>CM053265.1:53161505-53732899 GCA_028583415.1 Protea cynaroides
TTGACGGTTGGATAAGCCTAGTGGCTAATTGAATTCAGATGAATGGAACTTTTCCTAGTTCGACATGAATCAGAACCCTAACCAAAGTTGATGGTTGGTTAATGGAACTTTTCTTAGTTCCAACATGAATCAGAACCCTAACCAAAGTTGATGGTTGGATAAGCCTAGTGGCTAATTGAATTCAGATGATTGGAACTTTTTCTAGTTCCGACATGAATCGGAACCCTAACCAAAATTGATGGTTGGATAAGCCTAGTGGCTAATTGAATTAAGATGAATGGAACTTTTCTTAGTTCCTGACATGAATCAGAACCCTAACCAAAGATGATGGTTGGATAAGCTTAGTGGCTAATTGAATTCATATGAATGAAACTTTTCCTACTTCCGACATGAACCGGAACCCTAACCAAAATTGATGGTTGGATAAGCCAAGTGGCTAATTGAATTAAGATAAATGAAACTTTTCCTAGTTCCTGACATTAATCAGAATCCTAACCAAAGTTAATGGTTGGATAAGCCTAGTGGCTAATTGAATTCATATGAATGAAACTTTTCCTAGTTCCAACATGAACCAGAACCTAAATAGGAGGTGAAAGGGGAAAAAAGCCTAGGGGCCAAATGCCTCCTCCATTTTAGCATGATCTGGGAGTGATGATTGAACCTGCCTAAAGGATAAACCCTTATTTAATTCTGAGATGAACCAGAAATGGTGGTTGAATCTAGGGCTGAATATTTCTTTGATTCTGAGATGAACTGGATTTGATTGAATCTGCCTAGAGGCTGAATCTTTCCTTAATTCTGGATGAACCGAAATGATGATTGGACCTGCCTAGGGGCTGAATCTTTCCTTCAGTTCTAAGATGAACCAAAAAATGGTGGTTGGACCTGCCTAGGGGCTGAATATTTTTTTTGATTCTGAGAACAACTGGATGTAATTGAATCTTCCTAGGGGCTGAATCTTTCTTTAATTCTGGATGAACCAAAATGATGAATGAACCTGCCTAGGGGCTGAATCTTTCTTCAGTTAGGAGATGAACCAGAAATGGTGATTGAATCTGGGGCTGAATGTTTCTTTGATACAGAAATGAACTGAATGTGATTGAATCTGCCTAGGGGCTGAATCTATCCTTAATTCAGGATGAACCGAAATGATGATTGGACCTGCCTAGGGGCTGAACCTTTCCTTAATTCAAAGGTGAATAGGGAACAATGATTGGATTTCCTAGGGACTAAATCTTTCCTTAATTCAAAGGTACATTGAGAACTATGATTGGATTTGCCTACGGGCTGAATCTTTCCTTAATTCAGGGGTGCATTGAGAACCATGATTGGATTTGCCTAGGGGCTGAATCTTTCCTTAATTCAGAGGTACATTGAGAATGATGATTGGATTTGCCTAGGGGCTGAATCTTTCCTTAATTCAGGGGTGCATTGAGCACCATGATTGGATTTTTCTAGGGGCCGAATCTTTCCTTAATTCAGAGATGAATCGGGAACTATGATTGGATTTGCCTAGGGGCTGAATCTTTCCTTATTTCTTATAAAATTTGATGTTCAATCAAGATCTAGATTCATGACTTCCATTGATTCATTTGGAATGATAATATGGATGGATCTCGAGATGGGAGATCAAGACAATTCCCTAATTGTAGGGGCCTCTCACCCTAAAAGGGTGGATATGGTTGCAGTTTGATTTTCTTTTCCAAAGGCATTGAAATCCAATGGGGAAATATCAAGATTCTAAACATCTACAAGAGTAGAAGAAGTCACATGCACAATCAAGGATGACTCAACCAAACAAGAGTTAGCTCCCTCATAAGGGCGATTGGGTAAACATTATCCAAGTCAATTTAATTGAATTTGATTAAGCCATGTGTTCAGTCTTGGGACCTCATAATTCCAAAATGGATAATCAGTGGTACCAAGGTCTGGCCAATTGGATTACCGAATTCGATGAAATTGAAATGGATATATTAATCCGTCGTCCTTATTAGGGATGATTAGCAAAAGCGGTTCATAGATGAACAAACTAGTAAATTTCTTCTTGACCATGGTATCTAAGTCTTGACAGGGATTTTCTACTCGTTTTTTGAAATCGACGTGTTAACAATGAGAGATTCGTCACATCGAGCTTACTTAATGGAGGGTGTATAGTGACCGTCTACTATGATGTAGAACAGGTGTATACATACCTCATACTCCCAATGGGTGAGAGTTCAAGATGCTCATCGTGTAGATTCTAATATGTTGACCAATCGAGGACAAAAACGGGCAGAACTTCGACGTCTCGAACATGGATGTCATGGTTAAGCCGATTTTACCGGGTCGGTTCAGGGATGAACCAAAAAATAACAAACATTGGGCTACAATCTGGGTTAGGACAGAAAAGGTCACCTTGACGAGGATGGGGTATCCTATCACCGAATGCTCGATGAATAATGGGCCCCCAATCCCTTTATATACTATGTTGCAAGGATCCAAGCGACGTAGAGTAGCATAACGCATTCTCAGGCGGACCCAAGAAACGCTCGTTAGAGGCTGCTCACCGGTCGTGGTCTCACAAAGTACAGGCCAAGGCTGTGTGTTTCGCCTAGCGGGCTGCCCCATATGCATGGGACCCGGTTCGGCTACTCGCACGGATGTGTGACTGAACCCATTCCCCCCAAAGCAATAATATACAAGCATAAATATAGTATCCTAAAATCTAGCATCCAATTCACACAAGAAAAGTTTTCATTTAGGAGTTTGACATTTATATCCCCAGCGGAGTCGCCACTGTGAGGACAAAGATGGAAATCTTTAAAAGTCGCCACCTAGATTTAGGTCTAGGACCTTAGAAATGTGAAATCTCACCCCCAAGGTAAGACTTCGATTGACTCATGACCCTTAGATTGGATTTCTGGTCCATCAGAGATTGGGTAAGCGTCAGGTTACGGTTATGGGAAGGGGTTAGGCACCCAAACCGCCCGATCGAAATTGGTCTCCTATGCCTTTCCTATGCTAGACTCTATCTGTTAAACAAAACCAAACCAAGTGGTTTGATATCATTGAACTGAATCTGTATCCATCAGATTGCCTACGTATTACGGAATTATTCTGAAAATCAGGTTCACCATCGTAGTTCAGGTGTGATTAAAGTTTATGGCTGTGCTTTATGCCTGTGCATGATTAAGTTCATTGTTCAAGTTGAAATTTATGCTTAAAAGGCTGAGAAAACCCTATGGGTTAGGATCTGGATAGTCCATGTGGATTGATAGATAGTCCTAGTGGATCTAAGGATAATCCAATTTGGGTTGAAATATGGATAACCATTCTGGGTTGGAATGTGGATAACCCTATGTGGGTCAAAATGTGGACAAATATCCTAGTGGATCTATGGATAGTCCAAGTGGACTAAGGTTTGGATCCAAATTTGGGTTTCTCCCAAATTGCCTACGTATCCTAGGGTTTGCCCTAGGAATCAGAATCCACGTAGTTCGAACTCTAGGTTGAAATGGTTGAGTATCCTAGTGGATCTATGGATAGTCCGAGTGGACTAAGGTGTGGATCCGAATTTGGGTTTCTCCCAAATGGCCTACGTATCCTAGGGTTTGACATAGGAATCAGAATCCATGTAGTTCAGGCTGGATAACCCTATTTGGGTCAAAATGTGGGTAAGTATCCTAGTGGATCTATGGATAGTCCGAGTGGACTAAGGTGTGGATAAATATCCTAGTGGATCTATGGATAGTCCGAGTAGACTAAATTATGGATCCAAATTTGGGTTTCTCCCAAATGGTCTACGTATCCTAGGGTTTGACCTAGGAATCAGAATCCACGTAGTTCGGGACTGGATAACCTGTTCTAGGTTAATGATTGAGAACCTATTCTAGGTTTAGGGTTTAGAACCTATTCTAGGTTTAGGGTTTGCCGAGGGGCAAATCGTCCTAAATTACCCTTTTCATTTTGAATTCTAATTTTGGAAGGTTTGGCAAAGAATTCTCTTTCTTTATTAAGGTTTTATTATTCCCATTATGCCCTTTCCAAGAATGTGGGTGCCTAAATGCACGTCCCCACGCCTAGAATGTCTTCTAGAAGTGTGCAGATATGGCAGTTTGACTAGGGTGTTGCATAAAATAAGTTATTGCTAAAAAATAGAATATTCTATCTAAATATGGCACATAAAACATTTATGGCAAGAAATTCACATACAGTAAGATTGTTTAATCTTTCAAATATGTATTGCAAATAAGGCAAGAGCCTATATGGCATGATCTAGTAGACTATCTTCTAAGCATGGCAAGACCCTAATTGCTATTTTCTTTCCATATTTAGGGTTTTCTACCTTAATTGCTATTTTCTTTCCATTTTAGGGTTTTCTACCCTAATCGCTATTTTCTTTCCATTTTTTAGGATTTTCTACCCTAATTGTTATTTTCTTTCCATTTTAGGGTTTTCTATCCTAATTATTTTCTTTCCATTTTTTACGGTTTTCTACCCTAATTGTTACTTTCTTTCCATTTTAGGGTTTTCTACCCTAATTGTAACTTTCTTTCCATTTTAGGGTTTTCTACCCTAATTATTATTTTCTTTCCATTTTAGGGTTTTCTACCCTAATTGTTACTTTCTTTCCATTTTTTAGGGTTTTCTACCCTAATTGTTATTTTCTTTCTATTTTAGGGTTTTCTACCCTAATTGTGACAATAAGCATTTAATATAGCATGTGAGTATGATCATTCCAATCATGGCAGTGTGATTATTTCAATTGTGGCAGTGTGTGCATATAAGCATCCAAATATAGCATGTGAACAATATAACATCAAAATATGGCATGTGATAAACAACCAAGGCATGTGAGTCAATCAATCAAAACGTATTTTCAGATCTACGGTCTAGATTCAATGCATCGATTACCAACAATGTGACCGAAATCACATTTGATTGATGATTGAAAGTAATTCAAGATCTTAAATCAACAGTTCAGATCATATACCATCAATTAATCAGACTTTAATGGCTCAAATTAATTCATCATTAAATCATCATCAGATTAAAATCAATGGTTCAGATTAATTAACCATCCATTCACATGATTGGATCTTAAAAGATCAATGATTCAGATTAAATTCACATCAATTAATCAAGTTCATTCATTCAAATATCAATGGACAAATTTTCATCACATGATCAAAACAAATTTCACATTCAATGGATAATATTTTGAATGGACATCATATTAACACGATAAAGAATCAAAATTTAGATTTTTATTCAAGCATATCATGATCATAGATTTAATCAATGGCCCATATTTAATGGAAAGATCAAGGGTAAGATGAGGAATGTTGATCCAATGGTTGGATGAGGGGAATTGGTCTAGGACTTGATGGACAGGTTCGGGTATTGTAACATGGCTAGGTTCAGGTAAGTGGTGTGGGGTGTTGGTTGTTTCAGTAGGAGATGGAAGTGAGTGGGGTTACGGGTACGTGGTAGCACACGGCTGATGATTGAAGTATGAGATAAAATCGGTTAGAGTGCTGGTTGTATAGGGATTGAAATCAAGTGTAGTAGATTGGTGATGGAAATTGGTTAATGGTAAGGTAGAGTGGTTCATGAGATGGAGATTTGTAGTTAAGCAAAATCAATAGAAGAAAAATAGAAGTAAAGGCAGCTTACCTAGATGCTCGTCGGTTCTACTTGCTCCTCCCTTCTTCTTCTTCTTTCTCCTTTTTTTTTCTCCAAAACCGAGAACCCAAACTCTATCAAACTCCCTTTTCACGTTTTTTCTTTTCTCTTTTTTTCTGGTTTTTTTCTTCCTCTTTTTCTCTCTTATTCCCTTCATTTTCTCCCAAAAACGTGAGCCTCAAAGGCCTTTCATGTTTTTTTTTTCTTTCCCCCTTTTTTTTCTCTCTTCTTCCCTTACTTTTCTCCCAAAACTTAGCTCAAAAGCCTTTCACGTTTTTCTTCTCTTTCCCCTTTTTTTCTCTTTGGAAAAAGTCCCCTTTCTTCTCTCTCTCACGTCCCTTTTATCTTCCCCTTCTTTCCCTTTTGAAAAAAAAAATCTAGAAACCCTAAATCCTCTCCCTTTTCACATCCTCTCTCTCTCCCTTTTTTTTTCCTTTTTTTCTCCCTTCCCTAAAACCGTGACTCCTAAAAACCCCCACGTTTTCTCTTTCTTCTTTCTATTTTTTTTCTCCAACAAAATCCTTTGGATTCTCTTAGAAAAAGTCACGTTTTTCCTCTCTCCCTCTTTCCTTTTTTTTTCTCAAAATCTTTTGGATTATCTCCAAAACCGAAATCCCCTTTCCCTTTCACGTTTTTTCTCTCCCCTCTTTCCTTTTTCTTCCCAAAAATCTTTTGGATTATCTCCAAAATCGAAATCCCCCTTCACTTTCACGTTTCTCTCTCCCCTCTTTCCTTTTTCTTCTCAAAATCTTTTGGATTATCTCCAAAACCGAAATCCCCATTCTCTTTCATGTTTTTTCTCTCCCCTCTTTCCTTTTTCTTCTCAAAAATCTTTTGGATTATCATTATATATAATAATATATATTATATACATACATACACATATATTTAATAACATACATACATATACATATATATGTATATATATATATATATATATATATATATATATATATATATATATATATATATATATATATATAATATAAATATTATGCACATAGATGAATTGATTCGAAATGGGTTGAGACTGACTTAGGTTGACAACTGATATGGGTTGAGCTAGGTTGGACCAAAACTGGTTTAAACTGAGTTGACTAGACTGATTGGAATTAACTAGGTTTTCTCTCCTTATCATTTCACGGGTCATTTCCGTTGTTATCCCGCATGGAATTTTTTGATGGCCTCTATTCCAAATTTTTTGCATTCATTTTGTAGAACATTAAAAATGAGGAATATAGGAACTTGAATCACCTCATTTGGAAGTAAAATGGTCAACTTATGAATTTTTGAAGTTTAAATGACCATTTCCATATGTAATTTTGCATGGGACCCTCCGGGGATTTTTACCCGAGATTTTTCATGTCCACTTTGTAGGACATCACAAATGAAGAACAATGGCCTTGGAATCGTCTGAATCCGATATAGAACGAAAAAGATATGAAGCTTTGAAGTTCTAACGATAATTTTGCATGCAAGCTTGCATGGGACCCACTGGTGACTTCTACCCGGGATTTTTTACGTCCACTTTGTAGAACATCATGAATGAAGAATAATGGTCTTGGAATCATCTGAATCCGACGTAGAACGAAAAAGATATGAAGTTTTGAAGTTCTAACGATAATTTTGCATGCAAGCTTGCATGGGACCCACTGGTGACTTCTACCCGGGATTTTTTACGTCCACTTTGTAGAACATCATGAATGAAGAATAATGGTCTTGGAATCATTTGAATCCGATGTCGGATGATCAAGAAATGATGATTTGAAATTCAAACAATCCGACTTAGGATAATTTGCATGAAGGCCCCTGGGATTATTATTTATAATAATTTCAGAAACCTCCCTTATATGTATCATCCGACTAAAATGGTCGTATCTTCCTCATTTGATATCAGAATTGAGCAATTCTAGTCTCGTTTCGAAGATAATTCTATGACCTATGCATCTATGCAGATAATAGCCCATGACCCTACTGTGGGGATCAGTGGAGAATCACAAATCTTTGGGTTAAAGGTCAAAAACCTGCCATATTTGTTCACTTATGCCGAGGGTGGCAAAAATGGGGTGCTTACAGATGCCCCTCTTTAGCCGAGATTGTTATCAGTTGAAGGCTAAAGATAAAAGAACCACATTTTTGGGGTATGAGTGATATTGTTTATTGGGCTGCACTTAGGGTAATTCTTCCTAAACTGCCTACGTATTCTAAGGGTGTCCTAGAAATCAAGCCCAGAACATAGTTCGACTAGCAAGAAGGTTTGCTCTTCTTGGAGAATTGATGAGTGTTCTTCTTGTATGAAGCTAGGCTGTGAATACAAGGCTCATTTGTAGGCTGGGAACCTCTTCTTGCTGAGGTGGAATTCATGATGCAAGGTACGTGCGGGCTTGAACCCGGCTTGATCCATTTGTAGGCTGATAAACCTCTTCTTGTATGAAGCTATGCCGTGAATACAAGGCTCATTTATAGGCTGGGAACCTCTTCTTGCTGAGGTGGAACTCATGATGCAAGGTATGTGTGGGCTTGGACCCGGCTTGATCCATTTGTAGGCTGATAAACCTCTTCTTGTATGAAGCTAGGCTGTGAATACAAGGCTCATTTGTAGGTTGGGAACCTCTTCTTGCTGAGGTGGAACTCATGATGCAAGGTATGTGCGGGCTTGGACCCGGCTTGATCCATTTGTAGGCTGGTAAACCTCTTCTTGTATGAAGCTAGGCTGCGAATACAAGGCTAATTGCATGAGCTTGAGCTCGGCTTTGATTTGTCTGGATGTAAGACTTGTTGCCTTTTCTTTGATTGAACTAAGGCTCTTTTGATTGAGATTCTGAGATTGTTTTTTCTGAATAAGTCAGGGCTCTACATTTGATTTCCTTGTGGGCTGAGATTGACTTGATCTTTGAATGAGCTAGGGCTCTACATTTGATTCACTAATTGGCTGAGATTGATTTGAACTTTGGATGAGCTAGGGCTCCACATTTGATTATGAAATGAGCAAGAACTCAGAAGGTCACTTATAGGGTGATACTGAATGACTCGTCTTGAAAGTTCCTACCAGCTTTGGACCTTCGGGATTGAAAATAGGAATATCCTTCTTGGAAGCTCTATGGCTATGAACCTTTGGGAATGGAAACTTGATTATCCTATTAAGTAGCTTTGTTGCTTTGAACCTTTAGGATGCTCGAAAGTAACCCATACAGGAAGTCTTTGTTGACTTTGAACCGTTAGGGTTGGAATCTGACCCATCTTGGAAGTCTATTGACTTTGAACCTATAGAGTGCTGGACATATTTGAAATGATGGTGAATTCCTTGGCAGTTTTCCAAGTTTTTTGCTCCTGCTTTATTGGTGAAGGCACAAAACATGACATCGATGGTAAATGGTGTCATGGACTTCGCTGGCATGATACCTAGATTTGAAATTTTCCATTTATGACCTGGTACTAAAAGTTTGACTCAATTTCAGCACAGTAGGGATGACTTGGTTACTCCCTTTAAAGGGTTCCATGTAATTTGAAGATGATGATTTTTTTCAGCCAACATTGGTGTTGTTGGATTTTAGATTGAAAGAAACTCTAGCGAGGATTTTGGACAAGAATGAGGGGAGCTTGACAGTCTCTAACTAAAGTAATTTTATTGATTGACCTTGGTGTTAGACTGTCGAGGGGCATCTGGTCAACTAAGTTCTTTGACTGTGCATTATGGTAGACCAAATTGGTAAAATAGCCAAGCGGCAATGAAATGTGACATGGGTTTGGCCCTTGATCTAGGCTCATGAAAAGCTTAGGGCCTTGCAACATTGTTTTGCCAATTTTGAAAGATGAATGAACCATAGCCCCAAAGTAGGCATGAGGCGCAAAGGATTTGAAGTGTTTCTTCAGAGAATTTGGTGACCAGATCCTAACAGGTGAGCGACCACATTGGATTTTCTTCATCAACAGGATTGGGAGAACTAAGAAATTGGCAAAAATCAACTTGGATGGACCTACTTCCGTTGACTATGAAAGTAGTGACTTCAGACTAGACAATGGATCCATGATGTAATGCTCATGATCAAATTCGATTCCTCTACATAGGGTATATCTATGCCCCAGTGTCTGCATGTTGTGACAGACCGCCACTATAGAAGGAAATGGGAAATCTAACAGAGTTAGAACAAGGTTGAATCTGGATTGCATTTAGAATTTGACCATGCTTCCAAGGTCAAGGGAAGATTGATAGATTGATTGCAGAAAGTGACTTCTTTGATAAACCCTTCTTGAATTTTGAAAAATGAAGGAACTGATGATTTGAATGAATTTGGCTACATCCGTAACCAGGCCATGAGAATTTGCTCTCTCCCTAACATGACCAATAGGATTTGAAGATAGAATTCTGTTGAAAGGCAATGCTATGGAGCCCAACAGATGATGGTTTGTTCAACTCCTCCGAGTATGATTCACTGGAGAGCAAGAGGGGTTCCTTTCCTTATGGAGGGTAGACTGGTATGACACTTGTCTACATGAACCACTGAATTTTTCTATAAAGGGCCAATGAGGGCAATGCTTTAAGGTTGCATCAGGTCACCTATCCCCACTGAGGTATTATGGGTTGCCCATTGAGGTTTCTCGGGTTGCCTTTCCCTGCTGAGATTTCTTTTTTTCCCTTTATATTTTTTTTTTATTTTTCTTTTTGCAAAACCCATCTTGGGTTGAATAAAAAGTCCTGATATGGTGAGGATATTGCCAAAATTATGGTCCTATCCAATGGTCTGAAACCCTTAGGGGAAATCTGAATGGCATGGCTTTCATGACAAATGGGTAGCCTTGCCCCACTGTTTAAGTTGACACCTACACATATTGATAGGCAGGAAGCTATTTGAATCATTACTAAAAGCGACCTTAGGGAAATGCAGTCCCACACCAAAATTAAAAATGGTGCCGAATTATGTTTTCCTTTCTTGGAGATGTTCAGATGGAACACGTGTCCCAACAAGCTATATCGAGATTCCAAATCAGTCACGATCATATTTGGGCCTGAAACCTTTAGGTTTGTTGACAAGTATTGATGTTGAAGGTCCAAGAGGACTGATGTGAAACTGTCCACATGGGTCTACCATTGGGAGAGTGTTTGGTTGTTTATGTAGAATGGGTTTATCTTACCGAAAATATCCCATTTTATTGGCTTGAGAAATGAAGGGCTTATAGGAATCTTGGGAAGCCGTCGGATGTAATGAACGACAGATAAAAGTTCCAGCCAGATTCATGAATTTGTACATAAAATGATGACATGATCATGAGATACAATGCCATAAAAATTGATAATCAAAAGAAGGGCTTGTGTAGAGACTCCTTGGAAAGCCGTCAGATTGATAGATGGGAGAGAGAGTCTAATGCCGATGAGAAATGTTTCTCTGATGATGAAGAAGTGATGAGATCGTCTCCTGGTAAGGCGGGATGTAATTGGCCAAAATCAAAAGTCCAGTCCAACATGTTGTAAATCTCGACGAATGATCGAACTTACTATCAGGCTTTGGTTGGAACTATCATCCTCTTGAAGTGAGAGGGACAATTGGCTTATTGTCAAGCTCCAATGCCATTCAACATCTTACTATTTTCTTTTCTTCTCTTTTTTTTCTTTTTTCTTTTTCCTTTTTTCTTTTTCTTTTTTTTTTGGATGTGAAGGCCACATAATGCAGTGCTTCGCTTGATCGCGAAATTGAATCCTGACTTTCAATATTGGATTTGAATCTTCTTCTTCCAAACATTTCCAATCAGATAGAACGTCTTTGCCCCAACTAGCACTTTGATCTTTTGTAAACTTTATGAGCATTTGTGACTGCTCATATAGTATCTGATTTTATCTGAATGGTGAATCCGTATGCTATCCTCTGGAAGTTAATCATCACCTTTTATCTGATGTGACTGCCTTCCCATTATTGATGTAGATAAAACATAGGCTTGAATTTTTTTTTTGGGTATCCCAATGACCTCATTCTTTGATTTTGAGATTGATCATTCATCATGTATCTCTTGCTTGCAGATGATGTACTTTGTAAGAACTTTGGTATTTCCATCTTCTTGGTGGTACATCTGTCCTCCACTCATTTGTACTGATTGGCTGACCTGTTGATATGATCTGTTATTATGTAATGCTTTCCTTGGAATCTTTTCATAGATAGAACAAATGGCAGCTTCTCCAATACATGTTTCTTGAGACTACTCTTGTGTCTCCCGATTGATCATTTAAAGCTTTCCCAGACGGGTTGGACCTTTCTTTCTCAAGAGGCCGGGTGGCATAGAAGTTCAGGAGATGGCTCATCATTTCAATCATCTTCAGAGTCAGAATTGACTGCGCACGTAGAATAGGAGGATGTATGAAACTGGGAGGAAATGTATGGAAGAGACAAGGCACAGAGTTTGAAATCCCAAACGCGGTGATTTTCTTTGACTTGCACGGCAGATTGGACTAGACTTGTCAACAAGCATATTGATCTTGGACCCAGACATGGATGACCTATCAAATACCGATAATAGAAAGTTGAAACAACTAGTTTGTCCAAGCGGCTCCAGTTGGGCATAACGCCTTCGACGACCACCTTCAGTCGTTGCGGGAATAAGTCTTCCTTCAGATCTCTAATAGCAGGACTCATCATGCCCCTCTATCAATAGGTGCAAGATACCTACCTTTTCCATCTTTTTTTTTTCAGTTTGGGATCCATTCAAAACCGGACTATTGCTTTTTAAGCTCAAGGTTACTCTGGTTCATGCCCCAGTTTGGGGTTTGATGGATTCATCAATGGACCACTTCTAGTTGAGTTCAAAATCATTCTAGCTTATGCCCCAGCTTATGGAGCAAGGGGTATCGCCATTGCACTACACCATTTTGAATCCAAGATTGGACTAATTTATACCTTGGCTTGGGGGGTTTAATGGATTTCTTTGTTAGACCACTCTCAATTTGGGTCTAAGGTCAATTTGGTCCATGCCCCAGTTTAGGGCATAATGGCTTTCCTCATTAGACTGCGTTCAATTTGGGTCCAAAATCAATCTGGTTTATGACCAGCTTAGGGCTCATGACTTTCCTCATTGAACCATACCCAATTCAGGCCCAAGGTCAATCCGGTTCATGCCCCAGTTTGGGGGTCATAGGCTTTCCTCATCAGATCGCACTCAATTTGGGTCTAAGTTCAATCTAGTTCATGCCCCAGTTTATGGGTTAAGGGTTTCATCATTGG
Source organism: Protea cynaroides (assembly GCA_028583415.1). Taxonomy (NCBI): domain Eukaryota; kingdom Viridiplantae; phylum Streptophyta; class Magnoliopsida; order Proteales; family Proteaceae; genus Protea; species Protea cynaroides. Next base: position 53,174,378 of record CM053265.1, read on the forward strand.
ACCATTCTGGTTCTTATCCTTGCTTGGGGCACATTGGATCTCATCTTTGGTCTACCCTACTGCTTGGGAAAATTCCATTCCTCTCTTTGAATAATAAAAAATATGAGGGCAACTCTTTGGATTCTAGCATTTCCCTGGCCAATGGGATAGCACTATCATAGCTGAAGGAGAAGCCGGCACCATAGTGAAAGTCGGAAGAAGGAAATTCTGTAAGCTAGGCAGCTCTATCGGGTAAGGCGCTTGATGAGAGAACACCAACTCCAAGTAAAGCAGTTTGAAAACTGTTCTTTGCGGTAGGGATAGTCAGTAAGCGAGGCAGGTAAACGGTTCCGAAAGGGGCTACGCAAGTTTTTTAGTCCAGGAGTAAGCAAAAGACTCGTTTATAATAAGCTGATAACTCAAGCGTTACCAAAGGTCAGCGGTTACAGGTACTCGAGGGAAGGAAAGATTTGGAAGAGAGAAGGTTGAAAAAAATGCACGGAGCCGGCCGGTAATGGACCTACTTACCTTGCTTGTGGACCAGCTGCAGAGCTAACCCTTGTTCTATTGGTTTGGTGGTTGCTACCAAGACGATTTCTTTATGCCCATCAAAGACCCTCGAGATGCTAATCCACGAAAAACGATAAGAGAAATTCGAAAGAACTCATATACGGAACGAGGGCGACCAGTGAAAATACATCAGTTTCTTACTCGTGACAAGCAATGGGAAATCCTCCTCGTTCGCCATTCTTGATGAGTGATCCTAACTTGTAGCACTGGGCTATGATAGACATGGATCAGGCTCTAATTGATAGAGCCAGAGATTGATTTTGAATCGGTCTCCGATTGATAGAGACAAGACTGACTTTGAATTGGTCTCTGATTGATAGAGACAAAGTTGAATTTGAATTGGTCTCTGATTGATAGAGACAGAGTTGACTTTGAATTGATCTCTATCAATAGATTGATTTTGAATTGGTCTCTGATTGATAGAGATCAAGATTGATTTTGAATTGGTCTCTGATTGATAGAGATCAAGATTGATTTTGAATTGGTCTCTGATTGATAGAGATCAATCTTGATTTTGAATTAGTCTCTGATTGATAGAGATCAAGATTGATTTTGAATTGATCTCTGATTGATAGAGATCAAGATTTATTTTGAATTGGTCTCTGATTGATAGAGATCAAAATCGATTTTGAATTGGTCTCTGATTGATAGAGATCAAGATTGACTATGAATTGGTCTCTGATTGATAGAGATCAAGATTGATTTTGAATTGGTCTCTGATTGATAGAGATCAAGATTGACAGTCGTGGACTGGGCTCTAATTGCTAGAGGCAAAGATTGCTTGAGTTGGGTTCCGATTGATAGAGGCCAAGGATGACAATCATGGATTGGACTCTAATTGCTAGAGATGATGGATTGACTGAAATTCTCTTTGATTCCTTTATGAAGTGGAACATGGACCAAAGGTAATGATTGAACAGGCCTAGAGGCTAACTCATGCTCACATTGAGTTCATATGAATGGAACCTTTCTTAGTTCCGACATGAATCAGAACCTGAACTGGAGTTGACGGTTGGACAAGCCTAGGGGCTAATTCAATTCAAATGAATGGAACTCTTCTTAGTTCCAACATGAATCAGAATTTGAACCATAGTTGATGGTTGGATAAGCCTAGTGGCTAAATGAATTCAGATGAATGGAACTCTTCTTAGTTCCAAACATGAATAAGAACTTGAACCATAATTGACGGTTGGATAAGCCTAGTGTCTAATTGAATTCAGATGAATGGAACTTTTCCTAGTTCGACATGAATCAGAACCCTAACCAAAGTTGATGGTTGGATAAGCCTAGTGGCTAATTGAATTCAGATGAATGGAACTTTTCTAGTTTCGACATGAACCGGAACCCTAACCAAAATTGATGGTTGGATAAGCCTAGTGGCTAATTGAATTAAGATGAATGGAACTTTTCTTAGTTCCTGACATGAATGAGAACCCTAACCAAAGATAATGGTTGGATAAGCCTAGTGGCTAATTGAATTCATATGAATGAAACTTTTCCTAGTTCCGACATGAACCGGAACCCTAACCAAAATTGATGGTTGCATAAGCCAAGTGGCTAATTGAATTAAGATAAATGAAACTTTTCCTAGTTCCTGACATGAATCAGAATCCTAACCAATGTTGATGGTTGGATAAGCCTAGTGGCTAATTGAATTCATATGAATAAACTTTTCCTAGTTCCAACATGAACCAGAACCTAAATAGGAGGTGAAAGGTAAAAAAAGCCCAGGGGCCAAATGCCTCCTCCATTTTAGCATGATCTGGCAGTGATGATTGAACCTGCCTAAAGGTTAAACCCTTATTTAATTCTGAGATGAACCAGAAATGGTGGTTGAATCTAGGGCTGAATATTTCTTTGATTCTGAGATGAACTGGATGTGATTGAATCTGCCTAGAGGCTGAATCTTTCCTTAATTCTGGATGAACCGAAATGATGATTGGACCTGCCTAGGGGCTGAATCTTTCCTTCAGTTCTGAGATGAACCAAAAAATGGTGGTTGGACCTGCCTAGGGGCTGAATATTTTTTTTTGATTCTGAGATCAACTGGATGTAATTGAATCTGCCTAGGGGCTGAATCTTTCTTTAATTCTGGATGAACCAAAATGATGAATGAACCTGCCTAGGGGCTGAACCTTTCTTCAGTTCTGAGATGAACCAGAAATGGTGATTGAATCTGGGGCTGAATATTTCTTTGATACTGAAATGAACTGAATGTGATTGAATCTGCCTAGGGGCTGAATCTATCCTTAATTCTGGATGAACCAAAATGATGATTGGACCTGCCTAGGGGCTGAACCTTTCCTTAATTCAAAGGTGAATAGGGAACAATGATTGGATTGCCTAGGGACTGAATCTTTCCTTAATTCAAAGGTACATTGAGAACTATGATTCGATTTGCCTAGGGGCTGAATCTTTCCTTAATTCAAGGGTGCATTGAGAACCATGATTGGATTTGCCTAGGGGCTGAATCTTTCCTTAATTCAGAGGTACATTGAGAATGATGATTGGATTTGCCTAGGGGATGAATCTTTCTTTAATTCAGGGGTGCATTGAGCACCATGATTGGATTTGTCTAGGGGCCGAATCTTTCCTTAATTCAGAGATGAATCGGGAACTATGATTGGATTTGCCTAGGGGCTGAATCTTTCCTTCTTTCTTATAAAATTTGATGTTCAATAAAGATCTAGATTCATGACTTCCATTGATTCATTTGGAATGATAATATGGATGGATCTCGAGATGGGAGATCAAGACAATTCCCTAATTGTAGGGGCCTCTCACCCTAAAAGGGTGGATATGGTTGCAGTTTGATTTTCTTTTCCAAAGGCATTGAAATCCAATGGGGAAATATCAAGATTCTAAACATCTACAAGAGTAGAAGAAGTCACATGCACAATCAAGGATGACTCAACCAAACAAGAGTTAGCTCCCTCATAAGGGCGATTGGGTAAACATTATCCAAGTCAATTTAATAGAATTTGATTAAGCCATGTGTTCAGTCTTGGGACCTCATAATTCCAAAATGGATAATCAGTGGTACCAAGGTCTGGCCAATTGGATTACCGAATTTGATGAAATTGAAATGGATATATTAATCCATCGTCCTTATTAGGGATGATTAGCAAAAGCGGTTCATAGATGAACAAACTAGTAAATTTATTCTTGACCATGGTATCTAAGTCTTGACAGGGATTTTCTACTCATTTTTTGAAATCGACGTGTTAACAATGAGAGATTCAACACATCGAGCTTACTTAATGGAGGGTGTATAGTGACCGTCTACTATGATGTAGAACAGGTGTATACATACCTCATACTCCCAATGGGTGAGAGTTCAAGATGCTCATCGTGTAGATTCTAATATGTTGACCAATCGAGGACAAAAATGGGCAGAACTTCGATGTCTCGAACATGGATGTCATGGTTAAGCCGATTTTACCGGGTCGGTTCAGGGATGAACCAAAAAATAACAAACATTGGGCTACAATCTGGGTTAGGACAGAAAAGGCCACCTTGACGAGGATGGGGTAACCTATCACCGAATGCTCGATGAATAATGGGCCCCCAATCCCTTTATATACTATGTTGCAAGGATCCAAGTGACGTGGAGTAGCATAACGCATTCCCAGGCGGACCCAAGAAACGCTCGTTAGAGGCTGCTCACCGGTCGTAGTCTCACAAAGTACAGGCCAAGACTGTGTGTTTCGCCTAGCGGGCTGCCCCATATGCATGGGGCCCGGTTCGGCTACTCGCACGAATGTATGACTGAACCCATTCCCCCCAAAGCAATAATATACAAGCATAAATATAGTATCCTAAAATCTAGCATCCAATTCACACAAGGAAAGTTTTCATTTAGGAGTTTGACATTTATATCCCCAGTGGAGTCGCCACTGTGAGGACAAAGATGGAAATCTTTAAAAGTCGCCACCTAGATTTAGGTCTAGGACCTTAGAAATGTGAAATCTCACCCCCAAGGTAAGACTTCGATTGACTCATGACCCTTAGATTAGATTTCTGGTCCATTAGAGATTGGGTAAGCGTCAAGTTACGGTTATGGGAAGGGGTTAGGCACCCAAACCGCCCAATCGAAATCGATCTCCTATGCCTTTCCTATGCTAGACTCTATCTATTAAACTAAACCAAACCAAGTGGTTTGATATCATTGAACTAAATCTATATCCATCAGATTGCCTACGTATCACGAAATTATTCTGAAAATCAGGTTCACCATCGTAGTTCAGGTGTGATTAAAGTTTATGGCTGTGCTTTATGCCTGTGCATGATTAAGTTCATTGTTCAAGTTGAAATTTATGCTTGAAAGGCTGAGAAAACTCTATGGGTTAGGATCTGGATAGTCCATGTGGTTTGATAGATAGTCCTAGTGGATCTAAGGATAATCCTATTTGGATTGAAATATGGATAACCCATTCTGGGTTGGAATGTGTATAACCCTATGTGGGTCAAAATGTGGACAAATATCTTAGTGGATCTATGGATAGTCCAAGTGGACTAAGGTTTGGATCCGAATTTGGGTTTCTCCCAAATAGCCTACGTATCCTAGGGTTTGCCCTAGGAATCAGAATCTACGTAGTTCGAACTCTAGGTTGAAATGGTTGAGTATCCTAGTGGATCTATGGATAGTCCGGGTGGACTAAGGTGTGGATCCAAATTTGGGTTTCTCCCAAATGGCCTACGTATCCTAGGGTTTGACATTGGAATCAGAATCCACGTAGTTCAGGCTGAATAACCCTATTTGGGTCAAAATGTGAGTAAGTATCCTAGTGGATCTATGGATAGTCCGAGTGGACTAAGGTGTGGATAAATATCCTAGTGGATCTATGGATAGTTCGAGTAGACTAAATTGTGGATCCGAATTTGGGTTTCTCCCAAATGGCCTACGTATCCTAGGGTTTGACCTAGGAATCAGAATCCGCGTAGTTCGGGACTGGATAACCTGTTCTAGGTTAATGATTGAAAACCTATTCTAGGTTTAGGGTTTAGAACCTATTCTAGGTTTAGGGTTTGCCGAGGGGCAAGTCGTCCTAAATTACCCTTTTCATTCTGAATTCTAATTTTGGAAGGTTTGGCAAAGAATTCTCTTTCTTTATTAAGGTTTTATTATTTCCATTATGCCCTTCCCAAGAATGTGGGTGCCTAAATGCACGTCCCCACGCCTAGATTGTCTTCTAGAAGTGTGCAGATATGGTAGTTTGACTAGGGTGTTGCATAAAATAATTTATTGTCAAAAAATAGAATATTCTATCTAAATATGGCACATAAAACATTTATGGCAAGAAATTCACATACAGTAAGATTGTTTAAAAATCTTTCGAATATGTATTGCAAATAAGGTAAGAGCCTATATGGCATGATCTAGTAGACTATCTTCTAAGCATGGCAAGACCCTATTTGTTATTTTCTTTCCATATTTAGGGTTTTCTACCATAATTGCTATTTTCTTTCCATTTTAGGGTTTTCTACCCTAATCGCTATTTTCTTTCCATTTTTTAGGGTTTTCTACCCTAATTGTTATTTTCTTTCCATTTTAGGGTTTTCTACCCTAATTATTTTCTTTCCATTTTTTAGGGTTTTTTACCCTAATTGTTACTTTCTTTCCATTTTAGGGTTTTCTACCCTAATTGTTACTTTCTTTCCATTTTAGGGTTTTCTACCCTAATTGTTACTTTCTTTCCATTTTTTTGGGTTTTCTACCCTAATTGTTATTTTCTTTCTATTTTAGGGTTTTCTACCCTAATTGTGACAATAAGCATTTAATATAGCATGTGAGTATGATCATTCCAATCATGGCAGTGTGATTATTTCAATTGTGGCAGTGTGTGCATATAAGCATCCAAATATAGCATGTGAACAATATAGCATCAAAATATGGCATGTGATAAACAACCAAGGCATGTGAGTCAATCAATCAAAACGTATTTTCAGATCTACGGTCTAGATTCAATGCATCGATTATCAACAATGTGACCGAAATCACATTTGATTGATGATTGAAAGTAATTCAAGATCTGAAATCAACAGTTCAGATCATATACCATCAATTAATCAGACTTTAATGGCTCAAATTAATTCATCATTAAATCATCATCAGATTAAAATCAATGGTTCAGATTAATTAACCATCCATTCACATGATTGGATCTTAAAAGATCAATGATTCAGATTAAATTCACATCAATTAATCAAGTTCATTCATTCAAATATCAATGGATAAATTTTCATCACATGATCAAAACAAATTTCACATTCAATGGATCAGATTTTGAATGGACATCATATTAACACGATAAAGAATCAAAATTCAGATTTTTATTCAAGAATATCATGATCATAGATTCAATCAATGACCAATATTTAATGGAAAGATCAAGGGTAAGATGAGGAATGTTGATCCAATGATTGGATGAGGGGAATTGGTCTAGGACTTGATGGACATGTTCAGGTATTGTAACATGGCTAGGTTCAGGTAAGTGGTGTGGGGTGTTGGTTGTTTCAGTAGGAGATGGAAGTGAGTGGGGTTACGGGTAGATGGTAGCACAAGACTAATGATTGAAGTATGAGATAAAATCGGTTAGAGTGCTGGTTGTATAGGGATTGAAATCAAGTGTAGGCTAGATTGGTGATGGAAATTGGTTAATGGTAAGGTAGAGTGGTTCATGAGATGGAGATTTGTAGTTAAGCAAAATCAATAGAAGAAAAATAGAAGTAAAGGCAGCTTACCTAGATGCTCGTAGGTTCTACTTGCTCCTCCCTTCTTCTTCTTCTTTCTCCTTTTTTTTTCTCCAAAACTGAGAGCCCAAACTCTATCAAACTTGTAGTACCTACATGTAAATTTCGGGACGAAATTTCTTTTAAGGGTGGTGGAGTTGTAAGACCCGCACTCTGAAAACCCGGTCTAAACCTTGGTTTTGTGTCGTGACAGGTCTTCCGATCATCACCGAGCGAGCCGGGGCAAGCGGATAACAAACAGTACAATCGGACCAAAGTCGACCAATTATACCTGGTTTTAGGTATACCGGTCGATGGTACCGGATGATGGTACCGGTCGACCGGGTATGGCCTGCACATATGTGCGGGAATTTGGAAATTAGTCTCTACGGGTCCCACTTTCCTGATTTCGAATCCTAGAAGTTTCCTAATCCTAGTAGGGTTACTAAACCCTATTTCTAGCCTATAAATACACCCATAAACCCCTCAAATCCTTTCCATTGTCTTTCCCAAACCCTAGAGAAGAGAAAGAGCTTGGAAAGGAGAAGGAGCTAGGAAGAAGAAGGAGGTGCCGCCATTACCGTTTGATAAGCTCACGCTACGCCTCAACGGTAAGTGTTTGATACCATCTTCTTACCCTATGTTAGTTATGTGGGTGGATCAATACCATGCAAAGTAGGTATTGATCTAAAACCCTAGATTGGCCAATAAAACCTAAGTTGCCGTCAAACCCTAGATTCGAGTTTCGAGATGATGTTCATCGAAACGAGACTTGAATGAGTTAGGGATATCTCTAACTCAAAGCCTAGACTTAGAATGGATAGGAGAAACCCTGAAAATCTGTGGAGGATGATCGACGGCGCCGAAAGAACCCATGTATGGTCTTCCGAGACATACCGGTCGACTATACCGGTTGCACATAGTGCGACCGGTATGTTGCACCGCTACCTCTCGGGAGGTTGGTTGTGGGGACCGGCTGACCATACCGGTCGCCGTCTTTCCCACGAGCCGCGACCGTACATGCCACCGGTCAGCTCCGTGAGGCGGTTGTGATCCATGTTGGTTTCCGACCAACATGAAACCCTAAATAATATATTCTAATGAAACCCTAATATTATGTAGGACGCCGTGACTTGTTGTTTGGATCTTGTGACGTGGAGCAAGTAATCGAACGAGCCGTAAGGGAATCTGACCTAAACCTAATAATTAATGGACGGGAAATCGTTGTTAATCATTGAATATCCGGATGTGATGTTTGTGCATATTCACATGTCATCTTTTGCTTTCAGCTATTATTATTGTTCATGCATTCATAGGATGTGATTGTTAGGCATGTGATTGTTTTCGTTGGTGTGTGGAGTGGGGCATGGGCCTGGGATCGCTCTTCACACTGGCACCTTTTGTAGTATTCTATCTTAACATGCTTGGTACGGATAGGGTATCGGGAAGATCGTGGTACGTTGGTCTCCGATATTGATGTTGTCCCGACCATCGTTGGGTGGTACCGAGGATTCCGAGTCGACGCTGCCTTGTCCACGATGCTTTAGCTCTATCTCTATGCCGTAGGGTGTCGTGTGGGATAGGGTCTACCCGCGTATTGTTTCTATCCTAGTGGGTTAGTTGCGGATAGGGTATCGGGGGAGGTGAGGTCTAGGAGGTCTCCGACCCGGCCTCAACGCCTAGCTCTATCTCTATGCCGTAGACGGCCGTGTGGGATAGAGCATACATTGTTGACATATAGGATTGGTTAGTTGCGAGCCCGGTTTGCAGCCCGCCGAGGGGCTTAGGTACCGGTATGTGTAGAGTATCGGGGAGGTGCGGGTATACCTTAGCTCTATCTCTATTCCATGATGGGTGCATGGGGTTGGTGGTAGTGTGATTATCGTGCGACGCCACACACTCGTGTATAGAGGTGCGGGGGCCACCAAACCTTTCTATAGCACATTGCAAACTTAAAACCGGACCACAACGCATAAAATGATTGTTACTCATGCATAATCTTGTGAAACCGTCGATTGCCTTACGAGCTGTGTTGTGTGCTCACCCTTTGTATATACATTGTTTTAGATCCGATGCAAAGTTATACCGTGGATGATTACGTAAACGCTCCGGCGTATGGTGGTGCCGCGACGTTAGACGTACGGGCGGAGACGGACGAGCATGACGCTCATGCGAGTGCCCTTTCTCGCGTGTACCTGATGGATTTTATTTATTGGTTTCAGTTATTTTTGGTTTGTTATTAAGAGATGTAATAGATTATTATTTTATGGTTGAATTTGAATAATGGGATATTTATTTAAATTATCAATAGATGCTCGCTTCCATTCTATTTAAAGTCTTCCGCTGTACATTTATATTCGATTGTGGTTATGTGTAATTGGTTTGTATGGGTGGACACGGCCTATTCGAGATCCTGGTGTGAACCGTTGGTTCAATGACGGTTCACTCACACCATTCCGGTTGGATCGAATTTGGGGTGTGACAACCAGGACGGGGAGGTTTCGATCGAGCCGGGACCCGGGGGTTGGGGTTATGGGCCCACCACGCTTCCGCTGCGCATAATGGGACCTGTGGGTTATGTGACAACTTGGTATCAGAGCATAACCAAGTCTTCCAGGTGGTACAGTCCACAAACCGGAAGGTTACCCCCGTTAGATAAACAATCAAAAGAAAATTTAATGGAAAATCATGGGGTAGGAGGCCCGGGAGGAATGGGGTCCCGCTTATGTCATAGTCCCGCCGTATGCGACCCTAAGCCAATGCACCTGGTCCCGAGTCACTCGTAGACCACGAGCCGGGGCCCCAACTCCCGACCCATCGCTTGTCGAGACTCTAGGATGACCCTCTGGGTGTCCCCCGATCTCGATAAACATACCCAACACCGAGCCGGGAGGGGCGAGATGGCCCAGCTGGGAACGGATGGTGGTGGTACAGGTGGAGGCTGGGGTCGGACACGGTGCTTCCCCAACTACATCGTCATCATCATCCCCCATCTCGCCGCATAGGCCGCATTACCGCCGGCCGCCGCTGCCGCCGGGCCGCTACTCTCCCGAGTGGACGAGGGCGAGCCTCCAACTCGTCATCGCTAACGGGCAGATCAACCATCCGCATCCCGTTTATCGCATCCCGGGGCCGATGTCGAAGTCATGGAGTCCTCGACGGCTGTCTCTCCTTCAAACTCACGCCCGACGGCAAGAAGGAAAGTGACGAGACGGCCATAGGGAAGGTTGCTGGCCCGATCGGCCACGCCGCCGATGCATAGTCCGGATGATGAGGTATGGAAGTGAGATCCGCTCTCCGGTGCGGGACGCAATAGGTGACGCATCGGGTGAGCTGGACAACTCATTATAATGACCGCTCCGTGGCACTATATCGTGTTGGATGATGCGGTTGTAGACCCGAGGTATAGGTCTCAAGCTAGCGCCTTCATAGGAGCCCCGGGATTGAGTATCCGATGCGCTATCTCTCGGCGCAAATCTTCGCCAAATAACCTTTCGCCTTGGGAGCGCAGTATACCAAATCCCCATCATTGGGAACCCCAAGCAGATCAGCCAACCGGTGGGTGTTGGAAGGAGATATGTACACCCCGGACGTAATCGGTGATGCGCAGATCCCTACACCGGTTCGGGTCTTCGACATCCCCTTCGAGTTCCGGATTCGCATAAAAAGTGCTTAACTAGGTTAGGGCGTGTGGTCTCGGTAGGAAATAACCGCAGCCAACCCTAGAGCACCAAAAGCTGTCTCTACATTGAACCGGTGCAACCGTCCCACATTGACCCGTCGCCCGGATATAATACCCTTGTCATCAAACCAGGGAAACCGAGCCCCGAGCTTCCAAAGAGCGAAACCAGAGCTCATCTAGCCGAGGGATAGGTGGAGAGGGAACCCGAGAACTCGGAACCGTGTGATCGCTTCCCGAGGTTGTGCCTAGGAGCCATTTAGAATCCGCAAAACAAAAAGAAAACAAGATAAAAAGGTTAGAAATTTTCGAAATTTCGCAAAGATAACGGCTATAAATTGGGAAAAAGCCTCGAACTCACCCAAAAACATGGGGACGTGGACTTACGTAACCCCACACTCTTCCATAAACCAATCACAAGCAATTATAACAAGCAATTTCAAGAAATTTCAAGAATTAAGAAAATTAGAAAAAATTTCGAAATTTTTTGAAAAACCTAGGTCAAAAAGATGAAAAAATTCGATTTTTATGAAAAACCGTTCGGTGAAACCCCAAATTGGTTGAGGGCTTTTGCTCTTGGGGGTCCCTAAACCCTTTCTAAGCCGAAGGAAAAGAATTCCTACGGTTAAAACATCTCGAACAAAGAAAAACCTAAATTTCTACATAAAGACGATATGGAAATTTCCTAAAAATATGAGAGAGAGGGTGGAGACCTACCTGGAGACGATGTTCTAGCTTTAGAATGCGAGAAATCGGCTTCTAAGAGTACCGGTCGGACTGTAGCAACTCACGCTATGTCTCCGGCCAGAAAATTTTTCCGACCGGTCGACTATACCGGTCGCAACACCGCTACAGAGTGGCGACCGGTATCTCATAGACATGCGACCGGTATGTCTCGGCCAGAATTTTAATTTTGACCGGTCGACTATACCGGCCGCAAGATATTTCTACAGATGAGCGACCGGTATACCGCGACCGGTACGCCCCCAAAAAGAGTCGAAAAATGTAAAATTTACAAAATTGTGCAAATTGAAATGTTACTTCTCGACTATTCCCCCGCATTATTCAAGACTAACACTACTATTATTGATGATTCTCACGTGTTATGTCTTCTTCTCGATCCAAATAAATAGTCCGAGATGGCAGGTGGAAACGGTCGAAGGGGTAGAAAGCATCATCATGCCGGAAACGCCTAGAGGAAGAACAAGTCGAAGCAGGACCAGGTTAGGGAAACCAGCTCCAAGAGGAGGAACAGGTCCCTGAAGTACCGACGCAATTACCGGACCACCTCACAGGGATTCCGAGACCATAGTTACAAACTTGGTCTATCGATGCAAGCTCAACGGAAGGAATTTCCGAGTGAGGTACTAGCGATGCTCGGTCAGCAGGTTCCGTTCCCACCGGTAATACGCCTGGGTCCGGAGAGAAAATGTCTTCACAACGGGTGCGAGTAGCCCAAGGCCAAGGGCCCAAGCACAAATGTACCACCACCGCATCGCTTCCCGCCGCCTTCTGCGATCCAGGGCATATCCGTATCCACCACCATGGTACGGAAGCGATACCCGGGGACAAAGCACAATCTTAGCAGGTCGGTGGACAAGTTCTTGAAGTTGAAACCGTCATCATTCACCGGCAGGACAGGGAAACCATTGTGGCCAGCACAAGGGTTTCGGAAATGGAAAAGAACTTCCGGTTGATGACGTGTACCGAGGAGGAGAAGGTTCTATTTGCCACTCACATGTTGAGGGAGGACGCAATGCTTGGTGGAATTCCACGCGGGCATATTTGGAGAACCAGATGCACTAGTTGGATCGGAAGTGTTTAAAGCGGCTTTCTTCGACAAATACTTCCCAAAGAGCTTCAGGGATTCAATGGAGAGAGATTTCTCGGCTACAGCAGGTCGGGCCGGACCGTAGATGCTTATCAACGAGGTACGAAGAGCTATTCTTCTTCGCACCGGGCCGAGATGCGGGAGGAGGAGACAAAGATACGTAGGTTCACCATGGGACTACGTGGAAGCATTAGAGAACATCCGTTGGGTCCGGATAAAAAAAGACCTACAACGAGGCAAGGCGGTTGCGAGGGTGATAGAGTCCAGTCGGAGGGACAGCTTCTTCGCTCAAAACAAGGGAGTGAAGAGACCTCTGAGAGAACTCGAGTGGCAGAATACTAGACCATTCCGCCCATACAGGGGGACGCTACAGCACCGGCGAGAAAACAACCCGGCACCACCGTGCCACAATTAACCAGGCCCAACCCGAATATTAAGTGTTTTAACCGCCAAAGCAACTTGGACATGTTGCAAGGAACTGCACGCTACCTAGGAAGCAAGCTCCCCAAAGAAGCCCGGGAGTTTATGCAAATCACCACCGAAGAGGCAGCGATCACCTGATGTGGTAACTGGTACGACTTTATCCCTTACTATTTGATTTACTCTTTCAGTTGCATGAGCATATAGAACTAAGGGACAATATATTCCAGGAATTGTAAATGTAGCCGGGTTACCCGCCAGAGTATTATTTGACTCTGGGGCCACGCACTCCTTTGTTTCTGTTTCTTTTGGGAAGCGAATGGAGTTACCAATCAAGCAATTGAACCCAAGCTTGATAGTTCGCTCTCCACTAGGAGTCGCTGATGCTTACTGACAGAGAGGGAAAGGAATACAGTTTCGCTGGAATTAAGCTATCTAGGAAGCGAAAGTTGATCCTCTCCGCCCTAAAGACTAAGAGATGCTTGGAGAAAGGGGGAGTGGGTTATCTCGTATCTGTAGTCGACCTCACAACAGAGTCACTCAAGATGGAGGATATAGAGGTGGTTCGGGAGTTTCCGATGTATTTCCGGAGAGATCTTCCGGGCTTACCACCAGGACAGGGCTACGGAATTTGTGATAGACCTTATACCGGGTTCGGCTCCGGGTCTAAAGCGCCATACAGGATGGCCCCCAACCGAGTTAAAGGAGTTGAAGACCCAATTACAAGAATTGCTGGATAAGGGCTTTATACGACCTAGTATTTCGCCTTGGGGAGCACCTGTGTTGTTCGTCAAGAAGAAAGATGGTAGTGTACGGCTATGTATTGACTATCGTGAGCTGAACAAGTTGACGATCAAGAATCGGTATCCCTTGCCTAGGATCGATGATCTGTTCGATCAGCTGCAGGGTGCAAAGGTTTTCTCAAAGATCGATCTCCGATCGGGGTATCACCAATTGAAGATCAAGGCAGGAGATATTCCGAAGACTGCTTTCAGAACGAGGTATGGACATTATGAGTTTCTGGTTATGTCTTTCGGGTTGACCAACGCCCCAGCGTCGTTTATGGAATTGATGAACCGAGTGTTCCATGACATGTTGGACACTTCGGTCATCGTATTCATCGACGACATATTAATTTACTCTAAGGACATGGAGACTCATACAGCACATTTGAGAGCAGCCCTACAACGGCTGAGGGACGTGAGACTTTATGCAAAATTCAAGAAGTGCGAGTTTTGGCTGAAGGAAGTGGCTTTCTTGGGCCATGTTGTGTCTGGAGACGGTATCAAGGTTGATCCAAGCAAGATAGCCGCTATAGTAGGATGGGAAGCACCGAAATCTGTTGCAGAGATTCGTAGTTTCCTTGGGCTGGCTGGTTATTATAGAAGATTCGTGGAAGATTACTCCGGGGATCGCGTTCCACTCACCAGCATTGACCAAGAAGGGAGAGAAATTTATATGGACAGATGAGTGTGAGAAGTGCTTCCGGACTTTGAAGTCAAGACTTGTCTCTGCACCTATCCCGACCATCCCCGAACCAAGCATACCGTTTACTCTATATACGGATGCTTCGTGGGTTGGGTATTGGGTGTGTCCGATGCAAGGAGAATGTAATCGCTACGCATCAAGACAGTTAAAAGAGCACGAGAAGAACTATCCTACGCATGACTTGGAGCTAGCAAGTTATTCATGCAATCAAGACTTGGAGACACTATTTGTACGGTGAGAAGTTTCGCATCAAGTCGATCACAAGAGCTTAACTTATCTCTTCACTCGGAAGGATCCGAATATGAGGCGAGGAGATGGCTGGAATTGTTAAAAGATTATGATTGCGACATCCAAGTACCACCCGGGTAAAGCAAATGTGGTGGCTGACGCCTTAGCGTAAAGTGGGCATCGAAACCCGAGGCAGGACCGAGTACAAATGCCGCATTGTGTGCGCAGCCTCGAAGTTCGATGGAAATTGATGAAGACCATATTATCGAAACCGCGAAGATCCGTTGAGCAAGGCTTGATTCATAAGTTCACTATGATGTTCGCGCATTGAAGATCTCACCGAGCCTAATTGATGAAGTCAAGGTAGCAATCCCACAGGACCCATATCTCGGGACAAGGCAGAAGACTTAGAGAAGGGTACGTGTAATCCCGACTTTACCTTGGGAATCGGACAAAGTACTCAAGTATCGTGGACGGTTATGTATACCGGAGAGCGAAGACCGCGATATCGGAGGGCCGAGTTATGGCTGAAGCTCATTACACTCCATATTCGGTACACCCGGGAAGTACCAAGATGTACCATGATCTAAGAAGACTCTATTGGTGGAGGGGTATGAAAGCCGATATAGCTCGTTTTCGTGTTTCAATGTCCGAATTGTCAACAAGTTAAAGCGGAGAGACAAAGACCCGCAGGTTTACTACAGCCATTACGAACCCCGCATGGAAGTGGGATTGTATCACCATGGATTTTGTCACCGGCCTACCTTTGACACCAAGGTCGTGGATGCGGTCGGGTTATAGTAGATCGCTCACCAAGACAGCCGATTTATTGCGGTCGACCTCGATACCATGGAGAAACTGGCCAAGTTATATGTTGATAATATAGTCGACTTCATGGTGTTCCGTAAAGTATAGTATCCGACGGAGATCCCCGCTTTACATCGAAATTCCGGGAAGGATTACGTAAAGCTATGGGAACAAAGTTGAAGTTCGAGACGCTTTCCATCCTCAGGACGGACGGACAGTCGAAGCGAACCATTCAAATTTTGGAAGATATGCTTCGAGCTTGTGCATTAGATTTCAAAGGAGCTTGGGATGAGAAGCTATCACTTATCGAAGTTTGCTTACAACAATAGTTATCGGCTACAATTCAGATGGCCCCATATGAAGCTCTCTATGGGAGAAAATGTCGTACACCTCTGTTATGGAATGAAGTGGGGGAAAGAAGAATTGTAGGACCGGAGTTTGTTGAAGAAACTTGCCGAAAGTGATTGATCAGGATCAAAGAGAGAGTAAAGACAGCTCAAGTTCGACGAAGCACTATGCGATAATCGACGTCGAGATCCGGAGTTTGCGGCGGTGACAAAGTGTTCTTGAAGGTGTCACCGGTGCGAGGTCCGAAACGGTTTGGTAAGAAGGGGAAGCTATGCCCCAGGTATGTGGGACCATATGAGATATTGAATCGACGTAGTAATGTAGCATATCAATTGGCTCTACCACCATCTATGTCTAGCGTTCATAATGTGTTCCATGTATCATTACCGAAGAAGTATGTCGAGATCCATCGCATATCTTGAGCGCCGATCCTCCGGACTTGACCCAAGACTTAACTTTCGAAGTGGTGCCCGTAATGCTCTCAAGCCGAAAAGTTCCAGCAACTTCGAACCAAGGATATCCACTATGTAAAGGTGCATTGGAAAAGCCAAAATGTGGAGGAAATTACTTGGGGAAGAAGAGAGCGCGATGAGGAAGGAGTACCCTAACCTTTTGACGATCAAGGTACGCTCAAATTTCGAGGCCGAAATTCTTTTAAGGGTGGGGGAGTTGTAGTACCTACATGTAAATTTCGGACGAAATTTCTTTTAAGGGTGGTGGAGTTGTAAGACCCGCACTCAAAACCCGGTCTAAACCTTGGTTTTGTGTCGCGACAGGTCTTCCGATCATCACCGAGCGACGGGGCAAGCGGATAACAAACAGTACGAAATCGGACCAAAGTCGACCAATTATACCTGGTTTAGGTATACCGGTCGATGGTACCGGATGATGGTACCGGCCGACCGGTATGGCCTGCACACTATGTGGGGGAATTTGGAAATTAGTCTCTACGGGTCCCACTTTCCCGATTTCGAATCCTAGAAGTTTCCTAATCCTAGTAGGGTTACTAAACCCTATTTCTAGCCTATAAATACACCCATAAACCCCTCAAATCCCTTTCCATTGTCTTTCCCAAACCCTAGAGAAGAGAAAGAGCTTGGAAAGGAGAAGGAGCTAGGGAAGAAGAAGGAGGTGCCGCCATTACCGTTTGACGAAGCTCACGCTTACGCCCGCCAACGGTAAGTGTTTGATACCATCTTCTTACCCTATGTTAGTTATGTGGGTGGATCAATACCATGCAAAGTAGGTATTGATCTAAAACCCTAGATTGGCCAATAAAACCTAAGTTGCCGTCAAACCCTAGATTCGAGTTTCGAGATGATGTTCATCGAAACGAGACTTGAATGAGTTAGGGATATCTCTAACTCAAAGCCTAGACTTAGAATGGATAGGAGAAACCCCGAAAATCTGTGGAGGATGATCGACGGCAAACAAGAACCCATGTATGGTCTTCCGAGACATACCGGTCGACTATACCGGTTGCACATAGTGTGACCGGTATGTTGCGACCGCTACCTCTCGGGAGGTTGGTTGTGGGGGACCGGCTGACCATACCGGTCGCCAGTCTTTCCTACAGAGCTGCGACCGGTACATGCCACCGGTCAGCTCTGTGAGGGTAGTTGTGATCCATGTTGGTTTCCGACCAACATGAAACCCTAAATAATATATTCTAATGAAACCCTAATATTATGTAGGACGCCGGACTTGTTGTTTGGATCTTGTGACGTGGAGCAAGTGATCGAACGAGCCGGTAAGGGAATCTGACCTAAACCTAATAATTAATGGACAAGAAATCGTTGTTAATCATTGAATATCCGTGATGTGATGTTTGTGCATATTCACATGCCATCCTTTACTTTCAGCTATTATTATTGTTCATGCATTCATAGGATGTGATTGTTAGGCATGTGATTGTTTTCGTTGGTGTGTGGAGTGGGGCATGGGCCCGGGATCGCTCTTCACACCGGCACCTTTTGTAGTATTCTATCTTAACATGCTTGGTACGGATAGGGTATCGGGGAAGATCGTGGTACGTTGGTCTCCGATATTGATGTTGTCCCGACCATCGTTGGGTGGTACCGAGGATTCCGAGTCGACGCCGCCTTGTCCACGATGCTTTAGCTCTATCTCTATGCCGTAGGGTGTCGTGTTGGGATAGGGTCTACCGCGTATTGTTTCTATCCTAGTGGGTTAGTTGCGGATAGGGTATCGGGGGAGGTGAGGTCTAGGAGGTCTCCGACCCGGCCCGCACGCTCTAGCTCTATCTCTATGCCGTACGGCGTGCCTGGATAGAGCATACATTGTTGACATAAGGATTGGTTAGTTGCAGCCCGGGTTTGCGAGCCCCGGCCGAGGGGCTTAGGTACCGGTATGGGTAGAGTATCGGGGAGGTGCGGGTATACCTTAGCTCTATCTCTATTCCATGATGGGTGATGTGGGTTGGTGGTAGTGTGATTATCGTGCGACGCCACACACTCGTGTATAGAGGTGCGGGGCCACCAAACCTTTCTATAGCACATTGCAAACTTAAAACCAGACCACGGCATAAAATGATTGTTACTCATGCATAATCTTGTGAAACCGTCGATTGCCTTACCGAGCCGTGGTTGTGTGCTCACCCTTTGTATATACATTGTTTTAGATCCGGATGCAGTTATACCGTGGATGATTACGTAAACGCTCCGGCGTATGGTGGTGCCGCGACGTTAGAGGCATGCGGGCAGGACAGGACGAGCATGACGCTCATGCGAGTGCCCTTCTCGGTGTACCTGATGGATTTTATTTATTGGTTTCAGTTATTTTTGGTTTGTTATTAAGAGATGTAATAGATTATTATTTTATGGTTGAATTTGAATAATGGGATATTTATTTAAATTATCAATAGATGCTCGGCATTCTATTTAAAGTCTTCCGCGTACATTTATATTCGATTGTGGTTATGTGTAATTGGTTTGTATGGGTGGACACGGCCTATTCGAGATCGGGAACCCCCACACCATTCCCGGTTGGATCAGAATTTGGGGTGTGACAAAACTCCCTTTTCACGTTTTTTCTTTTTTCTTTTTTTTTGGGTTTTTTTCTTCCTCTTTTTCTCTCTTATTCCCTTCTTTTTCTCCCAAAAACGTGAGCCTCAAAGGCCTTTCACGTTTTTCTTCCCCTTCTTCCCCTTTTTTTTCTTCTTCCCTTACTTTTCTCCCAAAACTTAGCTCAAAAAACCTTTCACGTTTTCTTCTCTTTCCCCTTTTTTTCTCTTTGCAAAAAGTCCCCTTTCTTCTCTCTCACGTCCCTTTTATCTTCCCCTTCTTTCCCTTTTGAAAAAGAAAATCTAGAAACCCTAAATCCTCTCCCTTTTCACGTCCTCTCTCTCCCCCCCTTTTTTTTTCCTTTTTTTTCTCCCTTCCCTAAAACCGTGACTCCTAAAAACCCCCACGTTTTCTCTTTCTTCTTTCCTTTTTTTTCTCCCACAAAATCCTTTGGATTCTCTTAGAAAAAGTCACGTTTTTCCTCTCTCCCTCTTTCTTTTTTTTTTCTCAAAATCTTTTGGATTATCTCCAAAATCAAAATCCCCATTCCCTTTCACGTTTTTTCTCTCCCCTCTTTCCTTTTTCTTCTCAAAAATCTTTTGGATTATCTCCAAAATCGAAATCCCCCTTCACTTTCATGTTTCTCTCTCCCCTCTTTCCTTTTTCTTTTCAAAATCTTTTGGATTATCTCCAAAACCGAAATCCCCATTCTCTTTCACGTTTTTTCTCTCCCCTCTTTCCTTTTTCTTCTCAAAAATCTTTTGGATTATCATTTACATATAATAATATATATTATATACATACATACACATATATTTAATAACATACATACATATACATATATATATATATATATAATATAAATATTGTGCACATAGATGAATTGATTCGAAATGGGTTGAGACTGACTTAGGTTGACAACTGATTTAGGTTGAGCTTGGTTGGACCAAAACTGGTTTGAACTGAGTTGACTGGACTGATTGGAATTAACTAGGTTTTCTCTCCTTGTCATTTCACGGGTCATTTCCGCTGTTATCCCGCATGGAATTTTTTGATGGCCTCTATTCCAAATTTTTTGCGTTCATTTTGTAGAACATTAAAAATGAGGAATATAGGAACTTGAATCACCTCATTTGGAAGTAAAATGGTCAACTTATGAATTTTTGAAGTTTAAATGACCATTTCATATGTAATTTTGCATGGGACCCTCCGGAGATTTTTACCCAAGATTTTCCACGTCCACTTTGTAGGACATCACAAATGAAGAACAATGGCCTTGGAATCGTCTGAATCCGATATAGAACGGAAAAGATATAAAGCTTTGAAGTTCTAACGATAATTTTACATTCAAGCTTGCATGGGACCCACTGGTGACTTCTACCCGGGATTTTTTACGTCCACTTTGTAGAACATCATGAATGAAGAATAATGGTCTCGGAATCATCTGAATCCGATGTAGAACGGAAAAGATATGAAGCTTTGAAGTTCTAACGATAATTTTGCATGCAAGCTTACATGGGACCCACCGGTGACTTCTACCCGGGATTTTTTACATCCACTTTGTAGAACATCATGAATGAAGAATAATGATCTTGGAATCATCTGAATCCGATGTCGGATGATCAAGATATGATGATTTGAAATTCAAACAATCCGACTTAGGATAATTTGCATGAAGGCCCTTGGGATTATTATTTATAATAATTTCAGAAACCTCCCTTATATGTATCATCCGACTAAAATGGTCGTATCTTCCTCATTTGATATCAAAATTGAGCAATTCTGGTCTCGTTTCGAAGATAATTTTATGACCTATGCATCTATGCAGATAATAGCCCATGACCCTGCTGTGGGGATCAGTGGAGAATCACAAATCTTTGGGTTAAAGGTCAGAAACCTGCCATATTTGTTCACTTATGCCGAGGGTGGCAAAAATGGGATGCTTACAGATAGAGCTAAGGCCCCCCGGTAGAGTCAAAAACTACAAGGACCGAGACCACCTCCACTGATACTCTACGACATAATAGTTCTACTAAAGTAATGGCGATACGACAATGCTAATGCACAAGTCTTGAGTTAGAGATAGAGCTAAAGTGCTGAGACCCGCCAAAGGTTAACGTTTATTTACGTCCTCATCACACCTCCCCTGATATTCGCTCGCATCAAGGACACCAACCACACACATACAATTACATGCCTATTCCTATCATCATCATCATCATCATCATGTCATAAACAATAAAGTAAATATGCATGAACAAGTAATAGAAATATTGGATGACATGTTCTATGCACATTACAAACATATTCGCATAGAATCAAGCATGGCATTGGACTCAAGAAAATAGAAAACAGTTTGTTATTAACCAATTAGTTTAGAGTTCTGTTTCCTCACCTTAGCTTGCTAATAGATACTTTTCCAAGATTTAGAATCACCTTTATATTGTTATTATATTGCTAGAAGACCTAACAAAGTCGATAGAATTTAATTAGAATTTATTCTGAATTTAAAAACCATTCTGTTAACTGAGGGTCGGAGGTAGGGTCGGAGTCATGATCGACCCTGGGTGCGACCCTCCCCAAACTCTGAACTTCCCGAACACTGAGGGTCGATGGTCAGTATCACCTAGGGTCGGATGGTCATCGACCCACGGTGCGACCCTCGGTGCACTTTGGTCCAGTTCCCTCTTTTAGTCCATTCTTCGTGCTTGGAATCCTATGGCTTGCTCCTACATTCCATTCTACATTCATTCCATGGTCTGAAACCATGTATAATCCACCTAGATAGCTTTCATGTAATCCCCCATGATTTTCCATGAAAACCTAACCATGGGTTGATGGTTTGGGTTTCTCCGAGATCACATTGTCATCAATATCTAACCTAAAGTCTGTAGAAACTCATGGAATTAGTATCCATACCTGAGAAGAATACTCCTTCTCTGTAACTCTTCTCCTTTTTGCTTTCTTCTCTTCCTTGCTTCTCTTCTTCTTCTCTTCCTTCTCTTTTCTTTCTCTTAATTCAATTAGGGTTGTAAAAGGAGTGAAAGATGCTTAGGGACGTCCTATTTATAGAGTAGAAACTCCTAAAATAAGTGTAAGACCCGTGTCAATCTAACCCGGTCTTACCACCTTGAACCAGGTTTACCCATCTTAGTTGAGTCAAATGGACCAAGGGCGTGAAGGAGATCAAGATCCCAGGTATCAAATCGACCCAAAAACACTTAATTTGAAGGGAGGGTCACATACCCAGCTAAGCAGGGTCGGACCTCCCAAAGCAGAAAGTCAGACCCTCAATTTTGAAGGGAGGGTCGGACATCTTGAACCCTAGGGTCGACGGGATCATCGACCCTCCCATCGACCCTCGGTTACCGTAAGAAATAGAAATTAAGAAATTTCCTAATTTTTTATTGGGATTCTTACCTAATCTCAATGGGACTTATTTAGGATGTTCCTACTCTATTTAAAGGACGTTCCTAAGCCTCTTTCACTCCTTTCACAACCCTAATTGAATTGAGAGAAAGAAAAGAGAAGGAAAAGAGAAAGAAGTGAAGCAAGGAAGAGAAGTTAGCCAAAAGAGAAGAGTCGCAGAGAAGGAGTATTCTTCTCAGGTATGGATACTAATTCCATGAGTTTCTACAGACCTTAGGTTAGGTAATGAAGAGAGTATGATATCGGGGAATCCCATACCATCAACCCATGGTTAGGTTTTCATGGAAAACCATGGGGGAATTCATGAAAGCTATATAGGTGAATGATTCATGGTTTTAGACCATAGAATGTGTGTAGAATGGACTTTAGGAGCAAGCCATAGGACCCCAAACACGAAGAATGGACTGAAAGGAAGAAATTTGACCAAAACCCACAGGGGGTCGCATAGGGGGTCGATGGCCAATCGACCCTACCAGACCCTGAGCATCGACCCCCAGTGTTCAGGAAGTCCAGAATAGGGGGGTTGCACCAGGGGTCGATCATTACTCCGACCCTACCTCCGACCCCCAGTTAAAAACATGGTTTTTAAATTCAGAATTAATTCTAATTAAATTCTATCGACTTTGTTAGGTCTTCTAGCAATATAATAACATTATAAAGGTGATTCTAAAGCTTGGAAGAGGATCTATTAACAAGCTAAGGTGAGGGAACAAGACCTAAACTAACGGGTTAATAATAAACTATTTTATTTCTTGAGTCCAATGCCATATTGATTCCATGCGTGTATGCTTGTATGTGCATTCAACATGTCATCCAATATTTCTATTAATTATTCAGGCATATTTACTTTATTATTTATAACATGATGATGTTGATGATGATAGGAATAGGCATGTGAATGTTTGTGTTTAGCCAGTGTATATGGTGCGGGTAGGGATGGTATCAACCAATACAGCCATGACCGTTCTTCATGGGGTGTATATTGTGCCATGGTCTACTCAAGTCATGTCCACTGATGTCGTTGTATCGCCATTACCTTAGCAGAACTATTGCGACGTAGGGCATCAAGGAGGGTCTCGGTCTTTGAGTCCTATACTCTATCGGGGGGCCTTAGCTCTATCTCTACAGGTGCTCTGAGGGATGCTGAGGTGAGGCGTTGGATACACTGTTTGACATTAGGATTGGTTAGTTGGGAGCCCAGTTTACAACCCTAGCCAGCAGGGGTTTATTTGTTGGTATGGTATCAACCGGTACAGCCATGCCGTTTTCATGGGGTGTATATTGTGCCATTCTGGGTGCTGTGGGCGACGGTGAGAGGTTCATCGGGCGTATCCACACTCTCGTGCATAGAGGTGCGTCGGCCTCCTATCCTTTCTATAGCACATTGCAAACTATAAACTCGACCACAGATATGAATTGAATGTATGCATATGATTGTTGCATTGTTTTGTTTACTCACTGAGCTCAAGTTGGAGAGCTGACCCTCGCGCGTGCAATTCTTTTTAGTTTCTGATGTTGCAGGTACTATGATTGAAGATTTTGTCTACAAGCCAACATATGGACGGGTGGAGGCTATGAATGAGCAAGCTGTGGAGGACGAACATGGTTCGTTAAGCGAGCGTTTCAACGGTGGATACGTTTAGTGTTTAGTTTTCGTATATGGATATTGTAATATGTATTAAGTTATGTTTTGGTTACTTAGAAATAAATGGAATATTAATTATTTATTATGATTAGACCTCAGTTCATTATCTGTAAGACTTCCGCTATTTATTTTATTACCTCTAATTAATGTGGAATGTGTTTTGGTTTATCATATGTGGGATAGCCTATTGTGAGATCCTGGTTGAACCGTTGGTTTATTGACGGTTCATCACACCATTCTGGTTGGAGCAGAATTTGGGGTGTGACAAAACACGTCCAGAAATTTTTACACAACTTGAATATCTTCCATTCGTGGTGCTTTTTTATAAGGTTCACCATAGATACTAGGTATCCAACTCCACCCTTTTTAAGGCATCTCTTAGCCTTTAGTGCAAAGAGGATAAGTTTTTTGCTTTCGAATTGGTTCTTGAAAAACTGAATTCTGCACCATCGTAGCCTTTGAAGGTCAATTTCTTTTTCATACATAATAGATTTGTGGAATGGCTAGCTAACCAATCCATTCCTAAGATGACGTTAAAGCTTGCCATCTCAAGTTGGATTAAGGTTGCATCCGCACTCTTTTCACTAATCAGTACTGGACATGGTCCGTAACCTTTGTCTAGCTCTTCTTCTAACCCCATAGGTGATCGTACTAATAGTTTGCAGTCTAAAGGTCTGAGGGGTACACTCAGTTTCTTTTCAAACGTTATCGAAACAAATGAGTATGTAGCTCCAGAGTGGAAGAGTACTCTGGTGGGTATGCCATCTATAGGTATGATACTTGAGATTTTAATTAACTTAGTCTATAGGCTCATTCAAGATATTACAAAACAAAAGGTCGAGTCATACCTGTTACCACATTAGGTGATGCTGCAGCGTCTTCAGCAATCACTGCATAAACCTTTCCTTGCTGTAATTGCTTCTTTGGTTTAGGGTAGTCCCTTGAATAATGCCCTACTTGATCACAATTATAACATTTAACTCTAGCATTTCCTTATTCTACTGAGGTTAAGCCGAGTGGGTAGTCTTGGCTACAGCATTGAAGCCTTAAGTATGGAATGGTTTGAAGGTTTTTGGATTCCCTCCATTGTATGAATTCCCATTAGGCCTTTAATACCCCTGTTCTGAGCAAAATAGCTCTCCCTTTGGCTTAACTTCAGAACTCGAGCAATCTGTACAGCTTCATTATATTCCTCTTTTCCAGTCCCAACACATGCTCTCAAATACTACCCCTAAGTCCCATAACGAACCTTCAGGTTATGGTATCTTCTTCTTGCATGCTAGAGGGATCAAAGAAGAATAACTCTTCATAACGCTACTAGTAAGCATCGACAGTCATCTGTCCTTGGTATAAACTCAAAAATTCTTTCTCAATCTGGTCCCTGAAACTTCTGGGGAAGTACTTCTCAAAGAAGGCTTCTTTGAAGATAGCCCATATTAGATGGGTGTGCCTAGTTAGTAAATAACCTCGATTAGACTTCCACTAATGATATGCATTATCTTTCAGCATAAAAGTGGCACATAACACTTTCTTTTCTTCAGTAATGGTCATCATCATAAAAAAATTTTCCATGTCATCGATCCAGTGAGCAAGCCACAATGGATCCGACGGTTTACCCGTGAACTCCTTTGGTTTCATTTTTAGAAAATGCTCGATCAGCTTAGAGTGGTCTAGTTGATTCTGTGCATAAACTCCATACACGGGCGGCTGGTACTGATAGCTACCTTGGTTATATCCACCTTGCGGTGCTTTAGGATTCTGCCCTTGACCGTATACCACTGGGGTTTGAGGTACTTGAGGTTCTGTATTGTTCATAACTAAGGCTTGGGGCACAGCATTGCTACCTCGAGTATGGTGCTGGCTTGCCTTGTGGTTGTGAGTGTTGTGTTTGCAGCTGGGGGAGCAATTCCCATGGCAGCTTGCATGTTCACTTACATCTGATGTAACTGTTGTACTTGTTGTGCCAAGTTCATCAAAACCGTGGCCAAATCTATTGGTAGTGCTGGAAAATTTATTGGGTTGGCCTGATTGTTGACTCCTAGTGGTGCTATATTCTGGTTCTCAAGATTTTACTCTTGTGCCTCAGGGTTTTCATTGGTATTTACCTCCGCAGGTGGTGGTAGAGGTGGGCTTGGGTTGCTTCTCCTTCGGGTTCCTCTATGCCCAGCCATTCCCTACTATCAGCTATGGTGGCATCTGAAAAGTCAAAGAAATATGTGAGACAAGTACAATAAATGGTGGTCTCATGTTAGTCTCACAATAAACGAAGCAATCCCAAATTTTCAGGGTCAAACAAGCAATTCAGCAGAAAAAAACATGTGTAGTCGATATCGTACAGTCACATTACATGCAACCAAAAGCTGCCACCATACGAACCCTAGCAACTTCTCGAGAGCCTGTGGTTGACAAGTGTGGTCGACTCTTTTGGTCGAAATATGCGACCGCACGTTCAAAAATCAGGCTTTTAAACCTGTTTCGGGCCTTTTCTTTTCCATTCTCTTTTTGTCTTCTTCTATACTCAACTCAACTCATCTCCACTGAGTTGCTACAGTGCTGATCGCACACTTTGAGTGGCTAATCCTTGATCGACCACCAGAATCTCCATCTCCAAGGTACGTTCTTCATTCCCATTCTTCTCTTTGTCAATTTATTCTAGGTTTACATCATCCTTTTTTATCTTTATCAAATTAAATTTTATTTAATCATACAAATTTGATTTTTATTAGTGAACCTTGCTATTGGGCACCCAACGGACGAAAGCCCTCAAGAAATTTTGGGTTTCATCGGTTGGTTTGGCCGGAAGCTGGAAAATCTACACTTTGACCTAGAATTTGAGGATTTTTCCCAAATCTCGAATTCTTCCAAAATCCTTAAAATTTGTTATAATTTCCAATTGATTAATTAATGCAAGATGGTTTGTAACTTGTATAAGTCCTCTTGCCTAGGTGTTTGGGTGAAAAGTGAGGCTTTTGCCCATTTTGTGCCATTATAATGCCAAAAATTTGAATTCCTCTATAACTGACAACTTGCTTATTGGTTTATGCTTCTTGTAGGTAACATGGTTCGTGCCATGGTTCTTAGGGTGCATGATGCCATTTTCTTCAAGTCAGTTGAGGCTGAGATATAGTATCCCTAGTACCATCGAAAGAAGGTTGAGGGGGGTCGATGTGTCAACTTACCCAGCTTAGCCCTATTTGATGTAGAGAGGGCGTTTGACGATATGGGCTGGCTTCCTATGATCCGGTATGAGGGTTGCACCTATCCGGAGTTGGTAAAGTATTTCTACTATAATCTACAAGTTATGGGTGATCCAGAGGATGTGGATAGAGGTAGAGACCTCAGGATCATGAGTTGGGTAAAAGGGATACCCATTTCTTATAACTGTCAGCAGTTGGCTGACCTCCTGGGCATCTCTAATGACGGTCCACCGGTCTACTGTGCCCCAAAAGAGCTCAGATTTTTCTCAGAGAGGATGTGCACAAAGGTATGCGAGCTTCTTCGGGACGACTGCTGGCAGATGAAGGCAGTCAACCTTCATCCTGGGCCTCAGGTGTACTGCAAGTTCATCCAACACAATCTGATTCCACAGAGTGATCACTATGATATGGCTTCATAGCTGACCTAGTATCTCCTTTACTGTATCTGCACCAAACAGCCTCTGTTTCCCATACATTATCATTAGGACTATGCACAGAGCCACAATGC
Organism: Protea cynaroides; assembly: GCA_028583415.1. Lineage (NCBI taxonomy): Eukaryota > Viridiplantae > Streptophyta > Magnoliopsida > Proteales > Proteaceae > Protea > Protea cynaroides. The sequence continues at coordinate 53,202,262 of CM053265.1, forward strand.
CTAGCCTAAAGGGTAACCTATCCTAGCGCTTGATTACCACCCTACTCTCTCGCCTGTAGGTGGACTTAGTGGATGAGAGGATCTACGAGGACACTTTTTTAACTGACCTCGACTGGGACACCATCTACATGATGGGGATTTAAAGGTGCAGGTCAGTGACGAGGAGAGGAACGCTATGGTTCGTCTTCTTACTTGAGTGGCAGCGATAGATGCGGCGGCAATAGCAGTAGAGAGCGATGATGAGGAGGATGATGACCGGGATGTATATGGATGTGGATGACATCCCTCCTCCATCGCCATAGCATTCAACAGGAGCTGGCCCTTCTCAAACTTCTCACTCGATTGATCCTTCGCACTCACCACCTGATGACATGATGGCACTACTCCGTGAGCTTCGTGATGCTCAGCATGCTACAAATTAGTGGGTAAGAGATATCCTAGACGCTCAGCGTGCGACTAATGGGCGTGTGGCGAGTCTTGTCGAGAGTCTTTGAGAGACCCAGACATAAGTAGCCTGGCTCACAAGGGTATACACCGAGGAGTATGATCTAGACTGAGAGGCACCTCCTCTTCCTACTCCTCCAGCGCCATGATAGTTTATCTTTTCCTCTTATTTGTATCACAGAGTAACTGTTCGGACTATGGACTGTACTCTGATTTTAGATGTATATACTCTTAATTTCATTTTGGGCATATATATATATATATATATATATATATATATATATATATATATATATATATATATATATATATATATATATATATATATATATATTTCCATTTGTTTTTCATTTATATATGTACATTATTTCCTTTCTTAATTTATGTCTCAAACATCACAGGTGCTTATGGTGTGTTTGTATTACAGCTTTTATTTTTATCCTAATTCAGTTCATGATCCTTGTAGAAGTATTCAGGTTTAGTGGGTAGAGCCTGAGAGCTCTGATATCAAGTTATCACACCCCAATTCTGGGCTATCCAGTAGTGTGATGAACCGTCATAAGAACCAACGGTTCAAACTAGGATCTCGTATAGGTTATACCCACCATAATATACCAAATACATTCCACAATAATAATCAGAGATAATAATTAAATAGCGGAAGTCTTTATTAATAATGAACTAAGTATCTAACAGTGATAATAAATAATTAAATCCAATTATTTCTAAATAACTCAAGACATAAAGTAAAATAATCAATTACATGTTCCAGAATTCAATTATAACTAAACTAATAAAAAACACATTGATTGCATTCGTGACGGATCATGTGGTTCCTCCATTGCTTCTACATCTATAGCCACCACGTGTTCATGCATCGGCACATTTATGTAGTCCTCCACCATGATACCTGTTTCATCAGTTAAAAATATATGATGTTGTAGGGTGAGCACACATCACGGCTCAGTGAGCAAACAAAACATGCGCAAACATATACATGCATTCAATTCATATCTTTGGTTTGGTTTTAAGTTTGCAACTGTGCTATAGAAAGGATTGGTAGCTATCGCACCTCTATATACGAGTGTATGACTCCATCCAATGGATCAAATACCATTGTCATCCCATATGCACCCACCATAGAATAGAGATAGAGCTAAAGTGTTTGGATCACACACCACCAACACTTCCCCTGATGCCCTACCCATACCAACATGTAAGCCCCTACTGGCGAGGGCTTACAAATTGGGCTCACAACTAACCAATCCTAATGCCATCCAAATGTATCTAAGGCCTCACCCCAACATCCCTCAATACGTCCATAGAGATAGAGCTAAGGCCCCTCGGTTGAGTTAAAGACCACACGGTCCGAGACCACCTCCCTTGTTTCCCTACGACGTAATAGTTTCGCTAAGGTAATGGTGATACGACGATGTCAGTGGATAGGACTTGAGTAGAGATAGAACTAGAGTCTAGTGGCCAGGCCCAAGACCACAGTACCATGTCCTCCCCCTGATGTTCCACTCGCATCCAACACACTAACCACACACATAACCACATTCCTATCCTTAACATCATCATCATCATGTTATAAATAGACAAAAATAAATATGCATGAGCAGAAATAGCAGTAATATTAGATGACATGTGAGATGCACATTACACGCATACAAGCATAGCATCAATCATAGCATTAGACAAATAAAATAAAAACTGTTTGTTATTATCCAATTAGTCTAGATCTTGTTCCCTCACCTATAAACGATATTTGATCTCCTTCTAAGCTTTGGAAATCACTTTGAACTACTTGGAAACCTAGGGAACGTATGGATTTAAGTTAGGGGTCAATAGTACCAAGTTACAATAGTCTAAAACCATGTTTGGTGTGAAAGTATGCTTCTTGTTAGGTTGTAGTCGACTTTTGTTGTCTCAATATATGTCAACCATAGGTTGTGTGGTCGATATGTATGGTCGCATATTATGCGACCATAACATGTGACCACACCTTTCCTGGGAACTTCCCGAATAGCTGTAGTCGAGCCTCTGGTTACCCTATGGTCGACCATAGGCTGCGACCATATGAAGTTTGGTAAGTTTTCATCTTCAATTCGAACTATTCTTGAGTCGATTCCTTGGCTCATCAATAGGGTTCCCCCTATGATCAGTCTATGGCCATTAATTCACAATTTTACAAGGTTATTGATCCTAACCTATTCCCCATGGTCCACTTTTGAGATTTGCTCATGGAGTCTCATGGTTGAGATCCTACCTTGATTCAACATCTCAATTTACAATGGAAAATCTTATTCTAGGCATTTTACTGCTACAGGGAAGGGTTCCATTCCTTAGGTTTGTAAAGTAAAACCTTTTCTGCAACTTTTCCTCCTAGCCTTCTTCTCCAAATCTCTTCACTTTTTCTTTTTCTCTCTTTTTCTCTCTGAGGTTTAAGGTTTGAGATTGATCCAAAAGAGTGAGAGAGAGTAAAGGGACATCCTCTATATAAAGAGAAACTCTCCATATATTGTCCCAGTTCAATTAGGAAAGAGATTTCTTAAGATTTAGAAAGTTTCCAAATTGCGAAGTCCGATTTGGCAACGTGCGGTAGATACATGTGGTCGCAAAAATTCATCGACCACACCCATCAAAAATGCGACCTATAAGCACCCCATTTTTGCCATCCCCAGCATAAGTGAATCCTTATGACAAATTTCTGGCTTTTAATTCAAGGTTTTGTGATTCTTTAATGAGCCCCACAATAGGGTCATGGGTTATTACCTACTTGGATGTATAGGTCATGAAATTATCTTCAAAATAAGACCGGAATCACCCAATTCTGACATTAAGCGAGGAAGGTATCACAGTTGTAGTCGGTTTGAAAGTGTAGGGGCGTTTATGTAATTATCGCAGGATGCATGCATAAATTATCGTTGAACTTCAAATCATCATATCTTGATCATCTGACGTCCGAATCAGATGATTCAAACTCCACTGATCTTTATTTTCAGCACTTTTCAAAATGAACATGAAAAATCTCGGGCAACGATCACCAGTAGGTCCCAATCAAGTTTTCATGCAGAATTATCGATAAAACATCAGTTCTTCATATCTTGGAACTTTTACATTGGAATCAGGTGATTCAAGTGCCAGTATATTTCATTTTTGATTCCCTATAAAGTGGACATGAAGAATTTGGGAAAGGGATAGCCGAAGAATTTTGTGTAAAGTTACAAACCGAAATGACCCATGAAATGATAGAAGAGGAAGAGAAGCCAGTCTCATCTTAATCCAACTTGGCCTAGCTCAATCCAAGCCAGCCTTGGCCAAACCCAGTCATCCTAACTCAATTAAATCCAATCTCAACCTAACCCAGTCAATCCTTGTCTGATCGGACCAGTCAACCCAAGTTTTGGTCCAATCCGATCAATCCAACCTAGTTTAGCCCGAATCAACCTGAACCAAACTGGTTCAGCTCATGTGCATGTGCTATATATATATATATATATATATATAAATAAATGGGTATGTCGGCTAGTTGTGCAGAGAATAGGAAAGAACATAAAGTTGGAAAGAAAAAAATCCGTTGGTGGGAGGAGATTTTGGAAAAGAAGAAATAAAAATAAAAAGAGTGAAGAGGAGATTGGTTGATGGGAATATAAAGATAGTAATAAAAAAAATCAGAATTAAGGAGAAAGAAAGAATAAAAGTGGGGAAGGGATTTCTTTCTAAAATAAGCTGGCCGTGAGGTGTCATAGAGAGAATCCGTGAGGTTTTTCTAGAAAGGAAAGATGAGGGAGAGAAAATCCATGAGATTTTCCTAGATTGGAAAGAAAGAGAAAGAAAGATCTCAAAACAAAAGGAAAGAATGAAAGTGGGAGAGAGGATTGAGAGCTCAATCAGAGAAAAGGAATTGAAAAGAAAAAAATCAGAATTAAGAATAGGAAAGAACATAAAGTTGGAAAGAGAAAAAATCAGAATGAGGAGGGGAGGAAGCCGATTGAGAAAGGAAGGGAGAATGGAGGGAATTGGATAAAAAAAAAAGGAAAAAAAAAAGAGGAGAGAGAAGGGGAACGTGAAGGCTGCTCTCCCCAAATTCATAAAAGGAGAGGAAACCAAGAGAAAAAAAAAGGATCTAAAAAAGAAAAGGGGAGAAAGGAAGAAGATCGATGAGAAGAAGTTAAAAGAAGAGGAGGGAGAAGAAGATTCAGGTAAGCTACCGCCACCATTTTCTTCTTGCTTTATTTTTATTCTTCCTTTCCTATTGCTATTAACCAAGCATTCCACTCATAAACCTGCATAACACCTAATCTGATCATCACTCACATGTGTAGCCATTAGCTAACCCTTCCACCTCCATGTTACCTTGCACCTCCACTACATTCCATATACATTAACTACCTATTTTCCATTAACCCATTAACCGACACCTACACCATCCATTCCCTCAAGATCCATTGATCCCATGTGATGTTAAATTTCAAGAGTGATTAATCTCCCATGTGAATTCAAATTTTAATATGATTGATCTACTATGCTTAAAAATTTTATGTGATTGATTTACTATGCTTGGAAAGTTTTATGAAATGAAATCCCATTGTGATGTCCAATTTTAATGAGATGAAATCCCATTGTGATGCCCAATTTTAATGAGAGAAAATTTGATCTGTGATGTTCAATTTTAATGAGGGGAAATCTAATCTATGATGTTCAATTTTAATGAGAGAAAATATGATCTGTGATGTTCAATTTTAATGAGAGGAAATCTGATCTTTAATGTCCAATTTTAATGAGAGAAAATCTGATCTGTGACGTCCAATTTTAATGAGATGAAATCTGATCTATTATGTTCGATTTTTTATGTAAAAATCTGACCATTTGATGTTGAGCCCTTAATCTTAAGTTTTATGTGAAATTTACCATTGATCATGGAATCTGAACCGTTGGTTCTTAATTTGAGCATGAGACGATCTAAGTCAATATTTTTGCATCTGTGATGTTTATATTGTTATATTTTGCATGCATTACCACGCTTAGATAGAATATTTTATTTTTGGCAATAACTTCATTTCTGCAACACCCTAGTTGAACTGTCATATATACACACATCTAAAAGACAATCAGGCGTGGGGACGTGCATTTAGGCACCCACATTCTTGGGAAGGGTATAATGGAAAATAATAAAAGCCTTAACAAAAAAAGAAAATGCATTGCAAAACCTTCCAAAATTAGAGCTTATGATGAAAAGGTAGTTTAGGACGATCCCTGCCCCTCAGCATACTTCAACCTAGAACAGGTTTTAAATCCTCAACCTAGAATAGGTTCTAAATCCTTAACCTAGAACAGGTTGTCCCACCCTTTCGAAACTACATGGATTCTGATTCCTAGGGCAAACCCTAAGATACGTAGGCCATTTGAAAGAATCCCAAATTCGGATCCACACCTTAGTCCACTCGGACTATCCATAGATCCACTAGGATATCCATCCACATTTCGACCTAAAAAGGGTTATCCACATTTCGACCCAAAAGGGGTTATCCACATTTCGACCTAGGAAGGGTTATCCACATTTTGACCCAGAAAGGGTTATCCACATTTCAACCCAGAAAGGGTTATCCACTTTTCGACCTAGAAAGGATTATCCATATTTTGACCCAGAAAGGGTTATCGACATTCCAACCCATAAAGGATTATCCACATTCTAACCCAGAATGGGTTATCCACATTTCAACCCAGAATGAGTTATCCACATTTCGACCCAGAAAGGGTTATCTATATTTCGACTCAGATAGGGTTATCCACATTTAGACCGAGAAAGGGTTATCCACATTTAGACCGAGAAAGGGTTATCTAGATTTCAATCAATCTAAATTCAGATCCATGGTCCACTTGGACTATCCACTCACCTACTAGGAATACCTAGTTCAACTTGCATGGGTTATCTATTCTTAGATCCATTAGGACTATCTATAAGTCTGCATGAACTATCCAGATCCTAACCCATAGGGTTTCTCATCCTTTCAAGCATACAACTTGATAATGAACTTAATCATGCATAAGCATAAATCACAATCATAAACTTTAATCACACCTGAACTATGATGGTGAATCTGATTTTTGAAAGAAGTCCGAGATACGTAGGTAATCTGGTGGATCCAGATTCGGTTTTAATGATATCAAACCACTTATTTTGGTTTGGTTCAATAGATAGAGTCTAGCATAGGCAAGGTATAGGAGACTGATCTCGATCAGGCAGTTTGGGTGCCTAACCCCTTCCCATAACTGTAACCTGACGCTTACCCAATCTCTGATGGATCAAAAAGCCGATCTAAGGGTCATGAGTCAATTAAAGTCTTACCTTGGGATGAGATTACATTTTTCTAAGGTCCTAGACCTTAATCTAGGTAGCGACTCCTCAATATCCATCCACTTTGTCCTCACACGACCACATGTCCATTTTTTACTGGTCTCACTTCCTTTATGGTTTGGTCAACCATACCAGTTCAGGTAGTCGACTACATACACACAAATCACTATTTTTGGGTCGATTTACATACCTAGCCTTGTGGTTTCTTCACACGCTGGGTCCCACTCGATCCGGCTATGATAGGAAGACCTGGCATGACACGGTTAGACCGGTTTAATGGAGTGTGGGTGTTACAGAAATAGTTGAGGACCCCGGAATTTAACCCACAATGCAAAACTTGCCATGGGCACCTTGTATCCTAATAGATTGATAGCGTTTAGGGGGATGACGGACGACTTGGGATTTCTGTTAGGGTATCGAGGAGGTTCATAGGATGACATGTAATATTGGTTAGTAGAATTATCCATGTATGCGACCCTGGCCAACAGGGGGTTAGGTGTTGGTATGGATGGGGGATAAGGGGCAGGTGGTGGCAATGATCGTTGAAGCATAATTGGCCGGACCTCTGCTCTATCACTGTCTGTATAGGAGACATGTGGCTTTACTAGGGCTGTCGGTATAGGCTGGCAAGTGTCCATTCTCTACTGTGCATGGAGGTTCTGGTTGTCAGCTTTGGTGAGTGTAAGAAAACCTAACTTTAGCACTAGCATACATTAAACCAAACCCTTGCTATATGTAATAATTGATCATGCATTATTGCTTGCTTGCTTGTCTGTTTCTCACTAAGCTCAAGTTGGAGAGCTTACCCCTGCATATGCCTTTTTTTTAAATGATGTTGCAGGTATCACTATTGCTGATTATGTGAATGCTCCTGTTGTCTCCAACCTTACTCAGTTGGATGCGCAGACGCTAGAAGAAGAAGAAGAGCATGATTAAGATTGCAAATGTGATGCTTGCATGTTCGAGCGAAGGAAACGGCTCAAGCATTTATTCATTTATTAAACTTGGATATACAATTACTTTGATTATGGTTTTAGTATTTATATTTACATTATGAACATCACTTTGATGGTTTGATCTAGTTTAAGCATAAGACACAAACAAATCATTATTATTTTATTTATCTATCAATAGAAGTTTGGTTTACTTACTTTATTTTTTTATTGTATTTACTCTGATTGTTCATTTAGTTCATTTGATTGGTGTGGGGTTGGTGGAGGTTCACACGGCTTATGTGATTCTGGGTTGAACCGAACAAAAAAATTGTGTCATTTTAGTCATGCTTTGAATTATGTACGTATCAAAAATGGGGTGTGGCACCCCTCATCCACGAACCTACACTAGTACCTAACCCCCCACTGGCTAGCGTTGTAGAGAATAGGGATCTTTAACTACCAATCCTAATATGTCAATCACTGTACCCCAGTAGGGATCTATCCGATCCTCCCCCTTAGAATTGTCTGATATGCCCCCTGGACATCCGATCTGCCCCTTGGATATAGTCCCTCCGCTAGAAAACCAAAAATACAAAGCAGTGGTCACATAGTACCCACAATCCCCTCCACTCAGTTACGTGATATCACATGACATAACCAAACATCATGAAGCCACAACACAATAATAATCAATATGCAAATGCATGAGTAGTTATCACAGTTATTAGAGGCAACACAAACATGCAGAGTTCATTAGAAACACTCTATAAAATAAAGTAAGAATCTACCAATCGCTTGTTAAGTGAGATCTACCCGCCCTTTGAATGTCAAAGGCTTGTCCTTGCATGCTTACGTTGCACCTATAGTAAGAATTCCAGTTATTAATATTTAGGTTCATCCTAGTTGGGTTTTACCATCCCCACATGTACCTAAATATGGTCTTTGGTCATTAAGAGTGGGTTGGTAGCTCAAAAATGGGTTCTAAGATCCTCCACTCTTTACTGGGTTTGTTTGGCTGTAAGGGCTTTGGCAACATCATGCGCTAGACCCTCAACCGGACATAGCCCAGACCCCTTCTGGGGTTGTCTGGCTATAGGTCTTGTCGCAACATTGGTGAGACCCGACGTCCAACCGGACCAATCTCAAGACCCCTTTGAGGTTATCCAGCTGCATGTTCAGTCGCAATAATTGTGCAAACAGACACCTCCTGAGAGGTATCCTTGGCTTGCAACACTGTTTGGCTACATGAAATATGCAACCAAACATGCAGTCATAGATCCTCCGACTGTGTCCACAGTCTAGATCTCATATCGATGTCCCTTTGTCAGGTTGTAATCATTCTCTTTCTAGGTTTTTCTACAAGTAGGGTTCTACACTTCAAGTCCTAAGTCTTTTGCTTAGGTTTTCCACAGTTAATGAAATTCCCATGCGACCGTCTGCTTTCCTGATTTCCATCAAAATTAATCAACAATGGCTGAATGTGCAAGTAGCCATTGATGGCCGCCAGAGGTTCCATCCATGCAACCCTCAAGGATGTTTCCGTCATTGGTAGGGTTTACCATATTATACTCCAGTAATGAAAAGGATTAACGACCATACCTGTTGGTTTTCATTTGAAGGTATGAGCAATCCGAGATAAGTACTTGTAGCACTTCATCATGCCCCCTTTTGGTCTTTCCTCTCCTTGGCAATTCTCTTGTAAGACCCGCATGCCAAAAACCTGGCCTAATTGAAAGTTTCAGCTCATAGCAGGTCTTCCCATGTCGGAATGATGATACCAACACGATAGTTAGCAACCCCAGGTATGGATTCCATAAGAAACCAAACCTTGTCAAAATTAAATGATAGGGCAAGTATAAATACCCTATCTGGTAGCAGGTATTGGGTCACGGTTTGCAACCGAACAAGTTGCGGTTACGACCTCCTTGGTCGGATACTAGATAGCGCAATGGTGGTCGTAGATCAGCTCAACCACATGCTGGTTGTAATCAGGCTGATTGTAAATCAGCTCAACCACCGGGAGACAGAGGTCTACGATTGGCTGGACCACCGGGAGAGAGTGTTCTATGATTAGCTAGGGTGGAAGGACTTGCTTGTTTTGAAAAACAGAACCGGTAGGGGTAAAAATCATATTCTTTTCTTCCCCAAGTGTACACGTGGGATAACTCCCTAATCTACTAAACCTCGTACGAAAAGGGGATTAGTTTCTCAAACACCTCATACCTGGACACATGACAAGGATATTCTCAAGATCCCTTAGAATTAGGTTCCACTCTAAGAGGGAACTCCAAACTAATTAGGACTTCCTCTATTGTGCCTTTGTTGTACGCACACACTTTCTAACCCAAGGAGAATCCTCTGATGCATTTGTAGTATGAGAGATAGGAGAAGGAAGGAAGGAAAAGGTGTGCTAAGGATAGAACCAATAGACAATAAGCTCTGTTCATCCTATCTTTGACCAACACTACTGGTAAGCTTCATACTCCTTCTAATGGTGCTTAATGAAGTAGGTAACCTTGAGAGGATTGCCTCTCATGAAAACAATGGGAAGCTTCGCTTCCCAACATCCATGGATGACGTACTTCTCCGTTTCAGATGAAGAAATGAAAGAAAACTTAAGGGAGACTTTCAATCGAACCCTTCGACCAAGCCCTAATAAATTCTCCAAATGTAGATGAAGGATTAAACCTAATGGAGGAATAACATTCTCAACTAAGAAGGAACCTAAACTTGGAAAGGGTTAAATGTCACACCCCAATTTTGGTCTAACCAGAATGGTGTGATGAACCGCTAACAAACCAACGGTTCAACCAGGATCTCTAATAGGCTATCCCCACGTTATCCAAACTTTCACACATCCATAATCATAATCAGAGTAATACACACTAGCGGAAAATTTATAATAAAATGAACTGAGCAACTAAGATGATATCATTAATTTAATAGCAAATTATTCTGTTTTCAACTGAGACATAAATATTTAAATATCAAATACATGTCTTTATAAATCCAATGAAAGAAACCTATAAAAATATCTAATCAAATACACACGAGTTGCACTCGCAAGAGGAGTCGTGTGTATCATCTTCAGCTCCAGCATCCATTGCTGCTATATTCTCGTACGCAGACGCGTTCATATAATCTTCAACTGTGTAACCTGCATCATCAACTAAAAATATTCGACGTCGAGGGGTGAGCACACATCACGGCTCAGTGAGTAGCCAAAACAATGCAACAATACATATGCATGCAAAGAAAAATCAATTTATATCTTTGGTCTGGTTTAAAGTTTGCAGTATGCTATAGAAAGGTTGAGGTAGCCAAAGGTCGCGTTTATTGACTCCGCCTCTATACACGAGTGTGTGATGTTACCCAAAGATCACGTTTATCGTCAACTCACATGCACCCAACCATGAACATTATATAACAAAGGTTACGTTTATTGCTATATAGTGCCATACCAACACGTAAGCCCCTGTTGGCGAGGGCTGCAAACTGGGCTCGCAACTAACCAATCCTAATGCCAAACAGTGTATCCAAGGCCTCACCCCAGCATCCCTCAGAATGTCCATAGAGATAGAGCTAAGGCCCCCCGGTAGAGTCAGAGACTACAAGGACCGAGACCACCTCCCCTGATACTCTACGACATAATAGTTCTGCTAAAGTAATGGCGATACGACGATGCCAATGCACAAGACTTGAGTTGGAGATAGAGCTAAAGTGCTGAGACCCGCCAAAGATTAACGTTTATTGACGTTCTCATCACACCCCCCCTGATACTCGCTCGCATCAAGCACATCAACCACACACATACAAGCACATGCCTATTCCTATCATCATCATCATCATCATGTTATAAACAACAAAGTAAATATGCATGAACAAGTAATAGAAATATTGGATGGCATGCTGTATGCACATTACAAACATATTCGCATAGAATCAAGCATAGCATAGGACTCAAAAATAAAAAACAGTTTATTATTAACCAATTTAGTTTGGAGTTAAGGTTCCTCACCTTAGCTTGCTAAAAGATACTTTTCCAAGCTTTAAAATGACCTTTATACTGTTATTATATTACTAGAAGACCTAACAAAGTTGATAGAATTTAATTAGACTTAATTCAGAATTTAAAAACCATTCTGTCAACCGAGGGTCGATGCTAGGGTCGATGGGTCGATCGACCCTCCCCTCTTTCTGGACTTCCCGAATGCTGAGGGTCGATGGTCATAAACACCTAGGGTCGGATGGCCTATCGACCCTGGGTGCGACCCTCGGTGCACTCTGGTCCAATTCCCACTTTTAAATCCATTCTTCGTGTTTGGGGTCCTATGGCTTGCTTCCTACATTCATTCAACATTCATTCCATGGTCTAGAACCATGTATAATCCATCTAAATAGTTTTCATGCATCCTCCTATGGTTTTCCATGAAAACCTAACCATGGATGGATGATTTGGGTTTCTCCAAGATCACTCTCTCTCCAATAACTATCCTAAGGTCTGTAGAAACTCATGGAATTAGTATCCATACCTGAGAAGATTAATCTTTCTCTGCAACTCTTCTCCTTTTTGCTAGGTTCTCTTCCTTGCCTCTCTTCTTCCTCTTTTCCTTCTCCTCTCTTCCTCTCAATTCAATTAGGGTTGTAAAAGGAGTGAAAGTGGCTTAGGGACGTCCTTTAAATAGGCTATAAACATCCTAAAATAAGCCCCTTTGAGATTAGGAAGGAATCCAATCGAAAATCTCGAAGTTTCCTATTTTCTATTTTCGACAGGATCCGAGGGTCGATGGGAGGGTCGATGATCCCGTCGACCCTAGGGTCTTAAGCTGTCCGACCCTCCCTTCAAAACTGAGGGTCTGACTTTCTGTTTTGGGAGGTCCGACCCTGCTTAGCTGGGTGTGCGACCCTCCCTTAAAATAAAGTGTTTTTGGGTCGATTTGATACTTGGGATCTCGATCTCCTTCATGCCCTTGGTCCATTTGACTCGACCATGATGGGTAAACCTGGTTCAAGGTGGTAAGACCGGGTTAGATTGACACGGGTCTTACATTAAATCTCAACCCTAACCCTCAGACCTTGAAGCCCTCAATGAATCCGCAATGGAGGTTGTCCAGAAGCAAGGTTCGGAGGAAGGTTCGGTTGCAAAACCAGTGCAAACGAACAAGACCAAGGGGGTAGTTGCAGATTAGTTGACTATATGGGCACTACTTTGCATCGCCAAGTATCCTAGCAATGTAACAGCGTCCAGGGGTTAATCGTGGTCTGGGCTCACTACTAGGGTACAGCCATAAGTGCACTTTGCATGACATATAGGATCAGTTAAAATTAATATCCCTGAGCTTATAACCCTGGCCAGTAGGGGGTTAGATGCTAGTGTGGAGGTGGGGACTAAGGTGGCGACCTAGTGGTGTTTGTTGAAGCATCTCCAACTTTGGCTGCCCGGTACTATTGACATGATGGGAGTTACATGGCTTTGGTGGGGTCTGCTGGGCAGCACCGTTGAGTGCTTATTCACTCTTGCGCATGGGAAGTTGGACGAGCTATTGGAGTGCAGTTGACTTCTTCCATAGCTTATAGAAAATATTATCAAACCATTATTAATATTTGACTCTTGCATTAATGCTTGCTTACCTGTACTATTTCTCATTGAGCTCAAGTTGGAGAGCTCACCCCACGATCGTATTTTCTTTTAGTTAATGTTGCAGGAAATACAATAGCTAACTTCGTCAATGCGCCGATGTTTTCCAACCTTGCTGCTTGGAGACTTAGGTAGTTGTTGAGGACAGACATGACAAGCTATGAGAGTGTAACGACTGTGTCTTCAGCTAGAAGGAGACTTTGTCAACTCTATAATTCTATCAGTCTTCTTTGTTTAGTATAGCTCGATTTGAGTTTCAAAATTATTATAATTGGGTTGTTTTATATTATGATTTCATTTTAATACATTGGTTGGAACCTAGAAATAGTTATTAAGTTTATCATTAAAAACTCAGTTTCATTTTAATATATGGATTCTGTTAGTTTTATTTATACTTTGATTTGTGGAATTTGGTCATGGAATTTGGTGGTTAGTTGTGATGAGCATGGTTTTCGTGGTCCTGGGGTTGTATTGAGCCTGTTCATAATAGTTCAAGCACATTAACCCAAAATTAGGGTATGACAAGTTGGTATCAGAGGTGAAAAGCTTTGCTATTGCATAACGTACCCAAGAGTAGAAACCGTTGGTCCACGTAAAACTGAGAAATAGGGAATATAAATTTTAAAAAGAACAAAGACTAATAGAATGTCTAGTAAACAACCTTAGATAGGTGTGAAACTATAAAGAGCATAAATCCTTAATCAAAGAACAGATATATTAATGGGAAGTACCGAATATTATGAAAATAGAAGCTGTGAAGGGAAATATTCATTTTGGATGTGGTCCACAAGCCAGACCATTTCCCCATTAAAACTCTAAAAGTATCATAAAATGGGTACTACTAAGAATCAAAGTGCTAGGAGGACTATGCTAGAGTAGAAGTAGGAGTTGTCGCCTCATTGGAGTCGTCAGCAGGGATGATGCCAGCTCTCAGGAGTGCCGCCCTTTGCACCCTCAACTCTTTCTGAAGAACATTCGTCCAGACAAAAGTGGCAAATTGGGCTTGTTGGAGGCACCTTAGTTGGTTCTTTACTATATGTGCATGTTGATGGTGATCTGTTTGAACACCTCAGACCTCTACCAACATCTCCTTCATCTGCACCATCAGAGAATCTTGAGTACCCAGAGTACAAGAGGGACTCGCAATAAATCCTCCACCAGTAGCCGGAGGATCCCCCATCTCTTTTGACAGGACCTTCCTATCTCCCCCTTACATCAACTGCCTCAGTAGCTCGAGCAACCCCTGTACCATAGGGAGGAGGTCTGGTTCCAACTCCACATTGCTTAGGATTTCGTTCTGCAGGTTTATTTTTCCAATTGCAATCCAATCGAAGTCGAAGGCCAAGGTCTCATTGAAGGCATTGTCATCTGCAGCATCAACCCCAAGTAATGCAAACAATAAGTGATTAGTTTACTATATGGTAGATTACCTGCCTAGGTGCACTCCCCTACTTCAATCATTTGCCATATCAAGATATACGATAAGCACACCTGCTGGCGCATCAGGCCGCAATAGGTGAGGTACTGGTAGAAGGTGGAGACTTTATGGTAGTGACCGCCTTAACGAAGGATGTTTTGTTAAAGGATCCAACAATAAACGCGAGGGACGGGATGATAATTGACTAACTTGTGCACCCAGTTTCAAAAGGAGACTCTAGATCTCTTGACATTGCCCCTCTGTAAGAAAATCTCTCTCTTTCGGCCCGCTGAATACAACCACTCTAGTCATGGGAACGCCCAACAAACCGGCCAATTGCTCGGTGTTGAAAGAAATGTTCACCCCTTTATACTATTGGTGATGCGAAGGTCTCTTACCGAGTCAAAGTCCCCCATGCCAGCTTCGACTCTTAGATTACAATAGAATAGGATGACCAAGTCGGGTCAATTGACAACCCGGTACCGCAACACTGGTGACCATCCTAAACCATCAAATGCTGCCTGAACATCGAAACATTCAAGTTCTTCGATGTCACACATCTTCTTACCTTTACTAGCTTATTCTCGAACCAAGGGAATGAAGCTTGGGATTTTAAAGAATGGAAATAGTACTCATCCAACAACACCTGAGCCTACTTACGATGACTAGTAGTTTCTCTCCTCGGAGCCATTTACCTTGCAAGGGAGTAAGGAATAAATGGGGAAGTATCAATATAGTAATTATGAATATCGAACTTGAATGTATAGAAAACATTAACCTTAAAATGGAATAGCCCAATCATATAAGATAAGGAGAAGAAAGAACAGCCACTTGACCAACTCATGAAAGTTTGATGAACCAAAACCATAACATGATTGGTTACACACCATGTCGGATTACCAAGGAAACAATTTCAATACTCAAACCATGGTGAAAACCTCTCAACATTCACTTATCGAACATTGAAAGCATCATGACACAGTTCGGTAAAAACCTATTATCACACCCCAAAACCCGGATGTTTTGGTATGACCATGGTTTCCTTGCTATGCAAGTACTTTCATACCAAGATTCATTCACAGTGCATAACATAACACAACTCTTCCGTTAATCATAGCACAGATTACGGGAAATACAGAGTGCAAATCAAATAGTAATGAAACCAATAACTAGGAACCATCAAACCAAGTTTATTTATATTAAATAACTTTAATAAAGATTAATCTATCTTCAAACCAAGACATAACTAACATAATACCAAGTATCAAGTATTTAAATAAAGCTCACGGGTCAAACAACACCCGGATAAAATAGACAAAAACTTGTAACTTGTTTAAAGTAAAACTACTACTAATATAATCTTCTTTCTCAGACAAAGAAGTCTTCTAATCTTTATAATCATTGTCTTTTAACCATAAAGACAATCATCACATTCATATGTAGATTCATGTGAACCTTCTTCAATTTATTTATCTTTAATCATATCATTTTCAGCTAAGTTACCTGCAAAACATTCTAAAAAAAATATACGTTCAAGGGGTGAGCAAAATCACACATTCAGTGAGAAATTAGCACACTTAGCATACAATGCATGATATATTATTAAGATGCAAATCGCCTGTGGATAAACATGCGTAAGTTACGTCACACCTAAATCCTGATAATGAACATGCAAGCACGGGTGAGGCGAATGCAATACACTTGGCTCCTCACCTCATGTGAAACATTACCTAAAGAATGAAGAATACAACCCAAGTATACCAACCTGGCATTGCACCAACATTCCCCCATCATAGGCTTCCTCCTGGCATCTTATTCTAAGCCTCAACCACTTCATTGGGTGCTCACTGCCTAATCCCTGATGATTAAGCACATAGAACAGACTCATCCCTAGCTCACACCTAAGACACTAGAGGCTGGCTCCCAACCCTATCCGCTTCCCTACTCTAGTTGCAAAAGGGGTGTACCTAAAGTTGGTTAATAATAAGCTTATACCAATACCTAAACCCCTATTGGCAAGGGTTTCCTATCACGGGATATTGAAACCTAAATCAAGAAATATTACTAATGCAGGTACTTGTATCCTAGCTTAATGGACCGAGATAAATTCCATTCCAGCTACCCAGATCTAATAGGACACAAGCAAATGGTAAACAATCATGTTATCAAACATCCACATATTATCAATTAATTCCATAATCAACCAATCCAATATAGAGTTATAATATGCAAATGCATGAACATATATCATAGGTATTAGATGGCATGTTATCATATAGTAATCCAAACAAGTAGCAAACACATATGCATAGAAACAAGAAAATAAAACATGTACTAATCCTTCACCTGAATCTGGTGAGCCAATCCTTCACTCCATTGCAGACAAAGTCCTTTATCTTGTTTTCCTACGTTGGCTTACCTTTTACCATTAAGGTATAAATGTTACTTATGATTGTTCATTCTTTCTTTCATTTAGTTTAGGCTATCCTCATTAGTCTTTGAAACATGTCCTAGTGTCACATGGTTAAGTCTCAGAGTTAGTGGTTGAAAATATAACCAAAACAGACTTGCTGTCATGAGGTGGTCGATCGAGGTGGTCGATCAGCTATGGTGGTCGATCTTCTCTATTTTGTCAACCGCCTCAGTCAATTTAGCCTAGATGAGTTCTAGAGGCTTACACCTCTGTAGGATAACTTTTACAGATGATTTATGATGGGTTTAAGTCATTGGTTAGGATAAAATCCTGTTTCCATAGGCTTTGTACAAGTATGGTCTATAACAGAAAATATCGTCTTTGCAACCACACGTACCTATACACTTGGGAGCACATTCTACTCAATCTAATTTTTTTGACATGTTTATTATGTTATTCTTCAGGTGTAGGATGCTTAACATAGTTTAAATAGTCAAATAGGGTGAAAAATACCATGAATACAACTCACTATGAGCCATGCGGTCGATCACAGTGGAGGCGGTCGTTTAACTCACTTTAGTCGACCACCTTGGTCGACTACCTCATACCAGAGAGCTTGAACTAATTCAATTTTAATCATTTCTCCCAAGCATGGGGTCCAAGGCTTTACCAGGGGGTTTTTAAGTAGTAGAATAGTATTATGGACATATTCTAATAATAATTGAATGTTAAACATCATCCTAAGGTTTTATTTTAATACCTATATCAGTTTATTTATTATCAGCATTATGCAAGGGTTATACCTATTCTCCATTAATGGCTTCTTCTGGAATGTTGTTCCAGCATGATCAGAGGTTGGGTTTGCCTCATAGGATCATCAAGGGTTTCATTCTAAATTAAGTGAGACTAGGTTTCAAGCTTACCTCAATGCTTAACAAAAGTTGTTGCAGAGATAAGCTTGAGGAAGGACCTTCAATGGTTATTCTTTCTCTTCTTCTTCCTTCAACTTGCTCCAATTTACTCTGTCACACCCCAATTCTGCACCATTCAGAACGGTATGATGAACCGCTAATAAACCAACGGTTCAACCAGGATCACTAATACGCCATATCCATTAAAAATAAAACCATGCACATCCACAACCATAATCAGAATAAATACACAATAGCGGAAGTCTTATAGTAAATGAACTGAGAACTCTAACTGTAATAATCATATTTAAAATATCAAGTTATTGTTGGATCAACTGAGACATAAATAAATAAAATATCAATTACATCCCTTTATAAATTCAAATAAAATCCTAATAGAATACGCATGATTTGCACTCGCATGAGGGGTCATGCGTATCTACTAAGTCTTCGGCTTCCATTAAAGCAACACGTGCATACATCGGAGCACTCATATAATCTTCAACTGCAGTACCTGCATCATCAACTAAAATATTCAACGTCGAGAGGGTGAGCACACATCATGGCTCAGTGAGCAAACAAAACAATGCAACAAACATATGCATGCACTCAATTCATATATTTGGTCTAGTAAATAAGTTTGCAATGTGCTATAGAAAGGATAGGTGGCCAAAGGTCACGTTTATTGACGCTGCACCTCTATACATGAGTATGTGAAGCCGCCCAAAGGTAACGTTTATTGTCGTTCCACATGCACCCACCATGGACAATATACACGCAAAGGTCACGTTTATTGCTATACCTATTCCCATACCAACACGTAAGCCCCTGCAGGCGAGGGCTCAAAAACTGGGCTCGCAACTAACCAATCCTAATGCCAATCAGTGTATCCAAGGCCGCACCCCAGCAGCCCTCAATACGTCCATAGAGATAGGGCTAAGGCCCCCCGGCAGAGTCAGAGACTACATGGTCCGAGACCACCTCCCCTCATACCCTACGACGTAATAGTTCTGCTAAGGTAATGGCGATACGATGATGCCAGTGGACAAGACTTGAGTTAGAGATAGAGCTAGAGTGCTGAGGCCCCGCCTATGACACCTCCCCCTAATATTCGCTCGCATCAAGCACACCAACCACACACATACATCCACATGTCTATTCCTATCATCATCATCATCATCATGTTATAAATTAAATATGCATGAACAGTAATAATAGAAATATTGGATGACATGTTGAATGCACATAACAAGCATACACGCATAGAATCAATCATGGCATTGGACCCAAGAATAAAATAGTTTATTATTAACCAATTAGTTTAGGTCTTATTCCCTTACCTTTGCTTGATCGTAGGTCCTCTTTTAAGCGTTAAGAATCAACTAAATATCAATATTATATCACTAGAAGATCTAATCAAGTTGATAGAATTTAATTAGAATTAATTTTGATTTAAAAAAACATGCTTTTAACTGGGGGTCGATGCCAGGGTCGGATGTTCCATCGACCCTGGGTGCTACCACCCAGATTCTGGACTTCCCGAACACTGGGGGTCGATTGTTAGGGTCTGGTAGGGTCGATTGGCCATCGACCCCCCATGCAACCCCCTGTGGGTTTAGTCAAATTTTTATCCTACAGTCCATTCCTTCGTGTTTGGGGTCCTATGGCTTGCTTCTACAATCCATTCCACACATGTTCTATGGTCTAGAACCGTAGTTCATTCACCTATGTGGTTTTTATGATCTCTCCCATGGTTTTCCATGAAAACCTAACCATGGATGGATGATTTGGGTTTCTCTTAGATCATTCCCTCTTCACTATCCATTCTAAGGTCTATAGAATTCCGTGGAGATAGTATCCATACCTGAGAATTAGGCTTGTCTCCCTGAAGCCTTCTCTTTGATCTTCTTCTCCACTTTCCTTCTCTTCTCTTTCTCTTAATCCAATTAGGGTTCTAAAAGGAGTGAAAGAGGCTTAGGGACGTCCTATTTATAGAGTAGAAACTCCAAAAATACGTCCCATTGAGATTAGGAAAGAATCCCATTGAAATTTAGAAAGTTTCCAAATCACAGTTTCTGTCGGCAGACTGGGGGTCGATGAGGGGGTCGGAGATCCCGTCGACCCCTGGTTCTAAAATGTCCAACCCCTGGTTAAAAACTCAGGGTCTGAGTTTCTATCATGGGGGTCCGACCCTGCCTAGCTAGGTGTGCGACCCTCCCCCTATTTTTAGTGTTTTTGGGTCAGTTTAATACCTGGGATCGTGATCTCCTTCACGCACTTGATCCATTTGGCTCGACTATGATGGGTAGACCTGGTTCAAGGTGGTAAGACCGGGTTAGTTTGATACAGGTCTTACAACTCCCCCCTACTTATAAAAATTTTGTTCTCGAAATTGTACATACCTTCTGAGTCAAATAAATGAGGATATTGCTTTCGCATAGCATTCTCTTCTTTCCATTTGATTTCTTCCATATCTCTACTTCTCCAGGTGACCTTAACATAATAGATATCATGGTTGCGTAGTTGTTGAACCTTTCGACTAGTGATTTCAGTCGGTGCTACTTCAAATGTCAAATCTTCAGTCTAATCGGGTAAGTTCATTGTCAAAACGTGCGTCGGATCCTTGACATACTTCTTCAATAAGGAAATATGAAATACATCATGCACACTTGACATAGATGGTGGTAGTGCTAACTGGTAAGCCACTTTCCCACGCTTAGCTAGAATCTCATATGACCCGACATATCTTGGACTTAGTTTACCTTTCTGTCCGAACCGTTTCAATCCTCGCATAGGCGATACTTTTAAGAATACTTTATCACCCACGATGAACTCAAGGTCTCGGCGTTGGGTATCGGCATATTGCTTCTGACAATTCTGAGCTGTTCTCACTCTTTCTTTGATAATGTCGACCACTCGACAAGTCTCCTCAATAAATTCTGGTCCAATGATACTACGTTCCCCAACTTCAAAACAAGGGAGTTCGACACTTTCTGCCATACAGTGCTTCATAGGGTGACATTTGTATAGTAGCTTGATAGCTATTATTATAAGCGAACTCAATCAGTGGTAACTTTTCATCCCATGATCCTTTAAAATCAATTACACATGCTCGAAGCATATCTTCTAGAATCTGAGTTGTACGCTCTGACTGTCCATCTGTCTGTGGATGGAATGCAGTACTAAACTTCAGTGTTGTACCCATAGCCTTTTGCAATCCTTCCCAAAACTTTGAAGTAAATCGTGGATCTCTATCGGACACAATGCTTTCAGGTACACCGTGTAATCGCACAATGTTATCCACATACAGCTTAGCTAACCTCTCCAGTGTATACTGAGGTCGTATAGGTATAAAGTGAGCTGTTTTGGTCAGGCGGTCTACAATCACCCAAACTGTGTCAAATACTCGAGGAGTCAATGGTAATCCTATGACGAAGTCCATAGTGATGCAGTCCCATTTTCATGCTGGTTTCGGTAACGGCTGTAACAGTCCTCTCGGTCTTTGCCGTTCAGCCTTTACTTTCTAATAATTTAGGCATTGAGACACGAACTTAGCTACATCTGCTTTCATTCCTCTCCACCAATATAATTTCTTTAGATCATGATACATTTTTGTACTTCCAGGATGTATCGAATAGATGGTGGTATGGGCTTCTTTCACCAATCGGTGTCTAATGTCCAAACTTTCTGTTTCGGGTACACATATTCTTCCTTTGTACTTCAGTACCTTTTCTTCGTCCAAGGTGAACTCAGGGTTAGTTTTACCTTTTTTGATGTCCTCTTGTACCGTTCTTAGGTAAGGGTCTGATTTGATAGCTGTCTTCACTTCATCAACTATATCCGGTATAATCTTCAATGCGGCGAACATATTTGAAAACCGATAAATAAACCCTTGGTTGGTTGATCCATCTGGTGCATCTATCACAAACTGCTCATTACCATGTTTAAATACCTTTCTGGTAGTACACATTGTGGCGGTTGTGCTAACCTCTCCCTAAAATTTTATCATTGCCTTTCTACTCAACGCATCGGCTACTACATTAGCTTTCCCCGGATGTTACCGGATATCACAATCATAGTCTTTCAATAGTTCCAGCCATCTTCTTTGTCTCATATTCAGCTCCTTCTGATTAAATAGATAAGTAAGACTTTTATGGTCTGATTTAATCTGAAACTTCTTCCCGTACGGATAATGTCTCCATATTTTGACAGCATGTACTACTGCCGCTAGTTCCAAATCATGTGTAGGATAGTTCTTCTCATGTGTCGTCAATTGTCTAGAGGCATAAGCAATTATTTGTTCTCCTTGCATAAGTACACATCCTAATCCCAGTCCTGACGCATCGGTATACAAGATAAATGGTTGTCCTGGAATCAGGATGGTCAAGATTGGAGCTGATATCAATCTAGCCTTCAAGGTTTGGAAACTCTTCTCGTATTTATCCGTCCAAACATACTTCTCACCCTTCTTAGTCAAACTGGTAAGATGTACGGAAATTCAGGAATAGTCTTCCACAAATCGTCGATAATATCCAGCTAGACCCAGAAAATTTTTAATTTCTGCAATGCTCTTCGGTGCTTACCACTTTACAATAGCCTCGATCTTGCTGGGATCCACTTTAATTCCTTCAGCGGATACTACATGGCCTAGAAATGCGACTTTCCTTTAGCCAAAACTCACACTTTGTAAATTTGGCGTAGAGCTTTTCCTTCCGTAGTCACTGCAGAGCGGCGTTTAGATTCTTAACATGAGTTTCCTCGTCTTTGGAGTAGACTAGTATATCATCGATGAATACAATAACCGACGTATCCAACATGTCGTGGAAAACCTAGTTCATAAGTTCCATAAAGGTTGCTGGTGCGTTTGTCAATCCAAAAGACATAACCAAGAATTCATAATGTCCATATCTGGTCCTGAATGCTATCTTGGGAATATCGCCGTCCTTAATCTTCAGCTGATGGTAGCCTGACCCAAGATCGATCTTGGAGAACACTTTGGCACCTTGCAACTGATCGAATAGGTCATCGATCCGAGGCAATGGATACCGATTCTTGATTGTCAGTTTATTCAGTTCTCGGTATTCTATACACAATCGAACGCTACCGTCCTTCTTCATGAATAATACTGGCGCTCCCCATGGTGATATGCTAGGGCGAATGTAACCCTTGTTTAGTAGTTCTTGTAGTTGTACTTTCAATTCCTTCAGTTCAGTAGGAGCCATTCGATAAGGTGCTTTCGATACTGGTGCGGTTCCAGGTATAAGATCTATAACAAACTCTGTAGCTCGGTCGGGTGGTAATCCTGGTAATTCTTCAGAAAATACATCTGGATAGTCCCGCACGACATCAATATCTTCCATTCGTGGTGCTTCCTTGGTAAGGTCGACCACAGATACTAAATACCCGACTGCTCCCTTCTCAAGGCACTTCTTAGCCTTTAGCGCCGAGAGTATGAGCTTTCGTTTACGGGGAAGTTTGGTTCCCGAAAAACTGAACTCTGCTCCTTCCTTGTCTTTAAATGTCAGCTTCTTTTCGGCTCACAATAGGTTTGTAGAATGCCGAACTAACCAGTCCATTCCCAAGATGACATCAAAGTCTGCCATCTCAAGTTGGATCAAGGTCGCATCCAAGGTCTTTTAACCAATAAGAACTGGACATGGTCCATAACCTTTTTCTAACTCCAATTCTAATCCCATAGGTGATCGTACAAGTAGTTTGTAGTCTAAGGATTTAAGGGATAGATTTAACTTCTTTCCAAACGTCACAGATATAAAGGAATGAGTAGCCCCTGAATCAAAGAGTACTCTGGCGGGAATGCCATTAATAGGTACGATTCCTGTGATTTATTTTGGTTTAGTTTACATGCTCATACAATGTAATACAACTAACTGAAAATGTAAGTCATACCTGTGACCACATCAGGCGATGCGACAGCATCCTCAGATGTAACCGCGTAAATTTGTCCTTGATGTAGCTGCTTCTTGGGCTTAGGACATTCCCTTGCTATATGTCCCACTTGGTTGCAGTTAAAACATTTTATCCCTTCAGTAATTGGCTTCGGTTGCTGTTGAGCTATGGGAGTAGTCTTGGTTGCAGCGGTAAAGCCTTGAGCACGGAAGGGTTTGAATGTCTTGTTATTCCCTCCATTATAAGAATTTCCAGCTGGCCTTTTGATACCTCTGTTTTGCATGAAATAACTCTCCTTCTAGCTCGATTCTATAACACGAGCAATTTGTGTCGCTTCATTATAAATTTTCTTTTCATGTCCCAGAACGTGCTCGCGGATGCTTCCCCTAAGTCCTATGACGAACCTTCGGGTCTTTGTGTTTTCCTCTTGCATACTGGTGGGTGCAAAGAAGAACAGCTCTTCATAACGCTGTTAATACGCATCCACGGTCATCTGTCCCTGATATAAACCTAGGAACTCTCTTTCCATAGAATCTCTGAAACTTCTCGGAAAGTACTTTTCAAAGAACGCCTCTTTATAAATATCCCAAGTCAGTTGGGCATCCTTTGTAAGTAAATACGTCCTGGTAGACCTCCACCAATGGTGTGCATCTCCTTTCAGCATAAAGGTGGCACACAACACTTTTTCTTCTTCATTTAGTGTCATCATCATAAAATTTCTTTCTATTTCGTCAACCCAGTGTGCCGGCCATAAAGGATCTGCTGGCTTGCCATTGAATTCTCTGGGCTTCAGTTTCAGAAAACGCTCCACCAGTCTGGAGTGGTCTAGTTGTTGTAGGACATACGCTCCATACATAGTGTAAGCACCCCATTTTTGCCACCCTTGGCATAAATGAACCAATATGGCAGGTTTCTGACCTTTAACCCAAAGATTTATGATTCTCCACTAATCCCCACAGCAGGGTCATGGGCTATTATCTGCATAGATGCATAGGTCATAGAATTATCTTCGAAACGAGACCAGAATTGCTCAATTCTGATATCAAATGAGGAAGATACGACCATTTTAGTCGGATGATACATATAGGGGAGGTTTCTGAAATTATTATAAATAATAATCCCAAGAACCTTCATGCAAATTATCCTAAGTCGGATCGTTTGAATTTCAAATCATCATATCTTGATCATCCGACATCGGATTCAGATGATTTCAAGACCATTATTCTTCATTCATGATGTTCTACAAAGTGGATGTAAAAAATCCCGGGTAGAAGTCACCAGTGGGTCCCATGCAAACTTGCATGCAAAATGATCGTTAGAACTTCAAAGCTTCATATCTTTCCCGTTCTACATCGGATTCAGATGATTCCAAGACCATTATTCTTCATTCATGATGTTCTACAAAGTGGACGTAAAAAATCCCGGGTAGAAGTCACCAGTGGGTCCCATGCAAACTTGCATGCAAAATGATCGTTATAACTTCAAAGCTTCATATCTTTCCCGTTCTACATCGGATTCAGATGATTCCAAGACCATTGTTCTTCATTCATGATGTTCTACAAAGTGGACGTAAAAAATCCCGGGTAGAAGTCACCAGTGGGTCCCATGCAAACTTGCATGCAAAATGATCGTTATAACTTCAAAGCTTCATATCTTTCCCGTTCTACATCGGATTCAAATGATTCCAAGACCATTATTCTTCATTCATGATGTTCTACAAAGTGGACGTAAAAAATCCTAGGTAGAAGTCACCAGTGGGTCCCATGCAAGCTTGCATGCAAAATTATCGTCAGAACTTCAAAGCTGCATATCTTTTCCGTTCTACATCAGATTCAGGTGATTCCAGTCTCATTATGTTCCATTTTTAGTGCTCTACAAAGTGGACGTAAAATATTTCCGGTAGAAGCCTCCGAAGGATCTTATGCAGAATGGTCAGCCAAATTATCAATAATTGGTCCGCTTAAACTTCAAAAATTCATAAGTTCACCATTTTACTTCCAAATGAGGTGATTCAAGTTCTTATATTCCTCATTTTTAATGTTCTACAAAATGAACGCAAAAAATTTGGAATAGAGGCCATCGAAAAATTCCATGCGGGATGACAGTGGAAATGACCTATGAAATGACAAGGAGAGAAAACCCAGTTAATTTCAATCAGTCCAGTCAACCCAGTTCAAACCAGTTTTGGTCTAACCTAGCTCAACCCATATCAGTTGTCAACCTAAGTCAGTCTCAACCCATTTCGAATCAGTGCATAATATTTATATATTATATATATTGTATAATATATATATATATATATATATATATATATATATATATATATATATATATATATATATATATGTATGTATGTTATTAAATATATGTGTATAATATATATTATTATATGTAAATGATAATCCAAAAGATTTTTGAGAAGAAAAAGGAAAGAGGGGAGAGAAAAAAACGTGAAAGAGAATGGGGATTTTGGTTTTGGAGATAATCCAAAAAATTTTGAGAAGAAAAAGGGAAGAGGGGAGAGAGAAACGTGAAAGTGAAGGGGGATTTCAATTTTGGAGATAATCCAAAAGATTTTTGAGAAGAAAAAGGAAAGAGGGGAGAGAAAAAACGTGGAAGAGAATGGGGATTTCGATTTTGGGGATAAATCCAAAAGATTTTGAGAAAAAAAAAGGAAAGAGGGAGAGAGGAAAAATGTCACTTTTTCTAAGACAATCCAAAGGATTTTGTTGGAGAAAAAAAAGGAAAGAAGATAGAGAAAATGTGGGGGGGTTTAGGAGGGTCGATTTTAGGGAAGAAAAAAAAGAAAAAAAGAAAAAAAAAAAGGGAGAGGATTTAGGGTTTCTAAATTGTTTTTTTTAAAAGGGAAAGAGGGAGAAGATAAAAGGGACGTGAGAGAGAGAAGAAGGGACTTTTTCCAAAGAGAAAAAAAAGGGGAAAGAGAAAGAAAAACGTGGAAAGGCTTTTTGAGCTAGGTTTTGGGAAAAAAGGGGGGTTTTTCTTTTGGGACTTTTTCCAAAGAAAAAAAAAGGGAAAGAGAAGAAAAACGTGAAAGGCTTTTGAGCTAAGTTTTGGGAGAAAAGTAAGGGAAGAAGAGAGAAAAGAGGGAAAGAAAAAGGAGGAAATGTGAGCTTCTCTAGAGAGGCTCGGTTTTGGGAGAAAAGAAAGGGAGAAGAGAGAGAAAAGAGGGAAAGAAAAAGGAAAATTAGTAGGGGTTTTGGGATTTTTCTTTTGGGGCTAGGTTTTGGGAGAAAAAGAAGGGAAGAAGAGAGAAAAAAGGAGGAAACGTGGGCTTTCTTTGGGGGGTTCGGTTTTGGGAATCCGAAAGCTAAAGAAAGCTGAAGAGAGGAGAAGAAGAAGAGCAGAAGGTTCAGGGATCTGCAAACCAGGTAAACCCTCTCCTATTTCATTCTTTTTATTATCAATACCACCATTCACTTACCTGATTCGGTGTACCACTGTAACATCCGATCACCTGCAGCCATTATCCCAACTCGCTACTCCATATCATTGCAATCCCCCTTGATCCGTAAATTTATCACCTAATCATCTCTCCCATGAAATTGAGTTTTTGGATGATTATTTTTGTTTGATCATATGATGCCATGATATGGTCATATGATTTGAGTCATTGATGTTAACCTGATGAGGATGTAATTTGAGCCATTGATATTGAATGAATTTTAATTTGATCAATTGTGAGCCATATGATTCGAAATCTTAAGGTGATTGATCTAGCCTTTGATTTAGATTTTCCTTAAGTGATTGATCATGGCCTCTGATTATGAATTTTTATGAGATAAAATTTGGCCATCGATCTCGGATGCTTTAATGATCAAATCGGGTCATTGATCTTGGATGTTTGAATTAGCAAATCTGGACCATTGATTTTAGATATGTTGATGCTTGATCCAAACCAATGGATCTTCATTATGAGTGTCTTAAATGAATCTGAATCGTCGGATCTTCACTATGAATGTTTTAAATGCATCTAAACCATTAGATTATCATCATGATTGATTTCAAAGCATTTGAACGGTTAGATTACCATTAATAGTGATTAATACCATTGAATTTTTCATCATGAGTGTTTTCTTTTTAGATACACTGCCATGTTTGAATGCTCATTGCCATAGTTGGATGCTTATTGCCATAATTAGGGTAGAAACTCTAAAAAATGGAAACAAAATAATAATTAGGGTAGAAAATCCTAAAATGGAAAGAAAGTAACATTTAGGGTAGAAAACCCTAAGATGGAAAGAAAATAATAATTAGGGTAGAAAACCCTAAAATGGAAAGAATGTAACAATTAGGGTAGAAAATCCTAAAAAATGGAAATAAAATAACAATTAGGGTAGAATACCCTAAAATGGAAAGAAAGTAACATTTAGGGTAGAAAACCCTAAAATGGAAAGAAAGTAACATTTAGGGTAGAAAACCCTAAGATGGAAAGAAAATAATAATTAGGGTAGAAAACCCTAAAATGGAAAGAAAGTAACAGTTAGGGTAGAAAACCCTAAAAAATGGAAATAAAATAATAATTAGGGTAGAAAACCCTAAAATGGAAAGAAAGTAACATTTAGGGTAGAAAACCCTAAGATGGAAATAAAATAATAATTAGGGTAGAAAACCCTAAAATGGAAAGAAAGTAACAGTTAGGGTAGAAAACCCTAAAAAATGGAAATAAAATAATAATTAGGGTAGAAAACCCTAAAATGGAAAGAAAGTAACATTTAGGGTAGAAAACCCTAAGATGGAAAGAAAATAATAATTAGGGTAGAAAACCCTAAAATGGAAAGAAAGTAACAGTTAGGGTAGAAAATCCTAAAAAATGGAAATAAAAAAATAATTAGGGTAGAAAACCCTAAAATGGAAAGAATGTAACAATTAGGGTAGAAAACCCTAAAAAATGAAAATAAAATAACAATTAGGGTAGAAAATCCTAAAATGGAAAGAACGTAACAATTAGGGTAGAAAACCCTAAAAAATGGAAATAAAATAATAATTAGGGTAGAAAACCCTAAAATAGAAAGAAAATAACAATTAGGGTAGAAAATAGCATACTAGATCATGCCATGTAGGCTCTTGCCTTATTTGCAATACATGCCATATTTAAAAGATTTTTAAACAATCTTACTGTATGTGAATTTCTTGTCATAAATGTTTTATGTGCCATATTTAGATAGAATATTTTATTTTTTTTGACAATAACTTATTTTATGCAACACCCTAGTTGAACTGCCATATATGCACACTTCTAGAAGACAATGTAGGTGTGGGGACGTGCATTTAGGCACCCACATTCTTGGGAAGGGCATATTGGGAATGATAAAATCTTAATAAAGAAAGAGAATTCTTTGCCAAACCTTCCTAAATTAGAATTCAGAATGAAAAGGGTAATTTAGGACGATTTGCCCCTTGGCAAACCCTAAACCTAGAATAGGTTCTAAACCCTAAACCTAGAATTGGTTCTCAATCCCAAACCTAGAACAGGTTCTCACTTTCTGACCGAGAATGGGTTATCCAGCTCGAACTATGCGGATTCTGATTCCTAGGTCAAACCCTAGGATACGTAGGCCATTTGGGAGAATCTCAAATTCGGATCCACAGTTTAGTCCACTCGGACTATCCATAGATCCACTAGGATATTTACCCATACTTTAGTCCACTCGGACTATCCATAGATCTACTAGGATATCTATCCATATTCCAACCCAAAAAGGGTTATCCAAACCTTAGTCCACTCGGACTATCCATAGATCCACTAGGATATCCCCCATATTTTAACCCAAATAGGGTTATCCACACCTTAGTCCACTTGGACTATCCATAGATCCATTAGGATATTTGTCCACATTTTGACCCACATAGGGTTATCCACATCCAACCCAGAATGGGTTATCCATATTTCAACCCAAATAGGGTTACCCTTAGATCCACTAGGACTATCTATCAGTCCACATGGACTATCCAGATCCTAACCCATAGGATTTCACAGCCTTTCAAGCATAAATTTCAACTTGAACAAAGAACTTAATCATGCACAAGCATAAATTACAATCATAAACTTTAATCACACCTGAACTACGATGGTGAACCTGATTTTCGAAATAAATCCGTAATACGTAGGCAATCTGATGGATACAGATTCGGTTCAATGATATCAAACCACTTGGTTTGGTTTGGCTTAACAAATAAAGTCTAGCATAGGAAAGGTATAGGAGACCGATTTCGATCGGGCGGTTTGGGTGCCTAACCCCTTCCCATAATCGTAACCTGACGCTTACCCAATCTCTGATGGACCAGAATTCCAATATAAGGGTCATGAGTCAATCGAACTCTTACCTTGGGGTGAGATTTCATATTTCTAAGGTCCTAGACCTAAATCTAGGTGGCGACTTCTAAAGATTTCCATCTTTGTCCTCACAGTGGCGACTCCGCTGGGGATATAAATGACAAACTCCTAAATGAAAACTTTCCTTGTGTGAATTGGATGCCAGATTTTAGAATACTATATTTATGCTTGTATATTATTGCTTTGGGGGGAATGGGTTCAGTCACACATTCGTGCGAGTAGCCGAACCGGGTCCCATGCATATGGGGCAGCCCGCTAGGCGAAACACACAGCCTTGGCCTGTACTTTGTGTGACCACGACCGGTGAGCAGCCTCTAACGAGCGTTTCTTGGGTCCACATGGGAATGCGTTATGCTACTCCACGTCGCTTGGATCCTTACAACATAGTATATAAAGGGATTGGGGGCCCATTATTCATCGAGCATTCGGTGATAGGTTACCCCATCCTCGTCAAGGTGGCCTTTTCTGTCCTAACCTAGATTGTAGCCCAATGTTTGTTATTTTTTGGTTCATCCCTGAACCGACCCGGTAAAATCGGCTTAACCATGACATCCATGTTCGAGACGTCGAAGTTCTACCCATTTTTGTCCTGGATTGGTCAACATGTTAGAATCTACACGATGAGCATCTTGAACTCTCACCCATTGGGAGTATGAGGTATGTATACACCTGTTCTACATCATAGTAGACGGTCACTATACACCCTCCATTAAGTAAACTCGATGTGTCGAATCTCTCATTGTTAACACGTCGATTTCAAAAAACGAGTAGGAAATCCCTGTCAAGACTTAGATACCATGGTCAAGAAGAAATTTACTAGTTTGTTCATCTATGAACCGCTTTTGCTAATCATCCCTAATAAGGACGACGGATTAATATATCCATTTCAATTTCATTGAATTTGGTAATCCAATTGGCCAGACCTTGGTACCACTGATTATCCATTTTGGAATCATGAGGTCCCAAGACTGAACACATGGCTTAATCAAATTCAATTAAATTGACTTGGATAATGTTTACCGAATCGCCCTTATGAGGGAGCTAACTCTTGTTTGGTTGAGTCATCCTTGATTGTGCATGTGACTTCTTCTACTCTTGTAGATGTTTGGAATCTTGAGATTTCCCCATTGGATTTCAATGCCTTTGGAAAAGAAAATCAAACTGCAACCATATCCACCCTTTTAGGGTGAGAGGCCCCTATAATTAGGGAATTGTCTTGATCTCCCATCTCGAGATCCATCCATATTATCTTTCCAAATGAATCAATGGAAGTCATGAATCTAGATCTTGATTGAACATCAAATTTTATAAGAAAGAAGGAAAGATTCAGCCCCTAGGCAAATCCAATCATAGTTTCCGATTCATCTCTGAATTAAGGAAAGATTCGGCCCCTAGACAAATCCAATCATGGTGCTCAATGCACCCCTGAATTAAGGAAAGATTCAGCCCCTAGGCAAATCCAATCACCATTCTCAATGTACCTCTGAATTAAGGAAAGATTCAGCCCCTAGGCAAATCCAATCATGGTTCTCAATGCACCCCTGAATTAAGGAAAGATTCAGCCCCTAGACAAATCCAATCATAGTTCTCAATGTACCTTTGAATTAAGGAAAGATTCAACCCCTAGGCAAATCCAATCATAGTTCTCGATTCACCTCAGAATTAAGAAAAGATTCAGCCCCTAGGAAAATCCATTCACCGTTCTCGATTCATCTCTGAATTAAGGAGAGATCCAGCCCCTATCTAATCATTGTTCCTTATTCACCTTTGAATTAAGGAAAGATTCCGCCCCTAGGCAAATCCAATCATTGTTCCCTATTCACCTTTGAATTAAGGAAAGGTTGAGCCCCTAGGCAGGTCCAATCATCATTTCGGTTCATCCAGAATTAAGGAAAGATTCAGCCCCTAGGCATATTCAATCACATCCAGTTCATCTCAGAATCAAAAAAATATTCAACCCCAGATTCAACCACCATTTCTAGTTCATCTCAGAACTGAAGAAGGCTTTAACCCCTAGGCAGGTTCAATCATCCCTCCCAGATCATGTTAAAATGGAGGAGGGATTCGGCCCCTAGGCTTTTTCACCTTTCACCTCCTATTTAGGTTCCGGTTCATGTCAAAACTAGAAAAGTTCCATTCATCTTAATTCAATTAGCCACTAGGCTTATCCAACCATCAATTTTGGTTAGGGTTCCGGTTCATGTCGGAACTAGAAAAGGTTCCATTAATCTGAATTCAATTAGCCACTAGGCTTATCCAACCATCAACTTTGGTTAGGATTCTGATTCCTGTTGGAACTAAGAAAAGTTCCATTAACCAACCATCAACTTTGGTTAGGGTTCTGATTCATGTCGAACTAGGAAAAGTTCCATTCATCTGAATTCAATTAGCCACTATGCTTATCCAACCATCAACTATGGTTCAAGTTCTTATTCATGTTGGAACTAAGAAGAGTTCCATTCATTTGAATTCAATTAGCCACTAGGCCTGTCCAACCATCAACTCTGGTTCATGTTCTGATTCATGTTGGAACTAAGAAGAGTTCCATTCATTTGAATTTAATTAGCCCCTAGGCTTGCCCAACTGTCAACTCTAGTTCAGGTTCCAATTCATGTTGTAACTAAGGAAGGTTCCATTCATATGAACTCAATGTGAGCATGAGTTAGCCTCTAAGCCTGTTCAACCATTACCTCTGGTCAGTGTTCCATTAAATAAAGGAATCAAAGAGAGTTTTAGTCATTTCAACTCAATCAATCCACCATCTCTAGCAATTAGAGTCCAATCCATGATTGTCATCCTTGGCCTCTATCAATCGGAGCCCAACTCAAGCAATCCTTGCCTCTAGCAACTAGAGCCCAGTCCATGACTGTCAATCTTGATCTCTATCAATCAGAGATCAATTCAAAGTCAATCTTGATCTCTATCAATCAGAGATCAATTCAAAGTCAATCTTGATCTCTATCAATCAGAGATCAATTCAAAGTCAATCTTGATCTCTATCAATCAGAGATAAATTCAAAGTCAATCTTGATCTCTATCAATCAGAGACCAATTCAAAGTCAATCTTGATCTCTATCAATCAGAGACCAATTCAAAGTCAATCTTGATCTCTATCAATCAGAGACCAATTCAAAGTCAATCTTGATCTCTATCAATCAGAGACCAATTCAAAGTCAATCTTGATCTCTATCAATCAGAGACCAATTCAAAGTCAATCTTGATCTCTATCAATCAGAGACCAACTCAAAGTCATTCTTGATCTCTATCAATCAGAGACCAACTCAAAGTCAATCTTGATCTCTATCAATCAGAGACCAACTCAAAGTCAATCTTGATCTCTATCAATCAGAGACCAATTCAAAGTCAATCTTGATCTCTATCAATCAGAGACCAATTCAAAGTCAATCTTGATCTCTATCAATCGGAGATCAGTTCAAAGTCAATCTTGTCTCTATCAATCGGAGACCGATTCAAAATCAATCTCTGGCTCTATCAATTAGAGCCGATCCATGTATATCATAACCCAGTGCTACAAGTTAGGATAGCCGTCAGGAATGGTGAATGAGAAGCATTCATCATTGCTTGTCAGTAAAGATCAATTCCAGATTCTGGAGTCATCAAGAAATCATGAACCTTCAGCTATGATAGTGCTGTCCCGTCTCGGGCATTCTTGCCCCATTGGCCAAGGAAATGTTAGAATCCAAAGAGTTGCCCTCATATTTCTCATTGTTCAAAGAGAGGGAACGGAATTTTCCTGAGCAGTAGGGTAGACCAAAGATGAGATCCGATATGCCCCAGGCTAGCATAGGAACCAGAATCACAGCTAGGGAATGGTCCAATGATGAAACCCTTAACCCATAAACTGGGGCATGAACCAGATTGACCTTGGACCTAAATTGAATGCGGTCTAATGAGGAAAGCCATTATGCCCTAAACTGGGGCATGAACCAAATTGACCTTACCCAAATTGAGAGTGGTCTAATAAAGAAATCCATTGAACCCTCCAAGCCAAGGCATAAACTAGTCTAATCTTGGACTCAAAATGGTGTAGTGCAATGGTGATACCTCTTGCTCCCCAAGCTGGGGCATAAGCTAGAATGATTATGAACTCAACCAGAAGTGGTCCATTGATGAATCCATTGAACCCCAAACTGAGGCTTGAGCCATGTAACCTTGAGCTTAAAAAGCAATAGTCCAGTTATGAATGGGTCCCAAACTGAAAAAAAAGAAGGATAAGAATTGTTTGGAACCCTAAAAGGTAGGTATCTTGGACCTATTGATAGAGGGGCATGATGAGTCCTGCTGTTAGAGATCTGAAGGAAGACTTATTCTCGCAACGACTGAAGGTGGTCGTCGAAGGCGTTATGCCCAACTGGAACCGTTTGGACGAACTAGTTGTTTCAACTTTCTATTATCGGTATTCGAAAGGTCATCCATGTTTGGGTCCAAGATTGATATGCTTGTTGACAAGTCCAGTCCAATCTACCCTGTAAGTAAAAGATAATCACCCCGTTTGGGATTTCAAACTCTGTGCCTTGTCTCTTCCATACATTTCCTCCCAGTTTCATACATCCTCCTATTCTACGTGCGTAGTCAATTCTGACTCTGAAGATGATTGAAATGATGAGCCATCTCCTGAACTTCTATGCCACCCGGCCTCTTGAGAAAGAAAGGTCCAACCCGTATGGGAAAGGTTTAAATGATCAATCGGGAGACACAAGAGTAGTCTCAAGAAACATGTATTGGAGAAGCTGCCATTTGTTCTATCTGTGAAAAGATTCCAAGGAAAGCATTA
Organism: Protea cynaroides; assembly: GCA_028583415.1. NCBI lineage: Eukaryota > Viridiplantae > Streptophyta > Magnoliopsida > Proteales > Proteaceae > Protea > Protea cynaroides. The sequence continues at coordinate 53,237,438 of CM053265.1, forward strand.
CATAATAACAGATCATATCAATAGGTCAGCCAATCAGTACAAATGAGTGGAGGACAGATGTGCCACTAAGAAGATGGAAATACCAAAGTTCTTACAAAGTACATCATCTACAAGCAAGAGATACATGATGAATGATTAATCTCAAAATCAAAGAATGAGGTCATTGGGATACCCCAAAAAAAAAAAGAAAAAAAAAGAAAAAGAAAATTCAAGCCTATGTTTTATCCACATCAATAATGGGAAGGCAGTCACATCAGATAAAAGGTGATGATTAACTTCCAGAGGATAGCATACGGATTCACCATTCAGATAAAATAAGATACTATATGAGCAGTCACAAATGCTTATAAAGTTTACAGAAGATCAGAGTGCTAGTTGGGGCAAAGACGTTCTATCTGATTGGAAATGTTTGGAAGAAGAAGATTCAAATCCAATATTGAAAGTCAGGATTCAATTTCACGATCAAGCGAAGCACTGCATTATGTGGCCTTCACATCCAAAAAAAAAGAAAAAAAAAAGAAAAAAAAAAGAGAAGAAAAGAAAATAGTAAGATGTTGAATGGCATTGGAGCTTGACAGTAAGCCAATTGTCCCTCTCACTTCAAGAGGATGATAGTTCCAACCAAAGCCTGACAGCAAGTTCGATCATTCGTCGAGATTTACAACATGTTGGACCGGACTTTTGATTTTGGCCAATTACATCCCGCCTTTACAGGAGACGATCTCATCACTTCTTCATCATCAGAGAAACATTTATCATCGGCATTAGACTCTCTTTCCCGTCTATCAATCTGACGGCTTTCCAAGGAGTCTCTATCACAAGTCCTTCTTTTGATTATCAATTTTTATGGCATTGTATCTCATGATCATGTCTCATCTTATGTACAAATTCATAAATCTGGCTGGAACTCTCATCTGTCATTCATTACATCCGACGGCTTCCCAAGGTTCCTATAAGCCCTTCATTTCTCAAGCCAATAAAATGGGATCTTCTCGGTAAGATAAACCCATTCTACATAAACAACCAAACACTCTCCCAATGGTAGACCCATGTGGATAGTTTCACATCAGTCCTCTTGGACCTTCAACATCAATACTTGTCAACAAACCTAAAGGTTTCAGGCCCAGATATGATCGTGACTGATTCAGAATCTCGATATAGCTTGTTGGGACACGTGTTCCATCTGAACATCTCCAAGAAAGGAATACATAATTTGGCACCGTTTTCAATTTTGGTGTGGGACTGCATTTCCCTAAGATCACTTTTAGTGATGATTCAAACAGCTGCCCGCCTATCAATACGTGTAGGTGTCAACTTAAACAGTGGGGCAAGGCTACCCATTTGTCATGAAAGTCATGCCGTTCAGATTTCCCCTAAGGGTTTCAGACCATTGGATAGGACCATAATTTTGGCAATATCCTCACCATATCAGGACTCTTTATTCAACCCAAGATGGGGTTTGCAAAAAGAAGAAAATGAAAAAAAAATAATGGGAAGAAAAGAAACCTCAGCAGGGAAAGGCAACCCGAGAAACCTCAATGGGCAACCCATAATACCTCAGTGGGGATAGGCGACCTGATGTAACCCTAAAGCATTGCCCTCATTGGCCCTTCATAGAAAAATTCAGTGGTTCATATAGACAAGTGTCATACCAGTCTACCCTCCATAAGGAAAGGAACCCCTCTTGCTCTCCAGTGAATCATACTCAGAGGAGTTGAACAAACCATCATCTGTTGGGCTCCGTAGCATTGCCTTTTAACAGAATTCTATCTTCAAATCCTTTGGTCATGTTAGGGAGAGAGCAAATTCTCATGGCCTGGTTACGGATGTAGCCAAATTCATCATCAGCTCCCTCATTTTTCAAGATTCAACAAGGATTTATCTAAGAAATCATTTTCTGCAATCAATCTGTCAATCTTCCCTCGACCTCAGAAGCATGGTCAAATTCTAAATGCAATCCAGATTCAACCTTGTTCTAACTCTGTTAGATTTCCCATTTCCTTCTATAGTAGCGGTCTGTCACAACATGCAGACATTGGGGCATAGATATACCCTATGTAGAGGAATCGAACTTGATCATGAGCATTACATCAAGGATCCATTGTCTAGTCTGAGGTCACTACTTTCATAGTCAACATGAGGAGGTGCATCCAAGTTGGTTTTTGCCAATTTCTCAGTTCTCCCAATCCTGTTGATGAAGAAAATCCAATGTGGTCGATCACCTTCTTAGGATTTGGTCACCAAATTCTCTGAAGGAACACTTCGAATCCTTTGCTCCTCGTGCCTACTTTGGGGCCATGGTTCATTCATCTTTCAAAATTGGCACAACAATGTTGCAATGCCCTGAGCTTTTCATGAGCCTAGAATGAGGGCCAAACCCATGTCACATTTCATCGCCGCTTGGCTATTCTACCAATTCGTTCTTCCATAATGCACAGTCAAAGAACTTAGTTGACCAGATGTCCCTTGACAGTTTAACACCATGGTCAATCAATAAAATCACTTTGGTTAAAGACTGTCAAGGTCCCCTCATTCTTGTCCAAAATCCTCGCTAGAGTTTTTTTCAATCTAAAATCCAACAACATCAATGTTGGCTGAAGAAATTACATGGAACCTTTCCAAGGGAGCAACCAAGTCATCCCTACCGTGCTGAAATTGAGTCAAACTTTCAATACCAGGTCATAAATGGCAAATTTCAAATCTAGGTATCATGCCAGCGAAGTCCATGACACCATTTCCATTGATGTCATGTTTTATGCCTTCACCAACAAAGCAGGGGCAAAAAACCTTGGAAAACTGCCAAGGAATTCACCATCATTTCAAATGGGTGCCAGAGTTGCTACAATTGCTTCAGCGGGAGCTGCTGTCGGTATTGGAAACGTCCTTAGTTCCTCGATCCATTCCGTGGCGTGAAATCCATCAAAGTCAATACACTTCCAAGATGGGTCAGATTCCAACCCTAACGGTTCAAAGTCAACAAAGCCTTCCTGTATGGGTCACTTTCAAGCATCCTAAAGGTTCATAGCCATAGAGCTTCCAAGAAGGATATTCCTATTTTCAATCCCGAAGGTCTAAAGCTGGTAGGAACTGCCAAGATGAGTCATTCAGTATCACCCTATAAGTGACCTTCTGAGTTCTTGCTCATTTCAGAATCAATAGCAAATTCCTCACCCTAAAAGTGACCTTCTGAGTTCTTACTCATTACAGAATCAAATGTAGAGCCCTAGCTCATCCAAAGATCAAATCAATCTCAGATTATTAGTGAATCAAATCCAGAGCCCTAGCTCATCCAAATTTCAAATCAATCTCAGTCTATAAGTAAATCAAATGTAGAGCCCTAGCTCATCCAAAGATGAAATCAATCTCAGATTATTAGTGAATCAAATGCGGAGCCCTAGCTCATCCAAAGTTCAAATCAATCTCAGTCTAAGTAAATCATATGCAGAGCCCTAGCTCATCCAAAGTTCAAATCAATCTCAGCCTATAAGTGAATGTAGAGCCCTAGCTCATTCAAAAATCAAGCCGATAAGTCAATCAAATGCAGAGCCCTAGCTTATTCAGAAAATCAATCTCAGAATTTCAATCAATAGAGCCTCAGTTCAATAAAAAAAAAGACATCAAGTTTTCCATCCAGACAAATCAAGCCGAGCCCAAGCTCATGCAATCAGCTTTGTATTCACAGCCTAGCTTCATACAAGAAGAGGTTTATTAGCCTACAAATGGATCAAGCCGGGTCCAAGCCTGCATATACCTTGCATCATGAGTCACCTCAGCAAGAAGAGGTTCCCAGCCTACAAATGAGCCTTGTATTCACAGCCTAGCTTCGTACAATAAGAGGTTTATCAGCCTATAAATGGATCAAGCCGGGTTCAAGCCCGCAAGTACCTTGCTTCATGAGTCACCTCAGCAAGAAGAGGTTCCCAGCCTACAAATGAGCCTTGTATTCACAGCCTAGCTTCATACAAGAAGAGAACTCACCAATCTTCCAAGAAGAGCAAACCTTCTTGCCAGTCGAACTACATTCTGGGCTTGATTTCTAGGACACCCTTAGAATACGTAGGCAGTTTAGGAAGAATTACCCTAAGTGCAGCCCAATAAACAATATCACTCATACCCCAAAAATGTGGTTCTTTTATCTTGAGCCTTCAACTGATAACAATCTCGGCCAAAGAGGGGTATCTGTAAGCACCCCATTTTTGCCACCCTCGGTATAAATGAACCAATATGGGAGGTTTCTGACCTTTAACCCAAAGATTTGTGATTCTCCACTAATCCCCACAGCAGGGTCATGGGCTATTATCTGCATAGATGCATAGGTCATAGAATTATCTTCGAAACGAGACCAGAATTGCTCAATTCTGATATCAAATGAGGAAGATACGACCATTTTAGTCGGATGATACATATAGGGGAGGTTTCTGAAATTATTATAAATAATAATCCCAGGGGCCTTCATGCAAATTATCCTAAGTCGGATCGTTTGAATTTCAAATCATCATATCTTGATCATCCGACATCGGATTCAGATGATTCCAAGACCATTATTCTTCATTCATGATGTTCTACAAAGTGGACGTAAAAAATCCCGAGTAGAAGTCACCAGTGGGTCCCATGCAAACTTGCATGCAAAATGATCGTTAGAACTTCAAAGCTTCATATCTTTCCCGTTCTACATCGGATTCAGATGATTCCAAGACCATTATTCTTCATTCATGATGTTCTACAAAGTGGACGTAAAAAAATCCCGGGTAGAAGTCACCAGTGGGTCCCATGCAAACTTGCATGCAAAATGATCGTTATAACTTCAAAGCTTCATATCTTTCCCGTTCTACATCGGATTCAAATGATTCCAAGACCATTATTCTTCATTCATGATGTTCTACAAAGTGGACGTAAAAAATCCCGGGTAGAAGTCACCAGTGGGTCCCATGCAAGCTTGCATGCAAAATTATCGTCAGAACTTCAAAGCTGCATATCTTTTCCGTTCTACATCGGATTCAGGTGATTCCAGTCTCATTATGTTCCATTTTTAGTGCTCTACAAAGTGGACGTAAAATATTTCTGGTAGAAGCCTTCGAAGGATCTTATGCAGAATGGTCAGCCAAATTATCGATAATTGGTCCGCTTAAACTTCAAAAATTCATAAGTTCACCATTTTACTTCCAAATGAGGTGATTCAAGTTCTTATACTCCTCATTTTTAATGTTCTACAAAATGAACGCAAAAAATTTGGAATAGAGGCCATCGAAAAATTCCATGCGGGATGACAGTGGAAATGACCCATGAAATGACAAGGAGAGAAAACCCAATTAATTTCAATCAGTCCAGTCAACTCAGTTCAAACCAGTTTTGGTCTAACCTAGCTCAACCCATATCAGTTGTCAACCTAAGTCAGTCTCAACCCATTTCGAATCGATGCATAATATTTATATATTATATATATTGTATAATATATATATATAATATATATATATATATATATATATATATATATATATATATATATATATATATATATATATATATGTATGTATGTTATTAAATATATGTGTATAATATATATTATTATATGTAAATGATAATCAAAAAGATTTTTGAGAAGAAAAAGGAAAGAGGGGAGAGAAAAAAACATGAAAGAGAATGGGGATTTTGGTTTTGGAGATAATCCAAAAGATTTTGAGAAGAAAAAGGGAAGAGGGGAGAGAGAAACGTGAAAGTGAAGGGGGATTTCAATTTTGGAGATAATCCAAAAGATTTTTGAGAAGAAAAAGGAAAGAGGGGAGAGAAAAAACGTGGAAGAGAATGGGGATTTCGATTTTGGGGATAAATCCAAAAGATTTTGAGAATAAAAAGGAAAGAGGGAGAGAGGAAAAATGTCACTTTTTCTAAGACAATCCAAAGGATTTTGTTGGAGAAAAAAAAGGAAAGAAGAAAGAGAAAATGTGGGGGTTTTTAGGAGGGACGATTTTAGGGAAGAAAAAAAAGAAAAAAAAAAAAAAAAAAAGGGAGAGGATTTAGGGTTTCTAGATTGTTTTTTTTTAAAAGGGAAAGAGGGAGAAGATAAAAGGGACGTGAGAGAGAGAAGAAGGGACTTTTTCCAAAGAGAAAAAAAAGGGGAAAGAGAAAGAAAAACGTGGAAAGGCTTTTTGAGCTAGGTTTTGGGAGAAAAAGGGGGGTTTTTCTTTTGGGATTTTTTCCAAAGAAAAAAAAAAGGGAAAGAGAAGAAAAACGTGAAAGGCTTTTGAGCTAAGTTTTGGGAGAAAAGTAAGGGAAGAAGAGAGAAAAGAGGGAAAGAAAAAGGAGGAAATGTGAGCTTCCCTAGGGAGGCTCGGTTTTGGGAGAAAAGAAAAGGAGAAGAGAGAGAAAAGAGGGAAAGAAAAAGGAAAATTAGTAGGGGTTTTGGGATTTTTCTTTTGGGGCTAGGTTTTGGGAGAAAAAGAAGGGAAGAAGAGAGAAAAAAGGAGGAAACGTGGGCTTTCTTTGGGGGGTTCGGTTTTGGGAATCCGAAAGCTAAAGAAAGCTGAAGAGAGGAGAAGAAGAAGAGCAGAAGGTTCAGGAATCTGCAAACCAGGTAAACCCTCTCCTATTTCATTCTTTTTAATATCAATACCACCATTTACTTACCTGATTCGGTGTACCACTGTAACATCCTCTCACCTGCCGCCATTATCTCAACTCGCTACTCCATATCCATTACAATCCCCCTTGATCGGTAAATTTATCACCTAATCTTCTCTCCCATGAAATTGAGTTTTTGGATGATTATTTTTGTTTGATCATATGATGCTATGAAATGGTCATATGATTTGAGTCATTGATGTTAATCTAATGAGGATGTAATTTGAGCCATTGATATTGAATGAATTTTAATTTGATCAATTGTGAGCCATATGATTCGAAATCTTAAGGTGATTGATCTAGCCTTTGATTTAGATTTTCCTTAAGTGATTGATCATGGCCTCTGATTATGAATTTTTATGAGATAAAATTTGGCCATCGATCTCGGATGCTTTAATGATCAAATCGGGTCATTGATCTTGGATGTTTGAATTAGCAAATCTGGACCATTGATTTTAGATATGTTGATGCTTGATCCAAACCAATGGATCTTCATTATGAGTGTCTTAAATGAATCTGAATCGTCGGATCTTCACTATGAATGTTTTAAATGCATCTAAACCATTAGATTATCATCATGATTGATTTCAAAGCATCTGAACGGTAAAATTACCATTAATAGTGATTTATACCATTGAATTTTTCATCATGAGTGTTTTCTTTTTAGATACACTGCCATGTTTGAATGCTCATTGCCATAGTTGGATGCTTATTGCCATAATTAGGGTAGAAAACCCTAAAAAATAGAAACAAAATAATAATTAGGGTAGAAAACCCTAAAATGGAAAGAAAGTAACATTTAGGGTAGAAAACCCTAAGATGGAAAGAAAATAATAATTATGGTAGAAAACCCTAAAATGGAAAGAATGTAACAATTAGGGTAGAAAATCCTAAAAAATGGAAATAAAATAACAATTAGGGTAGAAAACCCTAAAATGGAAAGAAAGTAACATTTAGGGTAGAAAACCCTAAAATGGAAAGAAAGTAACATTTAGGGTAGAAAACCCTAAGATGGAAAGAAAATAATAATTATGGTAGAAAACCCTAAAATGGAAAGAAAGTAACAGTTAGGGTAGAAAACCCTAAAAAATGGAAATAAAATAATAATTAGGGTAGAAAACCCTAAAATGGAAAGAAAGTAACATTTAGGGTAGAAAACCCTAAGATGGAAAGAAAATAATAATTAGGGTAGAAAACCCTAAAATGGAAAGAAAGTAACAGTTAGGGTAGAAAACCCTAAAAAATGGAAATAAAATAATAATTAGAGTAGAAAATCCTAAAATGGAAAGAAAGTAACATTTAGGGTAGAAAACCCTAAGATGGAAAGAAAATAATAATCAGGGTAGAAAACCCTAAAATGAAAAAAAATTAACAGTTAGGGTAGAAAACCCTAAAAAATGGAAATAAAATAATAATTACGGTAGAAAATCCTAAAATGGAAAGAATCTAACAATTAGGGTAGAAAACCCTAAAAAATGAAAATAAAATAACAATTAGGGTAGAAAACCCTAAAATGGAAAGAATGTAACAATTAGGGTAGAAAACCCAAAAAATGGAAATAAAATAATAATTAGGGTAAAAAACCCTAAAATAGAAAGAAAATAACAATTAGGGTAGAAAATAGCATACTAGATCATGCCATGTAGGCTCTTGCCTTATTTGCAATTCATGCCATATTTAAAATATTTTTAAACAATCTTACTGTATGTGAATTTCTTGTCAAAAATGTTTTATGTGTCATATTTAGATAAAATATTCTATTTTTTTGGCAATAACTTATTTTATGCAACACCCTAGTTGAACTGCCATATATGCACACTTCTAGAAGACAATGTAGGTGTGGGGACGTGCATTTAGGCACCCACATTCTTGGGAAGGGCATAATGGGAATGATAAAATCTTAATACAGAAAGAGAATTCTTTGCCAAACCTTCCTAAATTATAATTCAGAATGAAAAGGGTAATTTAGGACGATTTGCCCCTTGGCAAACCCTAAACCTAGAATAGGTTCTAAACCCTAATCCTAGAATAGGTTCTCAATCCCAAACCTAGAACAGGTTCTCACTTTCTGACCCAGAATGGGTTATCCAGCCCGAACTATGCGGATTCTGATTCCTAGGTCAAACCTTAGGATACGTAGGCCATTTGGGAGAATCTCAAATTCGGATCCACAGCTTAGTCCACTCGGACTATCCATAGATCCACTAGGATATTTACACATACTTTAGTCCACTCGGACTATCCATAGATCCACTAGGATATCTATCCATATTCCAACCCAAAAAGGGTTATCCAAACCTTAGTCCACTCGGACTATCCATAGATCCACTAAGATACTTACCCATATTTTGACCCAAATAGGGTTACCCAGCTCGAACTACGTGGATTCTGATTCCTAGGTCAAACTCTAGGCTACGTAGGCTATTTGGGAGAAACCCAAATTCGGATCCACAATTTAGTCCACTCGGACTATCCATAGATCCACTAGGATTTCCCCCATATTTTAACCCAAATAGGGTTATCCACACCTTAGTCCACCTGGACTATCCATAGATCCACTAGGATATCCCCCATATTTTAGGGTTATCCACACCTTAGTCCACTTGGACTATCCATAGATCCACTAGGATATCTCCCATATTTTAACCCAAATAGGGTTATCCACACCTTAGTCCACTTGGACTATCCATAGATCCACTAGGATATTTATCCACATTTTGACCCACATAGGGTTATCCACATTCCAACCCAGAATGGGTTATCCATATTTCAACCCAAATAGGGTTACCCTTAGATCCACTAGGACTATCCATCAGTCCACATGGACTATCCAGATCCTAACCCATAGGATTTCACAGCCTTTCAAGCATAAATTTCAACTTGAACAAAGAACTTAATCATGCACAAGCATAAATTACAATAAAAAACAATAATCACACCTGAACTACGATGGTGAACCTGATTTTCGAAATAAATCCGTAATACGTAGGCAATCTGATGGATACAGATTCGGTTCAATGATATCAAACCACTTGGTTTGGTTTGACTTAACAAATAAAGTCTAGCATAGGAAAGGTATAGGAGACCGATTTCGATCGGGCGGTTTGGGTGCCTAACCCCTTCCCATAACCGTAACCTGACGCTTACCCAATCTCTGATGGACCAGAATTCCAATCTAAGGGTCATGAGTCAATCGAAGTCTTACCTTGGGGTGAGATTTCATATTTCTAAGGTCCTAGACCTAAATCTAGGTGGCGACTTCTAAAGATTTCCATCTTTGTCCTCATACATAGGTGGTTGGTACTCCTTGTTTCGTCGTCTACACCTCCGCTACAGGTATGTCTTCTACCTTTTCATGTTTTTAGGTTTCTTTACCTAGGTTTTTGCTCGTTTATCTCGTATTTTTTAAATTAAAAATTTTCCAATCATAAAAATTCGATTTTTATTGGGGGCTTTTGTTGTTGGTGACTCGAGGAACAAAAGCCCTCAAAATATTTGAGTTTCATCGGTTGGTTATCGAGAAACTCAAAATTTACATTTTTTGCCCTAATTTTGTCGAGATTTTGAATTTCTTGAAATTTCTTACAATTCAATCTAATTAGTTGAAATTTCCGACTGTATGAGTCTTACAGGATAGTCTAAGATCTATGTAAGTCCTCTTGCCCACGTGTATGGGTGAAAAGTGAGGCTTTTGACCAATTTACGTCGTTATAATGTCAAAACATTTCGGTTTTTTCATCTCCACTAAGCCATTATTTGTTTTTCTTTCTTATTTACAGATATCATGGCTCGTACCAAGGTACCTAGAGTTCGCGACCGCCTTCGCTTCTGTTCCAATGAAGCCGAGACAAAGTATGCCTACTGTGCTCGCAAGAAGGTAGAGGGAATCCGCAAAGTGGACTTGGCTAGCTTAGCCTTGTTCAATGTGGAGGGGGCCTTTGGTGATATGGGATGGCTTTCCGTCATCACCTATGACGCGTGTACCCTTCCTGACTTGGTACACCAGTTCTACTGTAATCTCCAGGTGGTGGGGGATTACAATGATGTTGAGAGAGGTGGTGAGCTTCGGATCACCAGCTACGTCAAGGGGGTTGATGTTTCCTTTAATTATCGGCAGCTGGCCTACTTGTTGGGCATTTCCTATGCTGGCCCCTTGGTGTTATGTGCTCCTAGAGAGCGCCAGTTCTTTTCTCTATAGATGAGGGCTGAGAGATCGATCGTCAGCTCATCAGACCTGATTGCTCGGAGATGAAAGCGAGTTATCTGCGTTCAGAACCACAGGTATACTGCAAGATCATTCAGCATAATCTGATACCATAGAGTGGACACTACGAGAGGGTCTCCCAGTTGACCCAATACCTGCTGTAATGCATATGCACTAGGTAGCCCGTCTGCCTTCCTTACATCATCATGCGGACGATGATCAGTGCCATGTTGCCCAGTCACACTGGCAACCTTCCTTATGGACGCATGATCACTACCTTGCTTACCCACTTGGGAGTTGATTTATTGGATGAGAAGATTCAGGAGAAATCCTTTTCATCGCCTCTGGATTGGGAGGCTATTTGCAAGATGGGCATGCGGGATGCCCAAGTCAGCGATGAGGAGAGGAACGCGATGGTGCGCCCTCGCACTCGAGTGGAGATGGCTAACGCTGAGGCAGCAGCAGCAGCCGCTGGAGCAGGGGTTCATGGGGATGATGACGATCGGCTATACATGGATGTAGATGCCATACCTCCTCCATCACCTATTCATACTACTGGAGCTGGTCCGTCTTCTTCAGCTGGTCCTTCGCATGCAGCTGGTCCTTCGTATTCTCCATCTGATGACATGATGGGGATATTACACAAGATATGAGAGGCTCAGCGTATGTCTGACCTGAGGATGAGAGAGCTTCTAGAGGCTCAGCGCTCGTTCGATCAGCGGGTAGGAGAGCTTCTAAGTTGCTCAGCACGTGTCGGATCAGCGGGTGGGAGAGCTTCTAGCTGCTCAGCACGTATCGGATCAGCAGGTGGGAGAGCTGAGGGATGCTCAGCGTGTGACTAACCAGCGGGTGGCTGATCTCATAGCTAGTCTCCAGACGACCCAGACTCAGATAGCTTGGTTGACTAGAGTCTACGCTGAGGACTATGATAGAGACCATGAGGCACCGCCTCCCCCATCACCTCCAGCTTCTTGATGTACTTCTTTTATTTTTCTTTTTGTATTTCAGAGTAACTGTCCAGACTGTGGATTGTACTCTGCTTTAATCATATATATATAAACATTGTTCTTCCTTTTGGTTGCATATAAAGTTGTTTCTCATTTAATAGATGCATTATTCTCTTTCAGTTTAGTCTCAAACAACACAGATGCTTATGGTGTATTATTATTACATCTTTTAAATTTTTATCCTATCTCAGTTCATGACCTTTTGTGGAAGTATATGGTTTCACAGATAAAGCCTGAGATGCTCTGATACCAAGTTGTCACACCCCAATTTTGCACCATTCAGAACGGTGTGATGAACCGCTAATAAACCAACGGTTTAACCAGGATCTCTAATAGGCCATATCTATTAAAAATAAAACCATGCACATCTACAACCACAATCAGAACAAATACAAAATAGCGGAAGTCTTATAGTAAATGAACTGAGAACTCTAACTGTAATAATCATAATTAAAATATTAAGTTATTATTGTATCAACTGAGACATAAATAAATAAAATATCAATTACATCCCTTTATAAATACGCATGAGTTGCACTCGCATGAGAGGTCATGCGTATCTACTAAGTCTTCGGCTTCCATTGCAGAAACACGCGCATACACCGGAGCACTCATATAATCTTCAATTGTAGTACCTGCATCATCAACTAAAATATTCGACGTCGAAAGGGTGAGCACACAACATGGCTCAGTGAGCAAACAAAACAATGCGAAAAACATATGCATGCATTCAATTCATATCTTTGGTCTAGTAAATAAGTTTGTAATGTGTTATAGAAAGGATAGGTGGCCAAAGGTCACGTTTATTGATGCCGCACCTTTATACACGAGTGTGTGAAGCTGCCCAAAGGTAACATTTATTGTCGTTCCACATGCACCCACCATGGACAATGTACACGCAAAGGTCACGTTTATTGCTGTACCCGTTGCCCATACCAACACGTAAGCCCCTGCTGGCGAGGGCTTGCAAACTGGGCTCGCAACTAACCAATCCTAATGCCAATCAGTGTATCCAAGGCCTCACCCCAACATCCCTCAATACGTCCATAGAGATAGGGCTAAGGCCCCCCGACAGAGTCAGAGACTACACGGTCTGAGACCACCTCCCCTCATACCCTACGACGTAATAGTTCTGCTAAGGTAATGGCGATACGACGATGTCAGTGGACAAGACTTGAGTTAGAGATAGAGCTAGAGTGCTGAGGCCCCGCCTATGACACCTCCCCCTGATACTCGCTCGCATCAAGCACACCAACCACACACATACATCCACATGTCTATTCCTATCATCATCATCATCATCATGTTATAAACAATAATTTAAATATGCATGAACAGTAATAATAGAAATATTGGATGACATGTTGAATGCACATAACAAGCATACACACATAGAATCAATCATGGCATTGGACTCAAGAATAAAATAGTTTATTATTAACCAATTAGTTTAGGTCTTATTTCCTCACCTTTTCTTGATCGTAGGTCCTCTTTCAAGCTTTAAGAATCAACTAAATATCAATATTATATCACTAGAAGACCGAATCAAGTCGATAGAATTTAATTAGAATTAATTTTAACTTTAAAAAAACATGCTGTTAACTGAGGGTCGATGCCAGGGTCGGATGTTCCATCGACCCTGGGTGCTACCACCTAGATTCTAGACTTCCCGAACATTGGGGGTCGATTGAGGGTCTGGTAGGGTCGATTGGCCATCGACCCCCCGTGCGACCCCCTGTGGGTTTAGTCAAATTTTCATCCTACAGTCCATACTTTCGTGTTTGGGGTCCTATGGCTTGCTTCTACAATCCATTCCACACATGTTCTATGGTCTAGAATCGTAGTTCATTCACCTATGTGGTTTTTATGATCTCCCCCATGGTTTTTCATGAAAACCTAATCATGGATGGATAATTTGGGTTTCTCCTAGATCATTCCCTCTTCATATCCATTCTAAGGTCTGTAGAATTACGTGGAGATAGTATCCATACCTGAGAATTAGGCTTGTCTCTCTGAAGCCTTCTCTTTGATCTTCTTCTCCACTTTCCTTCTCTTTTCTTTCTCTTCTCCTTCTCTTCTCTTTCTCTCAATCCAACTAGGGTTCTAAAATGAGTGAAAGAGGCTTAGGGATGTCCTATTTATAGAGTAGAAACTCCAAAAATAAGTCCCATTGAGATTAGGAAAGAATCCCATTGAAATTTGGAAAGTTTCCAAATCACGGTTTCTGTCGGCAGACTGGGGGTCGATGAGGGGATCGGAGATCCTGTCGACCCCTGGTTCTAAAATGTCTGACCCCTGGTTAAAAACTCAGGGTCTGACTTTCTATCTTGGGGGGTCTGACCCTGCCTAGCTGGGTGTGCAACCCTCCCCCTATTTTTAGTGTTTTTGGGTCAGTTTAATACCTGGGATCGTGATCTCCTTCACGCACTTGATCCATTTGGCTCGACCATGATGGGTAGACCTGGTTCAAGGTGGTAAGACCGGGTTAGTTTCATACGGGTCTTACACACTCTCTCTCTCTCAAACATGTCAGAGGTTCTAATGTTCTCAATTATGGTTTATAAAGAGTTTTATTAAGGAGTTTATGCAAGAGTTAGAGTTATATTACAATTCTTTTCTTGAGAGTCCTAGTCATAGTATGAGTATAATAAAGAAGGCTTAGAGATTGTCAATTGGCATTCCAATACATTCAAAAGTAGGTCCCACATGTTAAGGGACGATCATAGGTAGTTAGGAACCAATTGGAACCAACTAGAGCCAAGCCCAACTAAAATAGACTCGGAATGGCCCAATTCTGGGTTCACGCAGTCGATCAAATAGGGGCAGTCGATTAACTCAGTTTGGTCGATCGTCTACTCTAAACTGACTCAGAATGGCCAGGTCTTGATTGGTTCGACTGATTCATTCCATACAAAGCTTTTACACTAATAGTAGGAAGGTTTTAACCCTTACCTAGAATTTCATACACTTTATTGATGATATAGTTGCTAGGCTAGTGTCGACAGGAGAACCTATTATATAAGAAAAAAAATTCAAATTAGCCCATATTTTTGGGTGCGAGTTTCATACCTTTGGTAGCTTGATGCTAAAAACTATCACATACCTATAAGCACCCCATTTCTGTCATCCCTAGTTGAACAAAGTCTTACTAGAGAGTAGACATCAAAGTGGGAGAAGTAAGAGAAAGTTTGGAAAATACAGGGGAGACAAGTGAAACTCTCTCAAAAATGATAGTCGATTAGCCCTGGCATGATCTCTATAATATTTTGAGAATAACTAAGAAGATCCCCAGTGTCCAAGAGCTTAAGTGAAATCATACGGCAGGTTGGTAAATCCCAATGCAAGATTTGGATTTGGGCTGTGACTTTGAGGAGGTTTTTAGTGGACCCCATAGCAAGAAAATGGGTTGCAACCTGTATGGATACGTAGGTTTTGGAAATACCTTCGAAATGAGACCAGAATCTCTCAATTCCGATGTCAAATGAAAAAGATATGGTGATTTTAGTCTGTGAATAAGAATAAGGGTATTTTCTAAAGATTAATAATATCCAAGGGCTTGCATGCAAATTATCGTAAGTTTAATTATTTAAACTTCATCTTCTCATATCTCACTCATCCAACGTCCAAATTAGGTGATTTCAGTGTCATTCTCATTTTTGGTGCTCTACAAAGTGGACGTGGAAAATCTGGAACAGAG
Source organism: Protea cynaroides (assembly GCA_028583415.1). Lineage (NCBI taxonomy): Eukaryota > Viridiplantae > Streptophyta > Magnoliopsida > Proteales > Proteaceae > Protea > Protea cynaroides. The sequence goes on from CM053265.1 coordinate 53,252,964, forward strand.
GTCTCCGAGGGATCCCATGCAATGCTGCAAGCCGATATGCCCGCTTAAACTTCAATTCCTCATAATTTTATTATCCGATGTCCAAATGAGGTGATTTAAAGTCTTAATATGGTTCATTTTTAGTGCTCTACAAAGTGGATGGAAAGGATTTGAGGCAGAGATCTCTGAGGGATCTCATGCGGAGCCGTAAGCCGATATGCCTGTGTAAACTTCAATTCCTCATAATTTTATTATCCTATGTCCAAATCATGTGATATAAACTCCAATATGTTTCATTTTTAGTGCTTTACAAAGTGGATGTGAAGGATTTAAGATAAAGATCTCCGAGGCATCCCATGTAGAGTTGCTAGCCGAATTATCATGAATTGACCTATTTAAACTTCAGAAATTCATAAGTTGGCCATTTTACGTCCAAATGAGGTGATTCAAACACCAATATTTCTCATTTTTAGTGTTCTACAAAGTGGATATGAAGGATTTGAGGCAGAGGTCTCCGAGGCATCCCATGCAGAGTTGCTAGCTGAATTATCATGAATTGGTCGATTTAAACTTCAGAAATTTATAAGTTGGTCATTTTACATCCAAATGAGGTGATTCAAGCTCCAATATTTCTCATTATTAGTGTTCTACAAAGTAAACGTAGAAAATTTGGGGTAGAGGCTGTCAAAAAATTTCATGTGGAATGACAGCGGAAATGGCCTATGAAATTATAGAGAGAGAAAAAACAATCTTGGCCCAACCCAGCTCAACCCATATCAGTCCAGACCAGTTTAGACCAAACTGGTTCAATTCATGTGCTCGTACATCATGTACATTATGTATATTATGTGTATTATATATTATATTATGTAATATATTATATGTATACGTGTTGTGTGTGTGTGTGTGTGTGTATATATATATATATATATATATATATATATATATATATATATATATATATATATATATATATATATATATATATATATTGAAGAGAGAGAGTAGGGCCATGTCGAGAGATCCCAAAGGAAAGAGGTGGGCCTCGATTTTGTTGGGTATGAAAGGAAGATCACGGCTAGCTATAGAAAGGCTAGATAGATCAATTTTTGGAAAGTAATGAAAATATAGAAAGTAATGAAAATATGGAAAGTAATGAAAAATATAAAAAAAATGAAAATATGGAAAGAGGTAAGAGAGAGTTGGTGGAAAAAGGGAAAATCTAACAAACAAAAGGAAAGAAAAAAAAAAGTAAAAAAGAAAAAAAAAAAGACAAAAGGAAAGGAAAAAGGAAAAGAAAAAAAAAGGGAAAGAAGGGAGAACGTGAGTGGAGAAAAGGAAAAGAAAAAAAAAAGAAAAAAAGAAAGGGAAAGAAGGGAGAATGTGAGTGGAGAAAAGGAAAAGAAAAAAAAAGGAAAGAAAAAAAAAGGAAAGAAAAAAAAAAGAGAAAGAAAAGAGAAAAGGAAGGAAAAAAAAGAGAAGGAAATCTAAAAGGGTTGGAAAATGAGAGAGAGTCTAAGAGAAGAAGAGAAGAAGAAATAGAGAAGAAGAAATAGAGAAAAAAAAAAGAGAGAAGCCGAAGAAGAGGAAGAATAAGGGAGAGAGAAGAAGAGAAGGAAAAAGGAGAAGCTAAGAGAGAGGGAACTCTCTGCAAAGAGGTAAGTCCATCTCCACGGTTATTTTCTAATACCTATCTGTAATTCATGGCCCCTCACCCATTGTTGTAACCAAAATTTTGGTTTTGATATGATTCCATGATGCTAACATGTCGAAAATTGGTTGAATATGCTTTTTTTGATAAATCATGATCAGATATGTTATATTGCATGCATCTTGATGCTGTAATGCCCATGTTTGATATTTTTTATGAATTAGAATATGTTTAAAGTACTCAATAGAGAAAAATTGAACGTCATATGATGATTTTTGAGTATTTTAATGTTTTTTTACAAAGTGGATTTCAAATCTGAAAAAATTTCAGATTTGGAATCCAATTTTGGGACATGCATCTCATATATATTTTTGATGAATTTCAAGCCCAAACTTTTATGAGATACTCATACATATGTTATAAAGTTCCCCCATAAATTTTGACTCGTTTGTAGTTGAGAAAGTCGAGATAAAAAATCCCCAATGATGCTACTATCCTTTTCGAGTACAGTGCAAACCCTCATCGAAAAAGCTCTAAAAGTAGAATTTTCGACCATAATTTGATAATCCTTCCTTCAGAGAAAGTGATAGATATGAAGTCATGAAAAATTTGGCATAGGATTCGAATTTTTCTAATTTTTTATGGATTTCATATGATTTTTGAAGTGCACCATGGTCTGTCTTAGGGTTAGTTAAAACACATTGAATTACATGACTAAGATGTGATGTTTGAGCCTTGAGGATCTTTCTATTTGAATGATATTTTTTAATGAAGTGTTATATATATATCAGTTAGCTACATGACCATATGCCTGAATTCTATTTTCATTGAGTGGTTGATTTTATATAGAATTTATGGTGAAGCTGGTCAGAATCTGGAATAGACTCGACCAATGCACATGCCTACACTTGTGGTGCATATTCGACCCATTTTGGTTCCCTGTTAGGATTTTCCTTTTGAGATAAAATCTAGGTCTCTGAGTCCTCTTTCAGAGGATGTATTTTGAGATTAATTTGAATATGTATGAAGCTCCATATGCATGTTTTGGCAATCCAAAGAATCTATTGATTGCAGTAAAAATCATGAAAATCCATGCATAAGTGTCCTGTAGAGACTTTTTCAGACATCACTTACTTGAAGGAAAAGGTAGCCACATGAGTCTGGAAGACAACCAAGTTAACAGATAATTTTTTGCTTGATTGAAGAATATCTTATGATTATTTTTCCATGACTGGTTCGAATCTAAAAATCAGTTTGACAAGTTTTCATAGTCCGATCTTGTAGGCATGATTTAAACCATTAGATTTCCATCATATTGTGCTTTAGAATAATTTGAGACCATTAGATCTTGATCATGAGCATCTTATTTGAATCTGAACCATTGGATTGACATCATGAGTGATATAAATGAATATGGATCATTGGATTGTCTTGATGATTGATTTGAATGGATAGATTATATTTCTGAGTGATTTAATTGAATTTCAACGGTCGGATTGACCACGTGAATGTTTTAATTGAATCTGAACCAATGATCAAATATGACCTTGATCACATTGATGATGATCGATTACATCAAATTTGAGTATTCGATCAAATATGATCTTGGTCACATTGTTGATGATCGATGCTTGATCAATGCACTCACATGTTTGTTGCTATTATATTGATTCACATGCTTTATTGCTATACTTGATATGATATTGTTGTTACTTGCCATATTTGAATGATATTTATTATTGGTAATAATTTAATTTCTGCAACACCCTAGTCGAACTGCCATATCTATACACTTAGAAGACATATTAAGTATGGGGACGTGCATGTAGACACCCACATTCACGGGAAGGGTAAGAATGAAAAAATGATAAATCTTAATCAAGAATCAGAAAGCCTAGCCCAACACATGTTAAGTTAGGGTTTTAGGTCAATGGTAGCTTAGGACGATCCCTACCCCTCAACTCATTTTCCTCTAGGATATAGAAAACTAGATAGGTGTGATGTGAATCGAACCATAGAGCATTTAGGTTCCATACCCTGATATTGAAAGAAGAACATGAATGGATTGAATCTGCATTCCGAACTACGCGGATCCTGATTCTTAGGGCAGCACCTGTCACACCCCAATTTCGACTGAACCAGAAGTGTGAGTGAACCGTCACTGAACCAACGATTCACACCAGGATCTCAATAAGACCGTATCCACTCATACAAACCATTGCACATAACCATAATCAGAATATAATTAAATACAGCGGAAGTCTTAAATTAAATGAACTGTGTTCTCTATTGATAATTTAATAAAATATCCAATTATTCAAAACACCAGAACGTAAATAATTATCCTTACATCACTTATAAATCCAACTGAAAATAAATAAAATAAACAAATCCAATATCCTAGAGGTACACGCAGAAAGGGCACTCGCATGAAGCGTCATGCTCGTCCTCCCCTGCTTGTACTTCCAGGGCAGCAACTCTTCCATATACTGGTGCATCTACGTAGTCCTTGACAGTGTAACCTGCATCAACATCTAAAAACATATATATATATATATATATATATATATACAAGGGTGAGCTCACAACTTAGCTCAGTAAGAAAATCAGACAATGCAACACACATAATGCATGAGTAACATTCACATTATGGTCTGATTTTAAGTTTGCATGTGCTATAGAAAGGATTAGCGGCCACCGCACCTCTATACACGAGTGTGTGAATCCACCCAATGGATCAAACAGCACTGTCGTCCCATATGCACCCACCATGGAATAGAGATAGAACTAAAGTGTCCGGATCAAACACCGCCAACACTTCCCCTGATGCCCTACCCATACCAACACGTAAGACCCTATTGGCGAGGGTTTACAAACTGGACTCGCAACTAACCAATCCTATATGTCATCACAGTAGGCCCTATCCCAGCATAGCTCCCTATGGCATAGAGATAGGGCTAGAGTCTAGTGGCCAGGCCGGAGACCACAGTGCCACTTCCTCCCCCTGATACCCTACCCACACCAAGCATGCTAAGACAGAAGCGATACGAAAAGGTGCTAGTGTGAGGAATGATCCCAGACCCCAGGCCCTTCCCACTCCACACACCAACAAAAACAATCATATGCCTAACAGTCACATTCTAGCATAGCGAGTATGCATGAACAATATAATAACTGAAAGTAAAGATGACATGCGAGTATACACAAACACCATTCCACAGAATCATAATTACTAACAACGTTTTACTATTATTAAGTTATTAGGGTTTAGGTTCGATTCCCTTACCTGACGCTTGATTGCTAGCTTGCTCTGCGTCACAGAATCCAAACTCGCTATCACAAGGTCCGACATGATGTTAGGGTTGAATTAGAATTAGTTTCATAGGGTTTACGTTGGTCGAAAAACCAACTAGGTCAAAAACACTTCTCACAGTGCATACCGATCGCAGTACTGGTCGCAAGTACCGATCGCGGCACTATGGGGAAAGGTACGACCGGTATGGCCGACCAGTATGCCTCCGGAAGACCATCAATTCGATGTTCGCCTTCCGTCAGTCACCCCCTATTGGTTCTAGGGTTTCTTACCTATGCATTCTGGGACTGAGCAACAAGTTAGAGTTGTTTCATGTTCCATTCAAGTCTTAGTTTCGATGATCCTTAGCCTAGAATGCGAATCTAGGATTCATTGACTGTATTAGGGTCTGACGGCAAATTTAAGGGTTTTAGATCAATACCTATCCTTGAATGGTATTGATCAATTCATGATTAATCATCTATAACGCTTAACTTAGAGGAAGGTTCAAGCACTGACCGTTGGTTCGCAAGTAGGGTACTCTTCGTCCAACGGCAAACGATGGCCCCTCTCCCTCATTCCTTAGCTTTTTCTCCTTCTTCGATCTCTTTCTCCTCTCTAGGATTTGTGAGGATCAATAAAAGTGTTCTAAGGAGGTTTAGGGGTCCTTAAATAGACTAGGATAGAGTTTAGGAAGTCTTCATACGTTAGAAAAGTCCTTAGACTCGAGATTTGGAAAGTGGGACCCGTAGAGATCCATTTTTGGATCTCACCAGTTTGCCTGCCCAGACATACCGGTCGACCCGTACCATCGATTGGTATGAAAAAATATCATACATTAGGTCAATTTTCGTACCTGGTTGTCATCCGTTCGTCCCGTCTGGCTCGTTGATGATTGAAAGACCTGTTACGACATGAATTAATGGTTTAGATCGGGTTTATGGAGTGTAGGTCTTACAGCACCCTAAGATACGTAGGCAATTTGGTGAGATTTCCAAACATGGTTCCACACCTTGATATTGAAAGAAGAACATGAATGGATTGAATCCGCATTCTGAAATACTCAGATCCTGATTCTTAGGGCAGCACCCTAAGATACGTAGGCAATTTGGAGAGATTCCCAAACATGGTTCTACAACCCCTTAGTTTCTCTAGAATCTATATCTGTGGTTCACTAGAACTCCTTTAGGTTCACTCGAATATGTACATGTGGTTCACTAGAACTGTACATCCTTTAGGTTCACTCGAATCTGTACCTGTGGTTCACTAGAATTGTACATCCTTAGTTTCACTCGAATCTGTACCTGTGGTTCACTAGAACCGTACATCCTTTAGGTTCACTCAAATCTATACTTATGGTTCACTAGAACTATACACCCCTTAGGTTCACTCGAATCTATACCTGTGGTTCACTCTAACTGTACATCCTTTAGGTTCTCTCGAATCTGTACTTGTGGTTCACTTGGACTGTACACCCTTAAGTTCCAAACCCGTACCTATGGTTCACTCGGACTGTACACGCTTAGGTCCCAAATCGTACCTTGATCCACTTGGGTTGTACTTAGCCTTCTTTAGTCTTCTTTAGGATATCCATATCAAGCCAAAAACAACGAACTACGTTGTACCTGATTTTTAGGACCTCTAAAATACGTAGGCAACTTGGAGGACCTCTCCAAGTACGGTACCAAACCTTAGAATCCTTAGGTCCCTCATATCCATATCCATACCCATTTCCATATCCATGTTCACTTCAATCCACCTAAGGTTATCTCTAGATTCAATCTCAATCATCATCAAGCATAAACTTCAACTTGAACAATTGAATCTAAGAAAGCTTAAGCATAAATCACATCCATAAATCTTAATCACAATCCATTCGAACTACGTTATGGACTTGATTTCTAATATTGGAATACATAGGCAATTTGAGATGTCCTAAACGTCTCAGATTCAGTCCATCACCGAACCATTTTTGGTTCGGTTCACTGTATATTACTTTGCTTATTTATTTACTTTGAGAACATGTTTGGCTAAACCCTAGGTTAGAAGAATCTAGAAACTTGGCATAGGATCCCCCATGAGCCCTAGTTATCATCCATTGACCATGAATAGTCAAAACCATAGTCTAAGGAAAGTAGAATCACTTAGGAGGCTGATTTTTGAATCGGGAAGCTTTGGGTGCCTAACACCTTCCCAAACTGTATCTTGAACGCTTACCCATTCTCTGTAGACCAAAGCCAATGTATTGGGTCCAATGAGTCAATAGAAGTCTTTTCTTATGATGAGATTACATTTTTATAGGTCCTAGACCTTAATCTAGGTGGCAACTCCAAATCATTATTTTTTCCATCCATCGGAGATGGGTGGGAGAGACGAACTTTGTCCTCACAATACCAAAGCCAAACATGAACAATAGGCATAATGACATCCAAGCACATGTAAATTACAACGTTGATAGTCTAAAACAAGAGAAAACCTATCATCAAAACCCAAGCAAACAAGAGAATGAAAAAAAAAAAAAACCAAAATCTCGTGTTTGGAAAATAATCTGTGTGAAATGATCAATAACGATGACCTTGATCATCATAGGTGAAAGAAACTTCACCCAAACACATTTGATTAAAGTCTAATTGAACAAATAGGGAATAGCAATGAAGAAATCCCCAAATAAAATGAAATATATGGTTTCTTAAAACCCTTGGCGCAATAATGAAGGAAGGAGATGAGATTCCATACCTTCAAGTCAGTGAAGATGACGTTGGGTGATGTTGGAATCACTTTTGGGAGCACTTGAGGCAAGATCTTCAACTTCGAAGACACAAGGAGCTCCAACAGAACTGGAGGAATTAAAAGCCCATGCCTCTATTTATAGTGGGAAAAATTAGGTTGTCCAGTCGCATGATGCGATCGCAAGTCTAACTGGACATCCGACCGAACCAGCTTAAAAGTTATCAGTAACTGAGCAGTCGAACTGACTGGTCGCATGACTGTAAGACTGGGGGTTCCAACCGGACAATCACAAAAGACCCCATACTAGAGGTCGGTCGTAGAGCCGGAAGCGACTTTGCCTTCGAACACTCCAACTGGACCCTTTAAGTTAATTTTACGATTAGTTAGATATTAGAGAGGCGTTTCAAATAACTTAAAGTATATTAGCGTCGATTCATTATCGTCATTGAGTACTAATGGAATCGTTACCTCTTTGAATTTGAACTGTATGGCAGGTACCATTATTGAACAAAAGAACCACCATGAGAACTGGTGCAAAGTCAAACGGCACCCCATACTCAATCTGGTGTATGCAACAGTAACGGATAGGATGTTTCATCGGATGGTACCACTGATGGCATTTCCCTACCAATCGGTTTGCTACTACTCGCCACACCTCTAAAAGGGGAGAGCCAAGGGGTACCAAACCTGCCACTTCGCCGTCAGTGAACACAACTAGTGACATGACGACCATCATGAGAAACCAGGCTCATACTATGGGGCAGGAACAATGTGAACCGCTGAGAGAACAACATCGAGAGTCCCAAGACGAGTAGCAGCAACTCTTCAACAAACTCATAGCAAGTGTGAGACAGACACCAGCCACCACCACCATAGCAGCGTCGACAATTCAGGTCAAGTCAAACATTGTACCCCCGACATCTCATGCCTAAGCAATAGGTCAGCGAGTACCACAGACCATACCAATGGAAAAAATGAACTCGATTGGGGTGGTGGTACAAAACCTAACTACAGCCCCCCTTGTGGCCCCCAAGATTGACCAGTCCTAGATGATTGAATGCTTCATGAAGATGAAGCCTATGAAGTCTACAGGGGTGGGCAGCAACCCATTACAATTCACCATTTGGATAAAGTCAATTGAGAAGGCACTTTGTATGATGATTTGCACCAAAGAAGCGAAAGTGCCTTGCGCAACATAAATGCTGGAGGATGAACTGGACACCTGGTGGGAGTCTACTCAACCAATCCTAGCAGTGAAGCATCCAATGATTACTTGGGAAATTTTCAAGGAAGTGTTCTATGACAAGTACTTCCTCGAAATTTCAGAGACAAGATGGAAATTGAGTACATGAGCCTATCGCAGACTCAGTAAATGGTGGCAACTACCAACACCACGTTGAAGAGCTGTTTTACTTTGCCCCAACAGGCATGAGAGAATAATGAGCCAAGGCTAGGCATTTTACCTGGGGTCATGGAGGCAACATTAGAGCCATTGTTAGTCTATGGAGAAGGAAGTATATTGATAAAGACCAACTTGAGGGAGAGTTACCTCGCTCAGGGGGAGGTAAACGGACTGCACCGTACACCAACACCTGTGCAGCGGCCAAAACCTTCCACACCGCTCAACCCTCAACAGACACCACAAGTGCCAGGTCAGCCACCACTAAAGGGTGCACCAATAACACCATCACCACCATCTTTAAATACTATAATTTTGGAAAGACAGGACATTTTGCCAGGGAGTGCCCTCTACCACAAAAGAACCTTTAACAAGGAAAGGGATTTGCTATAACTGCAGAAGAAGCAAAGAATACTCTAGATGTAGTTATTGGTACGCATTCAATTACTCATAAGTTTACTTATATATTTGTTCATTTAAACCATGAAGTTAAAAAAAAAAAAAAAAAAAAAAAAAACTTAAGTACCTTGAAAATTGATGGAGAACAAGCTAGAATACTTTTCGACTCTGGAGCTACCTACTTCTTCATGTCCCCTTTTTTCAGGAAAAAGATCGAGGGAGCAGCAAGACCCTTAGATGTACGTCTAGTGGTTCGATTACTGGTAGGGATGGAGGTTACATTAAATAAATACATTAGCCCTTGCCTAGTAGAAGTTAAAGGGAGAGAGCTAGAAGCAAATCTCATTCAACAGAGATGATGGATTTTGGTGCAATACTAGGAATGGACTGGTTGTCACACCATTAAGCCAGTTTGCTATGTGCCGAGAAAAAACTGACGTTCAAAGACGGAAAAGGTGAGACATTTGAATTTATAGGCTACAAGAATCCCAAGTGCAGGAAGTTGTTCCTATCAGCATTGAAAACAATGAAATACCTACAGGAATGCTGTGGCGAATTCGTAGTGTCAGTATTGGATGTCTCGGCAGAAAGGCCTAAACTCAAAGACCTGGAAGTAGTTAGGGATTTTCTGGATGTATTCCCAGAAGATCTACTAGGGACATTACCCATAGGCAGGGCAACTGAGTTTGTCATCAATCTACTGCCAGGATTAGCACCAATGTCGAAGGCGCCATATAGAATGACACCAACAGAGCTGAAGGAGCTAAAGACTCAACTACAGGAGTTATTGGTGTAAGACACATGTCCAAATTCTATCACAATCTTACCATTCCAGGCATGTGTACACATCACAATCTTACCATTCCGGGCATGTGTCGAGTCTTCCCACATACGAACCTATCATATCGATGTGATCAAAGGTAAGGACGTACGCATGAGGTCACACAAAACACTACTGTAAATCTCCCATGTCCTTAGAATATGAGAAAGTGCACTAAAAGGAGTCTTGGACCCAGCCCATATGAACCCAAAGAGTCTAGTAGGTGTGCCACTGAACTAGCAGACCAAAATGAGGTCCGGCTCGAGACCTAGGAGGTGCGGTCGCACAAGTGCCGCATGGTCCATCTGCAGCCCCTATGTACTTACTCAATTGGAGAAGATCTATGTGCAGGTCCCATTGTTTGAATTCGAACCTGGACACTCTTTCTCTTCACGGAGAGTCCATACTCAGTAGAGTAATCATGGTAAGTATCCCTAATTGATCCATGAATGGAAGGAAAGGAAGAAATCATTCCCTTCCCATTCTAAAATTCTCATGCCTGCCAATTTGGGAAGAATGGACTTCCATTCTCTCTACTCTCTCATTCTAATTTATTAAACCAAAAGATTTAGTGGGAGATATGCCTTTGAAGCGTCCTTGAGAGAAGAAGAGAAAGAGAGAAGAGAAGGGAAGAAGGAGAAGAAGAGAGAGGAAGAACTCCCTCTCATTGCAGCCCAACAAAGAAACGTGAAAGAAAAGGAAGAGGAAAAGAAGGAATAAGGGATACTACCCCTGGATCATCGAGTTGCTTACTAAGACCTCGACAAGGAATCAGAGCCTTTTGTAAGTATCCTAACACCTTAAAATTTAATTCGGTTGATGACTATGGAACAATGAGAGAGTAAAAAATTATAGAGATGAAGCCTCTTGCTTATTAGTTGGTACCGTGGTAATGGATCTCTGAGACAAACCCTATAGAAGAAACTAAGGATCCATTACTCATGGCGAAGCCATGAGCGGTAGACCACCATTCACTATTGGAATGTTGTACGATGGTATATAAGGCACCACTAATAGGTGTTAACAATCAATTGAGATTGCAAATAAATGATTCATAGACTTTGAAAGCCATAGAATGATCCCTAGGGATCCAAGTTGACCCTTGGAGACTCAGATCAAGAAATCAATAATAGATCCGGATGCCGAGAGAACGGATCTGAGACTCAAAACCAGATCTAGAATCTCGACTGTACTATCACACCCCAATTCTAGACCAACCAGTAGTGTGAAGAACCGTCATAAGAACCAACGGTTCAACTAGAATCTCGTAAAGATCGTGCCAACAATTTAAACCAGATAAACCTTCCACAACATAATCAGAGATAATACAATAAATAGCGGAAGTCTTTATTACTAATGAACTAAGTGTCTAACCTGATAAAGTAAATAAATAAACCAATTATCTCCAAATAAACTCAAAACATAATTAATAATCTATTACAAGTTTCCTTAATCAAAATACGAATTAAACTAAGAATAAAGACACTTGAAACATTCGCACGCAGAGTCATGCTCGTCTTCCATAGCTTGAGTATCCATCGTAGCCACGTGTCTGTATGACGGCGCCTCTAAATAATCTTCCACTATAGGGCCTGCATCATCAACTAAAAATATTCGACGTCGAGGGTGAGCACACATCACGGCCCGGTGAGTAAACAAAATAATACACAAACATATGCATGCATTCAATTCATTATCTTTGGTCCGGTTTATGTTTGCAACTGTGCTATAGAAAGGATTGACGGTCATCGCACCTCTATAGACAAGTGTGTGAATCCGCCCAATAGATCAAACACCATTGCCGTTCCACATACACCGACCATGGAATAGAGATAGAGCTAAAGTGTCCAAATCATACACTGCCAACACTTCCTTTGTTGCCCTACCCATACCAACACGTAAGCCTCTTTTGGTGAGGGCTTACAAACTGGGCTCGCAACTAACCAATCCTAGATGTCATCATAATTTATATCCAAGGCTTGACCCCAACATCCCTCAATATGACCATAGAGATAGAGCTAAAGTCTAGCGGTCAGGCCAAATACCACGGTACCTCGTCCCCCCCTGATGCTCTACAACATACTAGTTTTGCTAAGTTAACGGTGATAAGATGATGTCAATGCAAAGAAAGAAATAGAGATAGGGCTCGAGTTTGGTGGTCAGGCCCAAGACCACAGTACCATGTCTTCCCCCTGATGCTCCACTCACATTTGACACATCAAACACATACACAAATACATGCGTATTCCTAGCATCATCATCATATCATAAGGAACAAAAATAAATATGCATGAGCAGATAAATAATAAGTATTGGATGACATGTGAGATGCACAAACAATCTTACAAGGCATGGCATCATATCAGATACCAGAAAAGTAAAAATAAATGATAGTTTGTTATTATCCAATTAGTTTAGGTCTTGTTCCCTCACCTGTAAACGATGTTTGACCTTCTTCCAAGCTTTGGAAGTCACTTTGAATCAATTGAGAACCTAAGAAATTTATGGATTTAAGTTAGGGTTCAATTGTACCAAGTTACAGTAGTCGAAAATCAAAACAACGCCTTCCACAATTGACTGGTCGAGTCAGTGGTCTCACTTTTATGTCGACCACAGACTGTGCGGTCGACCCTGTGGTCATTTTTCATGCGACCACAGCTGCGACCATACAAATTCCAGAAAAATTCTCGAATGGCTATGGTCGATTCACTGGGCGCACTATAGTCGACCAGTGATGCAACCACACAAAGTTTGGTCAGTTTTTAGTCTTCAATCCGTGTTCTTCCTGCGTCGATTTCTTGGCTCATCATTAGGGTTCATCCTATGGTCATGCTATGGCCATTAAATCATATTTTTTACATAACTATTTACCCTAACCTATTCGCCATGATTTTCCTTTGAGATCTGCTTAGGGAATCCCATGGTTAAATTTACATTGGTTCAATATCTCAATTTACAATGGAAACTCCTATTCTCTGTGTTCTATTGCTACTGGGACGAGTTCCATACCTTAAGCCTATTGTAGAGAACTAAAAACCTTCTTTGCAAAGCTTTCTCCTAATCTCTTTCCAGGCTTCCTTCTCCTCCTTCACCTCTCTCTTTCTCTCTTAGGTTTAGGGTTTGAGATTGCTCCAAAAGAGTGAGAGAGGATAGAGGAACGTCCTCTATATAGAGAGAAACTCTCCTTATAGGGTCCTCCTATAATTAGGAAAGAGTTCTCCTTTGTTTTGAAAAGTTTTCAAATCATAGAGTCTGATTTAGGTTTGTGTGGTCGTAGAATCCATCGACCACACAACTCAAAAGTGCTGACCACACAACCTATTTTGACTGGTCTCACTTTGTTCATTGACTGGTCGACTGCACAAGTTCAAGTAGTCGACCCCACAACTAAATTTAACTATTTTTGGGTCAATTCACTTACTTAGCCTTGTTGTTCCTTTACACGGTTGGTCCACTCGATCCGGCTATGATAGGAAGACCTAGCATGACACAGTTAGACCGGATTAGTGGAGTACGGGTCTTACAACTCCCCCCACCTTAAATAAATTTCGTCTTCTAAATTTGCACATACCTTCCAAGTTGAATAGGTGAGGATACTACTTTTGCATAGAATTTTCTTCTTTCTATGTTATCTATTCTACATCTTGGCTTCTCCAGGTAACTTTAACATAATAGACATCAAGGTTGCATAAGCGTTGAACCTTCCGGCTAGTAATCTCGAATGGTACTACTTTGAATGGAAAATCCTCAGTTAAATCCGATGGACCCGTTGTTAGAACGTGTGTTGGATCTCTGATGTACTTCTTCAGCAATGAGACATGAAATACATCATGTACTCCATACATAGATGGTGGTAGTGCTAGTTGATACGCTACCTTTCCACATCTAGCTAGAATCTCACATGGTCCAATGGGATATAGCTTTCCTTTCTGACCAAACCGTTTCAAGCTGAGCATAAGGGATATTTTCAGGAATACCTTGTCACCTACAATGAATTCAAGGTCTTGGCATTGGTTATCTGCATACTATTTCTGATGATTCTGAGCTGTCCTAACTCTTTCCTTGATTATGTCGACTACTTTACACTTTTCTTCGACAAACTCAGGGCCTACAATTCTCCGCTCACTGACTTCATTCCAAAATAAAGGATTTTGACACTTTCTACCATACAATGCTTCATAGGGTGACCTCTGTATAGTAGCTTGATCGTTGTTGTTATAAGTGAACTCGATCAATGGTAACTTCTCATCCCATGAACCCTTAAAGTCAATCACCAAGCTCGGAGCATGTCTTCTAGAATTTGAATGGTGCGCTCCAATTGTCCATCGGTCTGAGGGTGAAATGTAGTAATAAACTTCAATGTTATAATCATAGCCTTCTGTAATCCTTTCCAAAACTTTGAGGTAAAGCATGGATCTCTATCAGACATTATACTTTCAGGTACACTATGTAATAGGATAATATTATCCACATACAATTTAGCTAGCCACTCCAGGGTATACTGAGGTCGTATAGCAACGAGACGAGTTGTCTTCATAAGTCAATCCATAATTATCCAGACTGCGTCAACTAATCTGGGAGTCAATGGTAACCCAGTGACGAAGTTCATAGTAATGCAGTCCCATTTCCAAGCTGGTTTAGGTAGTGGTTGTAATAAGCCCGGTGGTCTTTTCCTTTCCGCCTTTACTTGTTGGTAATTTAGGCATTGAGACACATATCGAGTTACATCTATTTTCATTCCTCTCCACCAATATAGCTTTTTCAAATCATGGTACATCTTCGTACTTCCAAGATGTACTGAATAAAGAGCAGAATGTACCTCTGTCATTATCCTATCTCTAAGGTTTGAGTCTTCACTTCCAGGTATACACAGTCTTCCTCTGTATCCTAGTACCCCTTCCATATCCAAAGTAGAATCAGGGTTCATCTTGCCCTGTTTTAGGTCTTCTTGCATAGTCCTTAGGTAAGGATCCTGTGGGATTGCTGTTTTCACCTCCTTTATCAGGTCTGGTAGAATCCTCAAGGAGATGAATTGGAGTGTGAACTTATGGACAAGACCTTGCTCTATCGGGCCGTTAGGAACTTCAATTTGGTATTGCTCTTCGTCCCAATCAGACGTTGTGGTTGAAAGACTTATTGCAGCATTGGTGTTAGGTCTTCGTCGGGCTTTAATACCCCTTTTCTGCTCAACGCATCTGCCACCACATTAGCCTTTCCAGGATGATATTGAATATCACAATCATAATCCTTCAACAACTCTAACCATCTTCTCTGCCTCTTGTTTAACTCCTTCTGGTTAAAGAGATAAGTAAGGCTCTTATGGTCTGACTTAATCTGGAATTTATCTTCGTACAAGTAATGTCTCCATATCTTGACGGCATAGATCACTGCTGCTAACTCCAAGTCATGAGTAGGGTAATTATTTTTGTATTCCTTCAATTGTTTTGAAGCATAGGCTATTACTTGTTCCCCTTGAGAACACTTCTCAAACCCAATCCGGATGCATCGGTGTACAAGATAAATGGCTATCTTGGTACCAGAATGGTCAAGATGGGAGCCAAAATTAGTCTTGTCTTCAGCGTTTGGAAACACTGTTCACACTTGTCAGTCCAAACAAGCATAACAGGTAAAAAAAATCTTGTGTGGTCAACATTGACCGGTCGCACTACATGCTACCACAGGTGTGACCACACAAACCCTGGCAATTTTCTAGGGCTCTGTGGTCGATTGTGTGGTCAACTGTGTGGTCGACCGTTTTGGTGGTGGGCCCATAAGCCATAGGTCTGAAGATTGAAACTTGGATCTGATACCAAATTGTCACACCCCAATTCTAAGCTAACCCGTAATGTGATAAACCATCATAAGAACCAACGGTTCAACCAGGATCTCGTAAAGATCGTGCCAACAATCAAAACCAGATATAACTTCCACAACATAATCAAAGATAATACAATAAATAGCAGAAGTCTTTATTACTAATGAACTAAGTGTCTAACATGATAAAGTAAATAAATAAACCAATTATGTCCAAATAAACTCAAAACATAATTAATAATCTATTACAAGTTCCCATAATCAAAATACGAATTAAACTAAAAATAATGACATTGGAAATACTCGCACACAAAGTCATGCTCGTTTTCTATAGCCTGAGTATCCATCGTCGCCATGTGTCCTTACGATGGCGCCTCCAAATAATCTTCCACTATATGGCCTGCATCATCAATTAAAAATATTTGACGTCGAGGGGTGAGCACACATCATGGCTTAGTAAGTAAACAAAACAATGCGCAAACATATGTATGCATTCAATTCATTATCTTTGGTCTGATTTAAGTTTGCAACTATGCTATAGAAAGTATTGACAGTCATCGCACCTCTATACACAAGTGTGTGAATCCATCCAATGGATCAAACACCATTGCCATCCTACATGCACCCACCATAGAATAAAGATAGAGCTAAAGTATCCAGTTCACACACTGCCAACACTTTCCCTGATGTCCTAACCATACCAACACGTAAGCCTCTACTAGTGAGGGTTTGCAAACTAAGCTCGTAATAAGCAATCCTAGATGTCATCACAATTTGTATCCAAGGCCTTACCCCAGCAACCCTCAATATGCCCACAGAGACAAAGCTAGAGTCTGGCGGTCGGGCTAAAGACTACGGTACCGCGTCCTCCCCCTGATGCTCTATAGAACACTAGTTCTACTAAGGTAACGACGATATGACAATGTCAATGCGAAGAATGGAATAGAGATAGGGCTCGAGTCTGGTAGTCAGGCACAAGACCATAGAACCACGTCCTCCCCCTGATGCTCTACTCACATCCAACACATTAACCATATACACAAGCACATGCCTATTCCTAGCATCATCATCATCATATCATAAGGAATAGAAATAAATATACATGAGCAAATAAATAAAAAGTATTGGATGACATGTGAGATACACAAACAATCATACAAGGCATGGCATCATATCAGATAATAGAAAAATAAAAAGAAAAGATAGTTTATTATTATCCAATTATTTTAGATCTTGTTTCCTCACCTATAAACGATGTTTGACCTTCTTCCAAGCCTTGGAAGTCACTTTGAATCAATTGAGAACCTAAGAAATTTATGGATTTAAGTTAGGGTTCGATTGTACTAAGTTACAATAGTCAAAAATCAAAACAAGGCCTTCCACAGTTGACTGGTCGACTCTGGGGTCTCACGTTTATGTCGACCACAGACTATGCAGTCGACCTTGTGGTCGTGTATCATGCGACCAACAGCTGCGACCACAAAAATTCTGGGAAACTTCTCGAATGGCTATGGTCAACTCACTGATCGCGCTATGGTCTACCAGTGATGTGACCACATTAAGTTTGGTTAGTTTTTGGTCTTCGATCCATATTCTTCTTGAGTCAATTTCTCGGTTCATCATATGGTCATGCTATAGCCATTAAATCATAGTTTTTACATAACTATTTACCCTAACCTATTCTCCATGATTTTCCTTTGAGATCTGCTTAGGGAATCACTTGGTTGAAATTTACATTGGTTTAATGTCTCAATTTACAATGGAAACTCCTATTCTCTGTGTTAAACTGCTATTGGGATGAGTTCCATACCTTAAGCCTATTGTAGAGAACTAGAAACCTTTTCTACAAAGCTTTCTCCTAATCTCTCTTCAGGCATCCTTCTTTTCCTTTTCCTCTTTCTTTCTCTCTTAGGTTTAGGGTTTGAGATTGCTCCAAAAAAGTGAGAGAGGATAGAAGAACGTCCTCTATATGGAGAGAAACTCTCCAAATAGAGTCCTCCTACAATTAAGAAAGAGATCTCCTTTGATTTGGAAAGTTTCTATATCATGGAGTTTGATCTGGGTTTATTCGGTCGAATGTGTGGTCATAGAATCCGTTGACCACACAACTCAAAAGTGTCGACCATACAACCTATTTTAACTGGTTTCACTTTGTTCATTGACTGGACGACCACACAAGTTTAGTTAATCGACTACACAACTAAATTTAACTATTTGTGGGTCAATTCACTTACCTAGCCTTGTAGTTCCTTCACACGGTTGGTCCACTCGATCCGGTTATGATAGAAAGTCCTAGCACAACACAGTTAAATCGAGTTAGTGGAGTGTGGGTCTTACATGTACGAACAATAAAAAATGGTACCCAAAACCTACAATAAATTTTTCGTTTGGAGCTCAAACTCCAGGATTAGACTAAGGAAAATACGAAGAAATTTCTAGGGAAATTTTGGCGACCACTAGACCACGTTTCAACGTATGGTAGATGGCACGTACCACATGACCTAACCATCAAAAGGTGCGATCGATGGCATCAGCCGCACTTTTATTCCATGTCGTATCTTGGCCAAACTTGGTCGGTGACCTCCTAAAATTTTATATGATTTAATCAAAGGCTTAGAACCTAGTTTTGGTGTTCTTTCGATGAGAAATCTGATATACATCGTTATTACCCGAGACGAGTTCAGGTTTACGTTATGTAATGACCAAATAGGTCTTACCTCAATGATATGAGACCCTAGACCTTAAATAAATCCTTTGTATAAATTACTCTAAGGTTAAAACTCTTCTGGTATTTCCAGAATTGTACTCAAGGTGCTGAACCAAATCCAGCAATATCGAAAAATTAGATAATGAAATAAAAGGCTATAAACTAAGGTAGAAGTGGATTCTCGAACCCAAACTTTGAGAATAGGTTTATGAAAATCCATCGAAAACTCTCGAGGTAGAAGCAGTCGATTCTGACCAAGGATCGACGAGCGGTCTATCGCACGAGCTGCATGTCAGTGGCTGGACACCGTGTGGTCGATGCCACGTACCGCATTACATTATGACCCCAGTTGCTGCCCATCTTAGGACAGTAATTTGTTGGGATTTTTGTGAGTCTATCCATGTGCTCATATCCCTGGAATATTATGTTTACATATATATTATCCATTGTTTTGATTATAGCTTATAATAGTTACTTTTTGAACTTTGCTGTTCATGGTTCCTTGTGTTTGAAAACACCAGAACAGTAGGTGTGAAACCTTAGGAGCTAGAAATATAACTTATGTGTGGTGTTAGAATACCCTTGACTTTGTTAAAAGAAGTCCTTCTTTGTATTAAGACCTTTAGGAGGAAATTTCTGACCATTTAGGTATGTTGTCTTGTGAGATCCACTCACTTGTTACCTACCGTGTATGGGCAGCAGATTCTTGTGTGTTAGAAGTCATCCTTAAACTTTAATCTGTAATCAATGAACTCAATAATGAACCCTTAATTGCTATGTCATGACAAATAGACAGTAGGTAATAGGCTTAAAAGTTATTAGACAAGTGAATAGTGATGGAAACACCATAATGATGAACACAGTGAATAAAAAAGGGAAACAAGAATAATGCTACTAAATAACATGTTAATAAATTATGTTTGATTATGATCTTGTTAGAGATACAAGGACACTGGTAGAAGGCTATTTGTTCGGTGGGCCAAGGATCTTATTCTCTATCTTTCTATAAGAAAACTAGACCTTTGTTTAGTAGTATTAGTTGTATATAAATCTTGTTGTGTGATGGTTGCGATTGAAAACATACACTTGTTTGATAGCATGCCATCTAATAAACTGCTTTGTGTGATCATGCATACACATTACTTGTGTTTAGAGTCAGCATGTCGGTAAGGATTGGAGGGAGGGTGGAATGGGACACCTGCTACCTTTCCACAAAAGCGACTGACCTATGTTTAATTCATGATGTCTAGTTAAGTCGGTAAAGAGGAAGGTGGATGGAATGGGACGCTTACACCAATTCTTACTAACGCTGCTTTGCATTGACCATATGTAATCGAGCCAAGTCAGGACGTCCTAAGTGGGTCAGAAGCTTGGCAACTTATGATCCTGTAAATTGATTAATTAGGTGGACATGGCTAGTTGCATAATATGTTATCCCGATAACTCTATCCCTAGCCATTAGGGGGTTATATAATGGCATGGGTTCAATAAAAATGTGGTATGAAAATAGCTGCGATGCTCCCCATGGCCAGCGTAATACAGGTAGGCAGACGAGTCGATTAGTGGGATTACCATCTCCTCAAATGGCTAGCGAAATACAGGCTTAAGATGTGTTACAAGTAAGTGGCTGGAGTAATAAAAGCTTGTACCATAACGACGGACCCATACTTTGGGGGTGGTACTGTACGTCGACTTTGAGGCGGTATCATTTGATGGGAGGAGACCCATGTAGACTAGAGATTCCATGCATGGTTGTCCTGAGCAGCACTTACAGTTATATACCTGACTATAGTTTGAAATTTCATGCATCTTGTTTGCGTATGTTTAGCTTTCTTGCTAAGCTCAGCGGTTGAACTTACCTTGTGCGCACAAACTCTTTTTAGATGTTGTGGGTACTTTTGGTGACTCTTCAGGGTGTAGTCCTTCGTGTGTGGAGGATGAGGGCTACGAGCCTGAAGAGGATATCTCTAATCTGTTTGATGATGCGTAGGCTTGCTGATAGGCCTTGGCGGTGTCTGATCCATTTCTGTTTAGGATTAGGATTATTATTTATTTGGGTTCACGCTTAATAAACTTGAAACCTTCGGTTGAAAATTTAGTTGGTTTTATTTTGGAGAATAATTGGCTTTAAATAATGGTTTTATTTATTTGGAACAATGGAACCTGAATAATTTTTATTTCATGAATTTAAATAATTATGGAATTTTTATTAGTAGACATTAGCTCTTCAATAATTTGTTTTAATTAATTAAGTCTTCCGCTTAATTTACATGCTTGTTAGAATTATTAAGTTTTTAAAATAAGCTGGTAAATTTACTCTGATAATATCCTTGTTCGATGTTAATGTGTGGAGTACTGTGACTTGCAGTCCTGGAAGGGGATTTCTTATGCCCTAATAGGATGGAGAGATCTCGTGGCATTCCATGGAACCGATACGTTGGAAATGGGGTGTGACGGCTTTGGTATCAGAGCAGGTCACGCTATGCCACGATCAACCCATTACCAGCACCACTCACATGATAATAAAAGATGTTGACATTAGGTGAACAAAGATAAAATACAAATAGCTGTAAGTAGAAACCAAAGAATTGCTATACATGCAGAACTAAAAAGCATAATACACACACCAGATGAGATAATCTGTAAAAAGTGAAATAACATTTAAGCAGGAAGGGTAGATAGACTTGAAATAGAATCTTTACTCTAGACAATTACATGCAAGTAGAGGAAGTAATAGCTACGAGTTGACAAACATCTCAACAAGGTCAAACTTATGCTATTGAACAAGCTGAACGAACCGAGCCGACCACATGATGATGGTGTAAGCACCCCATTTTTGCTACCCTCAGCATAAGTGAACCCATATGGTAGGTTTTCGACCTTTAACCCAAAGGTTTGTGATTCTCTAATGAACCCTACAGCAGGGTCTTAGGTTATTACCTACTTGGATGTACAGGTCGTGAAATTATCTTTGAAATGAGACCAGAATCATCAAATTCTGACATCAAACAAGGAAGATATCGATGTTTGAAAGTGTAAGGACATTTATGTAATTATCGTATGATGCATGCATTATCATTTAAACTTCAAATCATCATATTTTGGTCATTTGATATCGGAATCAGATGATTCAAAGGCCAATATTCCTTAGTTACTGTCCTCTTCAAAGTGGACGTGAAAAATCCCAGACAAAAGGTCACCGGTGGGCCCCATGCAAGCTTTCATGCAAAATTATCGATAGAACTTCAAAGCTTCATATCTTTGTCGTTCTACGTCGGATTCAGATGATTCCAAGGTCATTATTCTTCATTTGTAATGTTCTACAAAGTAGACGTAAAAAATCTCAGGTAGAAGTCTCCGAAAGGTCTCATGCAAAATTACACATGAAAATGGTCATTTAATCTTTGGAAATTCATATTTTGGTCACCTGATATCCAAATCCAGTGATTTCAGTTTCATTATGTTCTATTTTTATTACTCTACAAAGTGGACATAAAGGATTTTCGATAGAGGTCTCCGAAAGATCCCATGCAGAATGGTCAACCAAATTATCAATAATTGGCCTGCTTAAACTTCAGAAATTCATAAGTTGGCCATTTTATTTCCAAATGAGGTGATTCAAGTTCCAATATTCCTCATTTTTAGTGTTCTACAAAGTGAACGTAGAAAATTTGGAATAGATGCTATCGGAAAATTCCATGCGGAATAACGACGGAAATGACCTATGAAATGATAGAAAAAGCCAATCTTGGCCCAAACCCAGATAACCCAGTCAACTCAGCTCAACCGAAGCCAGTCTTGGCCCAACCCAGTCAATCCTTGTCAATCCAGGCTGAACCGGTTAACCCATGTGCATGTTGGTATATATATATATATATATATATATATATATATATATATATATATATATATATATATGTTAACATATATGTTATATTATTATAATATTATTAACATTATATATACATATATGATATATGGGGCTACATATAAATGGAGGGAGACCAATAGAGAATCGGTAAACTTGGAATGAACCGAGGAAAGAAAGAAATGGAAAGCTGACCGATTCTATAAAAATAAATAAAGAAAGGAGGACTCTAAACAGAAGAAACGGGAGAGAGAGTTTCTAAAAAGAAAGAAGTTTAGAATAGAATAAGGAGATCTTGAGAAGAAAAGGAAAGGGGTGAGAAAAAGGAAGAAAATCGAGAACGGAGAGAGGGCCGAGATGAGAATAGAAGAAGAGGAGAGAGGGAGCGAGATCTAAAAGGGGAAGGCAGAATCCAAGAAGGGACGACAGAATAAGGAGATCTGGAAAAGAAAAGGAAAGTGGCGAGAAAAAAAGAGAAAAGGCCAGATCAGAAAAGGGAGATGGGGATTGTCGAAAGAAAAAAAAAAGGAGAGGGTCGAGAGAATAAGGGGCTGTTTAATAAAACTTCAACTCTGGGATTCTTACTTCTGGTTCAAATTTCTACTCCAACTTCAAAAGGATTCAAGAGTATGAGGGAGTAGAAACATGTTTGTTAACCTAATTTAGTCATGGACTCTAGAGTAGTGGTGCGGGTTGGCGAATGGTGGCACTAGTGGTGAGTAGTGATGGTTGGTGACGGTGGTGGTAGGTGGGAGGTGGTGGTGAAGGGTGGCGGTGGGTGGGTGGTGGTGGTGGAGGGTGGTGGTGGTGGTAGTGGGTGGTGGTGGATGGTGGTGGTGGGTGATAGTTGGTGTTGGTGGTGGCGGTGGCTGGTGGCTGGTGGTGGTGGCGATGGTAGGTGGCGGTAGGTGGTAGTGGGTGGTGGTGGCGGTGGTGGGTGGTTGGTGGTGGTGGCGACGGGGGTGGTGGTGGTGGGTGGTGGTGGTGTTGGTTGGTGGGTGGTGGTGGTGGCGATAGTAGGTGGCTGTGGGTGGTGATTAAGGATGGTGGTGGTGGCGGTGGCAGTGGGTGGTAGTGGATGGTGGTGGCGGTGGTGGGTGGTTGGTGGTGGTGGCGACGAGGGGTGGTGGTGGGTGATAGTTGGTGGTGGTGGTAGGTGGTGGTGACGGTGGTTGGTGGCTGGTGGTGGTGGTGATGATAGGTGGCGGTGGGTGGTGGTGGCGGTGGTTGGTGGCCGGTGGTTGGTGGTGGTGGCGATGGTAGGTGGCGGTGGGTGGTGATTGAGGATGGTGGTGGTGGTGGTGGTGGTGGCGATAGTGGGTGGTGGAGGGTGGTGGCGGTGGCGGTGGCTGGTGGCTGGTGGGTTGTGGTGTTGGTGGTGGTAGTTGGTGGTAGTAGTGGTGTGTGGTGATTTTTACTCCAAAATTGTGCTCTGAAGTCGAAAATCATCTATCTGATGCTCCAAAAAATTGGATTCTAGAGCTCATTTGGAGCCGGTTCACTCATGGATTCTCCAGAAGTCCGAACCGGGTTACCAAACAGGCTTCTACTCCATTTATACTCCAGAAGTCAGAATCCAACTTCTGGAGTGTTACCAAACACCCCCTAAGGAGATCAAGATAGAGGAGGAGAACTAGAGAGAGAGAGAGGCGAGATCTGAAAGAGGGGCTGAAATGAGAGTGAAGGCAGATCGAGGAGAGAGATAAAGAAATAAAAAAATCAGAGAGGAGGCGGAGATCAGCAGAGAGGAGGAGAACTAGAGAGAGAGGCGGAGATCAGGAGAGAGGAGCTAAAAAAGAAAGAGAATTGGGAAAGTGAGGGAGAGGACCAGAACCGAAAACCAAAGAAGAAAAGGGAGAGGAGAAGAAGAAAAAAGGGGATCTTCTCCTCGACTGGCCGAGAGAGAGAGAAAAAAAAGAGAGAGAACCAGAGAGGGCGGGGAGAAGAAAGAGAACAGAAGATGAAGAAGAAGAGGAAGAAGAAAAAAGAGCGACCCGAGGAAGGACAAAATTACCTGCTACACTGAACCTGCAGTTACTCATCGGAATAGGTAAGCCTCTGCACCTCCATTAACCTATTGCTGCCATCATCTGTCCCTGTAATCACCTTCACAGATTGTTTTCCTCAATCTGTCTACATCCTTACACAAACCCCATCTCTTCACACCTGTCCCAATCCCATAACATGATGCATCTCCACCCCTGATCCACCACCAATTCATTCCATGCACCTGCGATAATCCCCACTCGTAAGCTACCCAGATTACATCAATCATCACTTTTAAAACCTGGTCTCTCACAGCACCTGAACCTGCACCTTCACCGAATCCTGTTGCAAGCACCTTCATGCCTAATCCCCCAACACCTGGAACCACCCAAACCGATTTGCCTTTCCTCACTTCACTCTCACCGATTGAGCCACCCAACTCAAACCTGCACACACCTTAAACCGACACACCATCACAACCTCTCCCACATACCCACCATCTGTCTACCCTCTGCCATGCATGCACCGACAATCCCTATTGAAATATCAGTGACCACCTGTCCATGTCCCAAGGCATAAACCCCATCATCCCACATGCGATATCACAACCTACCACCTGGCCAGCTTCCATTACCACCGCACTTTACCGTCACCTCACTCAATCCCACAATCCCACAATCCCATTGCCATAATCTGCATAGCCCCACATGCAAGGCTGCAACCATCAACACCTATTCATCACCTTCCTTACTTATACGAAACCCAGTTGTAAGCACCACCTGTTAGTGCACACCTTCATCAACACATGTGCACCTCATGTCTACAGCAGACCACTCACCTATGCATGCCCTTGGACTGCTGCACCTTGAGATCACACCCCAACCTTGCCATGAACCACCTATCCTTACCCGTAGCTTCATTCTACATCCTATCCAACCAGCTTTGCATACACCTGTCTTTCATCTTATCAAATGTGATTCTTTGATCTATGAATTTAATTAATCGATATGTGTCAACTAAGTTGATTAGTTGAAATTGAATAATTGATATGTTAATTAAATTTGATTAGTTGGATGAATTAATTTGATGATATGATATGAATTTAAATTTAATTTGAACCATCGATTAATTGGATGATGTGATGAGTTAATTTAATTTGAGGCATTAAAGTCTGATTTACTGATGTTGATATGATCTGAATTGTTGACTTAAGATCTTGAATTAATCAACCATCGATCAAATATGATCTTGATCACATTGATGATGATCGATTACATCAAGTTTGAGTAGTCGATCAAATATGTTCTTGGTCAGATTGTTAATGCTTGATCAATGCTCTCACATGATTATTATTATGTTAGGAATCCTTTCAAATGCTGTATTGGATTGCTCACATGTCATATTTGATGCTATATTCTCACATGCTTTGAATACTCTCACATGCTTACGGCTATGATTAGAAGCTCCTTGTCGTAATTGGATTTCTCACATGCTATATTGGACATATTTCCATATTTGAATGCTCACATGCTTACTACTTTTTTGGATGATTCATACCATATTAGGTCTTACCATGCTTAGAAAATAGCATATAAGATCTTACCTTTTTTGGATAATTCATGTCATATTTGCATTCTATGCTTGGTACTTGCCATTTTGATATATAGATGCATACATTAATTTCATACCATGTTAGGTCTTACCATGCTTAGAAAATAGCATATAAGATCTTACTTTTTTTGAATATTTCATGCCATATTTGCATTCTATGCTTGGTACTTGCCATTTTGACATATAGATGCATATATTGATTTCTAACCATATTAGGTTTTGCCATGCTTAGATTAGCATATTAGATCTTGCCATATAGGTTCTTACCTTATTTGCAATACATGCCATGTAGGGATATTTTCATAATCCTACTATATGTTGTGATAGTTACCATAAATATCATACATGCCATATTTAGATGAATAATTTATTTTTGATAATAATTTAATTTATGCAACACCCTAGTTGAACTGCCATATATGTATACTTCTAGAAGGCAATCTAGGCGTGGGGACATGCATTTAGGCACCCACATTCTTGGAAAGGTCATAATGGGAAATAATAAAAATCTTCATAAAGAAAGAGAATGCTTTGCCAAACCTTCCAAAATTAGAACTTAGGATGAAAAAGGTAGCTCAGGACGATTTTCACCTCATAGTAAACTCTAAACCTAGAATAGGTTCTCAATCCTAAACCTAGAATAGGTTCTAAACCCTAAACCTAGAATAGGTTCTCAATCATTAACCTATAACAGGTTATTTCAACCCATCAGACCAAACTACGCGGATTCTGATTCCTAGGGCAAACCCTAGAATACGTAGGCCATTTGGGAAAATCCCAAATTCAGATCCAAACCTTAGTCCACTCGGACTATCCATAGATCCACTAGGATATCAATCCATATTTTGACCCAAATAGGGTTATCCACATTCAGACCCAGAAAGGGTTATCCATTCTTAGATCTACTAGGATTATCTATCAGTTCGCATGGACTATCCAGATCCTAACCCATAGGGTTTCTCATCCTTTCAAGCATAAATTCAACTTGAACAATGAACTTAATCATGCAGAAGCATAAATCACAGCCATAAACTTTAATCACACCTGAACTACGATGGTGAACCTAATTTTTGCAATAATTCCATGATACATAGGCAATCTGATGGACACAGATTCGGTTCAATGATATCAAACCACTTGGTCTGGTTCGGTTTAACAGATAGAGTCTAGCATAGGAAAGGCATAGGAGACTGATTTCGATCGGGCAGTTTAGGTGCCTAACCTCTTCCCATAACCGTAACCTGATGCTTACCCAATCTCCGATGGATCAGAAATCCAATCTAAGGGTCATGAGTCAATCGAAGTTTTACCTTAGAGTGAGATTTCACATTTCTAAGGTCCTAGACCTTAATCTAAGTGGCGACTTCCAAGATTATGATCTTTGTCCTCACAGTGGCGACTCTACTGGGGATATTAATGTAAAACTCCTAAATGAAAACTTTCCCTGTGTGAATTGGATGCTAGCTTTTAGGATACCATATTTATGCTTGTATAATATTGCTTTGGGGGGAATGGATTCAGTCACACATTCGTGCGAGTAGCCGAACCGGGTCCCATGCAGATGCGGCAGCCCGCTAGGCGAAACACACAACCTTGGCCTGTACTTTGTGAGACCACGACCGGCGAGCAGCCTCTAATGAGCGTTTCTTGGATCCGCCTGGGAATGCGTTATGCTACTCCACGTCGCTTGACTCTTGCACCATAGTATATAAAGGGATTGGGGGCCCATTATTCATCGTGTATTCGGTGATAGGTTACCCCGTCCTTGTCAAGGTGACCTTTTATGTCCTAACCCAGATTGTAGCCCAATGTTTGTTATTTTTGGTTCATCCCTGAACCGACCCAGTAAAATCTGCTTAACCATGACATCCATGTTCGAGACGTCGAATTTTCGCCCATTTTTGTCCTCGATTGGTCAACATGTTAGAATCTACACGATGAGTATTTTGTACTCTCACCCATTGGGAGTATGAGGTATGTATACACCAGTTCTACATCATAGTAGATGGTCATTATACACCCTCTATTAAGTAAGCTCGATGTGTCGAACCTCTCATTCTTAACACGTCGATTTCGAAAAACGAGTAGAAAATCCCTATCAAGACATAGATACCATGGTCAAGAAGAAATTTACTAGTTTGTTCCTCCATGAACCACTTTTGCTAACCATCCCTAATAAGGACAATGGATTAATATATCTATTTTAATTTCATTGAATTCGGTAACCCAAGTGGCCAGACCTTGGTACTATTGATTATCTATTTTTGGAATCACGAGGTCCCAAGATCGAACACATGGCTTAATCAAATTCAACTAAATTGACTTAGATAATGTTTACCCAATTGCCCTTATGAGGGAGCTAACTTTGTTTGGTTAAGTCATCTTTGATTGTGCATGTAACTTCTTCCATTCCTCTAGATGTCTAAAATCTTGATATTCCTCCATTGGGTTTCAATGCCTTTGGAAAAGAGAATTAAACTGCAACCATACCCACCCTTTTAGGGTGAGAGTCCCCTACTATTAGGGAATTATCTTGATCACCCACCTTGAGATCCATCCATGTTATCTTTCTAAATGAATCAAGGGAAGTCATGAATCTAGATCTTGATTGAACATCAAATTTTGTAAGAAATGAGGCAACCAGATTTGGGAACACAATCAGTAACTCAGCCAATGTGGGCCAATAGAGCATTCAGTTTAGGCAGCGACGACAAGCACCTATACCTGAAAAAAGTTTACAATATTCCTGTACAGTTAATCCTTGGGCTTACTCAAATATCATATTTAGTTCATCTCATAATTAAGGAGAGATTCAGCCCCTAGGCAAATCCAATCACTGTTCTCAATGCACCTCTGAATTAAGGAAAGATTCAGCTCCTAGGCAAATCCAATCATAGTTCTTGATTTATCTCTGAATTAAGAAAATATTAGACCCTAGGAAAATCCAATCACCGTTCTAGATTCATCTCTGAATTAAGGAGAGATTCGGCCCCTAGGCAAATCCAATCATAGTTCTCAATTCACCCCTGAATTAAGGAGAGATTCAGCCCCTCGGCAAATCCAATCATAGTTCTCGATCCATCTCTGGATTAAGGAAAGATTCAGCCCCTAGGCAAATCCAATCATAGTTCTCGATTCATCTCTAAATTAAGGAGAGATTCAGCCCCAAGGCAAATCCAATCAAAGTTCCCGATTTATCTCTAAATTAAGGAAAGATTTAGCCCCTAGGCAAATCCAATCATTGTTCTCAATGTACCTCAGAATTAAGGAAAGATTCAGCCCCTAGGCAAATCCAATCATAGTTCTTAATTCATCTCTGAATTAATGAGAGATTCAGCCCCTAGGCAAATCCAATCACTGTTCTCAGTGTACCTCGGAATTAAGGAAAGATTCAGCCCCTAGGAAAATCCAATCATAGTTCTCGATTCACCTCTGAGTCAAGGAGAGATTCAGCCCCTAGGCAAATCCAATCACTATTCTCGATTCATCTCTGAATTAAGGAAAGATTCAGCCCCTAGGCAAATCCAATCACTGTTCTCAATTCATTTCAGAAATAAGGAGAGATTTAGTCCCCAGGCAAATCAAATCACCATTCTCCATTCACCTCTGAATTAAGAAGATTTTCAATCCCTTGGAAAATCCAATCATCGTTCTCGATTCACCTCTGACTTAAGGAGAGATTTAGCCCCAAGATAAGTCCAATCACCCTTCCTGATTCAC
This sequence comes from Protea cynaroides, assembly GCA_028583415.1. NCBI lineage: Eukaryota > Viridiplantae > Streptophyta > Magnoliopsida > Proteales > Proteaceae > Protea > Protea cynaroides. The sequence goes on from CM053265.1 coordinate 53,282,940, forward strand.
CTTTGAATTAATGAAAGATTCAGCCCCTAGGCAGATCCAATCATCATTTCGGTCATCCAGAATTAAGGAAAGATTCAGCCCCTAGGCAGATTCAATCACATCCAGTTCATCTCATAATCAAAGAAATATTCAGCCCCAGATTCAACCACCATTTCTGGTTCATCTCAGAATTAAAGAAAGGTTTAACCCCTAGGCAGGTTCAATCATCACCTCCCAGATCATGTTAGAGTAGAGGAGACATTGGGCCCCTAGGCTTTTTCACCCTTCACCTCCTGTTTAGGTTCCGGTTTATGTCGAAACTAGGAAAAGTTCCATTCATCTAAATTCAATTAGCCACTAGGCTTATCCAACCATCAACTTTGGTTAGGGTTCCGGTTCATGTCGAAACTATGAAAAGTTCCATTCATCTAAATTCAAGTAGCCACTAGGTTTATCCAACCATGAACTTTGGTTAGGTTTCTAATTTATGTCGGAACTAGGAAAAGTTCCATTCATCTGAATTCAATTAGACACTAGGCTTATCCAACCATCAACTTTGGTTAAGGTTCTGATTCATGTCGAAACTAGGAAAAGTTCCATTCATCTGAATTCAATTAGCCACTAGGCTTATCCAACCATCAACTTTGGTTCAAGTTCTTATTCATGTTGGAACTAAGAAGAGTCCGTTCATTTGAATTCATTTAGCCACTAGGCTTATCCAACCATTAGCTTTGGTTAGGGTTCTGATTCATGTTGGAACTAAGAAGAGTTCCATTGGCCAACCATCAACTTTGGTTCAGGTTCTGATTCATGTTGGAATTAAGAATAGTTCCATTCATCTGAATTCAGTGAGCCACTAGGCTTATCCAACCATTAACTTTGGTTCAGGTTCTGATTCATGTTGGAACTAAGAAGAGTTCCATTCATTTGAATTTAATTAGCCCCTAGGCTTGTCCAACCGTCAACTCCTGTTCAGGTTCCAATTCATGTTGAAACTAAGAAAGATTCCATTCATATGAACTCAATGTGAGCATGAGTTAGCCTCTAAGCCTGTTCAACCATTGCCTCTTGTCCATGTTCCATTTCATGAAGGAATCGAAGAGAATTTTAGTCATTCCAACTCAAGCACTGCTTGCCTCTAGCAATTAGAGCCCAATCCATGAATGTCAATCTTGATCTCTATCAATCAAAGACCAATTCAAAGTCAATCTTGATCTCTATCAATTAGAGACCAGTTTAAAGTCAACCTTGTCTCTATCAATCGGAGACCGATTCAAAATCATTCTCTAGCTCTGTCAATTAGAGCCCGATCCATGTCCATCATAGCCCAGTGCTACAAGTTAGGATCCTTCGTCAGGAATGGCGAACGAGGAGCATTCCCCATTGCTTGTCAGAAAAGATTAATTCCAGATTCTGGAGTCATCTGGAGACCATGAAACTTCAGCTATGATAGTGCTATTCCATCTCGGGCATTTTTGCCCCTTCGGCCAAGGAAATGCTAGAATCCAAAGAGTTTCCCTCATTTTTCTCATTATTCAAAGAGAATGAATGGAATTTTCCAAGCAGTAGGTTAAACCAAAGAAGAGATCCAACGTACCCTAGGCTAGGATAGGAACCAGAATCACAGCTACGGAATGGTCCAATGATGAAACCCTTAATCCATAAACTAGGGCATGAACCAGATTGAACTTGGGCCTGAATTGGGTATGGTTCAATGAGGAAAGCCCTTGAGCCCTAAGTTGGGCATGAACCAAATTGACCTTGGACCCGAATTGAGTGTAGTCCAATAAGGAAAGCCATTGAGCCATAAGCTGGTCATGAACCAGATTGACCTTGGACCCAAATTGAGTATAGTCTAATGAGGAAAGCTATTATGCCCTAAACTAGGGCGTGAACCAAATTTACCTTGGACCCAAATTGAGAGTGGTCTAATGAAGAAATCCATTGAACCCCCAAGCCAAGGCATAAACTAGTCTAATCTTGGACTTAAAATGGTGTAGTGCAATGGTGATACCCTTTGCTCCCCAAGTTGGGACACAAGAAAGAATGATTTTGAACTCAACTAGAAGCGGTCCATTGATGAATCCATTGAACCCCAAACTGGGGCATAAACTAGAATAACCTTGATCTTAAAAAGCAATAGTCCTGTTATGAATGGATCCCAAACTGAGAAAAAAAGAAAAAGAAAAAAAAGGGTAAGAATTGGATGGAAGCCTGAAAGGTAGGCATTTTGCACCTATTGATAGAGGGGCTTGATGAATCCTGCTGTTAGAGGTCTGAAGGAAGATTTATTCCCACAACGACTAAAGGTGGTCGTCGAAGGCGTTATGCCCAACTAGAGCCGCTTGGACGAACTAGTTCTTTCAATATTCTATTATCGATATTCGATAGGTCATCCATGTCTAGGTCCAAGATTGATATGCTTGTTGACAAGTCTAGTCCAATCTGTCCTGTAAGTAAAAGAAAATTACCCCGTTTGGGATTTCAATCTATGTGCTTTTTATCTTCCATATATTTCCTCCCAGTTCCATACATCCTCCTATTCCACGTGCGCGTCAATTCTGACTCTAAAGATGATTGAAACGATGAACCATCTCTTGAACTTCTACGCCACCTGGCCTCTTAAGAAAGAAAGGTCCAACCCGTCTGGGAAAGCTTTAAATGATCAATCGGGAGACACAAGAATACTCTCAGGAACCATGTGTTGGAGAAGCTGCCATTTGTTTTACCTGTGAAAAGATTCCAAGGAAAACATTAGATAGTAACAGATCATATCAGCAGATCAGCCAGTCAGTAGAAATGAGTGGAGGACAGATGTGCCACCAAAAGGATAGAAATTTCAAAGTTCTTACAAAGTACATCATCTAAGAGATACATGATGAATGACCAATCCCAAAATCAAAGAATGAGGTCATTGGAGTACCCAAAAAAAAAAAAAAAAGGAAAATTCAAGCCTATGTTTTATCTACATCAATAATGGGAGGTAGTCAGAATAGACAGAAGGTGATGATTAACTTCTAGAGGACAGCATACGGATTCACCATTCAGATAAAATCAGATACTAGTTGAGCAGTCACAAATGTTCATAAAGTTTACAGAAGATCAGAGTACTAACTGGGGCAAAGATGTTCCATCTGATTGAAAATGTTAGGAAGAAGAAGATTCAAATCCAATATTGAAAGTCATGATTCAACTTTGCGATCAAACGAAGCACTGCATTATGTGGCCTCCACATCATCAAAAAAAAAAGAAAGTAAGATGCTGAATTGCATTGGAGCTCGACAGTAAGCCAATTGTCCCTCTCACTTCAAGAGGATGGTAGTTCCAATCAAAGCCTGATAGAAAGTTCGATCGTTCGTCGAGATTCACAAGATGTTGGACCGGACTTTTGATTTTGGCCAATTACATCCTACCTTTACAGGAGATGATCTCATCACTTCTTCATCATCAGAGAAAGATTTCTCATCGGCATTAGACTCTCTCTCCGTCTATCAATCTGACGGCCTTCCAAGGAGTCGCTACCACAAACCCTTCTTTTGATTATCAGTTTTATGGCATTGTATCTCGTGATCATGTCATCATTTTATGTACAAATTCATGAATCTGGCTGGAACTCTCATCTGTCATTCATTACATCTGACAGCTTCCCAAGGTTCCTATAAACCCTTCATTTATCAAGCCAATAAAATGGAATCTTCTCGATAAAATAAACCCATTCTGCATAAACAACCAAATACTCTCCCAATGGTAGACCCATGTGGACAGTTTCACATCAGTCCTCCCGGACCTTCAACATCAATACTTATCAACAAACTTAAAGGTTTCAGGCCCAGATATGATCGTGACTGATTCGGCATCACGATGTAGCTTGATGGGACACGTGTTTCTTATGAACATCTCTAAGAAAGGAAAACATAATTCGGCATCATTTTTTATTTTGTTGTGGGACTGCATTTCCCCAAGGTCGCTTTTAGTGATGATTCAAATAGCTGCCCACCTATCAATGCGTGTATGTGTCAACTTAAACAGTGGGGCAAGGTTACCCATTTGTCATGAATGTCATGCCGTTCGGATTTTCCCTAAGGGTTTCAGACCATTGGATAGGACCATAATTTTGGCAATATCCTCACCATATTAGGACTCTTTATTCAACCCAAGATGGGGTTTGCAAAAGAAAAAGGGAAGAAAAGAAACATCAGCAAGGAAAAGCAACCCACGAAACCATAATGGGCAACCCATAATACCTCAGTAGGGATAGGCGACCTGATGCAACCCTAAAGCATTGCCCTCATTGGCCCTTCATAGAAAAATTTAGTGGTTCATGTGGACAAGTGTCATACCCAGTCTACCCTCCATAAGGAAAGGAACGCCTCTTGCTCTCCAGTGAATCATACTCGGAAGACTTGAACAAACCATCCTCTGTTGGGCTCCATAGCATTGCCTTTCAATAGAATTCTATCTTCAAATCTTTTTGTCACATTAGGGAGAGAGTGAATTCTCATGGCCTGGTTACGGATGTAGCCAAATTCATCAAATCATCAACTTCCTCATTTTTTGAAGATTTAAGAGGGGCTTATCTAAGAAGTCACTTTCTGCAATCAATCTGTCAATCTTCCCTTGACCTTTGAAGCATTATCAAATTCGAGATGCAATCTAGATTCAACCTAGTTCTAACTCTGTTAGATTGCCTATTTCCTTCTATCTTGCCCCTAACACACTATAGTAGCGGTCTATCACAACATGCAGACACTGGGGCATAGATATACCCTATGTAGAGGAATTGAACTTGATCATGAGCATTACATCTAGGATCCATTGTCTAGTCTGAAGTCACTGACTTTCCTAGTCAATAGAAGTAGGTCCATCCAAGTTGGTTGTTGCCAATTTCTCAGTTCTCCCAATCCTATTGATGAAGAAAATCCAATGTTGTCACTCACCTGTTAAGATTTGGTCACCAAATTCTCTGAAGAAACACTTTAAATCCTTTGCTCCTCGTGCCTACTTTGGGGCCATGGTTTATTTATCTTTTAAAATTGGCACAAAAATCTTGCAAATCCTTGAGCTTTTCATGAGCCTAGATCAAGGGCCAAACCCATGTCACATTTCATCGCCACTTGGCTGTTCTACCAATTTGGTCTACCATAGTGCACAGTCAAAGAACTTAGTTGACCAGATGCCCCTTGACAATTTAACACCAAGATCAATCAATAAAATCACTTTGGTTAGAGACTGTCAAGCTCCCCTCATTCTTGTCCAAAATCCTCGCTAGAGTTTCTTACAATCCAAAATCCAACAACACCAATGTTGGCTGAAGAAAATCATCACTTTCAAATTACATGGAACCCTTCCAAGGGAGCAACCAAGTCATCACTACCGTGCTGAAATTGAGTCAAACTTGCAGTACCAGGTCATAAATGGAAAATTTCAAATCTAGGTATCATTCCAGCAAAGTCCATGACACTATTTCCACTGATGTCATGTTTTATGCCTTCACCAACAAAGCAGGGGCAAAAACCTTGGAAAACTGCCAAGGAATTCACCATCATTTCAAATATGTCCAGCACTCTATAGGTTCAAAGTCAAGAGACTTCCAAGATGGGTCAGATTTCAACCCTAAAGGTTCAAAGTCAACAAAGACTTTCTGTATGGGTCACTTTCGAGCATCCTAAAGGTTCATAGCAACAAAGCTACTTAAGAAGATATTCTAGTTTTCATTCCCAAAGGTTCATAGCCATAGAGCTTCCAAGAAGGATATTCCAATTTCAATCCCGAAGGTCCAAAGCTGGTAGGAACTTCAAAGTTGAGTCATTCAGTATCACCCTAAAAGTGACCTTCTGAGTTCTTGCTCATTTCATAATCAAATGCAGAGCCCTATCTCATCCAAAGATCAAATCATTTTCAGCCTATTAGTGAAACAAATGCAGAGCCCTAGCTCATCCAAAGATTAAATCAATCTCAGCCTATTAGTGAATCAAATGTAGAGCCCTAGCTCATCTAAAGTTCAAATCAATCTCAGTCTATTAGTGAATCAAATGTAGAGCCCTAACTCATTCAAAGATCAAGTCAATCTCAACCTATAAGTGAATCAAATGTAAAGCCCTAGCTTATTCATAAAATCAATCTCAGAATCCCAATCACAAGAGCCTCAATTTAGTCAAAAGAAAGACAATAATTACTCCATCCAGACAAATCAAAGCCGAGCCCAAGCTTGTGCAGCCAGCCTTGTATTCACAGCCTAGCTCCATACAAGAAGAGGTTCCAAGCCTACAAACCAGCCTTGTATTCATAGCCTAGCTCCATACAAGAAGAGGTTTATCAGCCTACAAATGGATCAAGCCGGGTTTAATCCCGCACATACCTTGCATCATGAGTTCCACCTCAGCAAGAAGAGGTTCCCAGCCTACAAATGAGCCTTGTATTCACAGCCTAGCTTTGTACAAGAAGAGGTTTATCAGCCTACAAATGGATCAAGTCGGGTTCAAGCCCGCGCATACCTTGCATCATGAGTTCCACCTCAGCAAGAAGAGGTTCCCAGCCTACAAATGAGCCTTGTATTCACAGCCTAGCTTCGTACAAGAAGAGGTTTATCAGCTACAAATGGATCAAGTTAGGTTTAAGCCCGCGCCTACCTTGCATCATGAGTTCCACCTTTGCAAGAAGAGGATCCCAGCCAACAAATGAGCCTTGTATTCACAGCCTAGCATCGTACAAGAAGAGGTTTATCAGCCTACAAATGGATTAAGCCGGGTTCAAACCCGCGTGTACCTTCCATCATGAGTTCCTCAGCAAGAAGAGGTTCTCAGCCTACAAATGAGCCTTTATTCACAACCTAGCTTTATACAAGAAGAACAATCATCAATTTTCCAAGAAGAGCAAATCTTCTTGCCAGTCGAGCAACGTTCTGGGCTTGATTTCTAGGACACCCTTAGAATACGTAGGCAGTTTAGGATAAATTACCCTAAGTGCAGCCCAATAAGAAATCTCATTCATATCCCAAAAATGTGGTTCTTTTTATCTTTAGCCTTCATTTGGTAACAATCTCGGCTAAAGAGGGGCATCTGTAAGCACCCCATTTTTGCTACCCTTAGCATAATTGAACCCATATGGCAGGTTTCCGGCCTTTAACCTAGAGGTTTGTGATTCTCTAATGAACCCCACAACAAGGTCTTAGGTTATTACCTACTTGGATGTACAGGTCATGAAATTATCTTTGAAATGAGACCAGAATCATCAAATTCTGACATCAAACAAGGAAGATATCGATGTTTGAAAGTGTAAGGGCATTTATGTAATTATCGTATGATGCATGCATTACCATTTAAACTTCAAATCATTATATTTTGGTCATTTGATATCGGAATCAGATGATTCAAAAGCCAATATTTCTTAATTTATGTCCTCTTCAAAGTGGACGTGAAAAATCCCAGACAAAGGTCACCGGTGGACCCCATGCAAGATTTCATGCAAAATTATCGATAGAACTTCAAAGCTTCATATCTTTGTCGTTCTACGTCGGATTCAGATGATTCCAAGGCCATTATTCTTCATTTGTAATGTTCTACAAAGTGGACGTAAAAAATCTCAAGTAGAAGTCTCTGAAAGGTCCCATTCAAAATTACACATGGAAATGGTCATTTAATCTTTGGAATTCATATTTTGGTCACCCCATATCCAAATCAGGTGATTTCAGTTTCATTATATTCCATTTTTAGTACTCTACAAAGTGGACGTAAAGGATTTCCGATAGAGGTCTCCGAAGGATCCCATGCAGAATGGTCAGCCAAATTATTGATAATTGACCTGCTTAAACTTCAGAAATTCATAAGTTGGCCATTTTATTTCCAAATGAGGTGATTCAAGTTCCAATATTCCTCATTTTTAGTGTTCTACAAAGTGAACGTAGAAAATTTGAAATAGATGCTATCGGAAAATTCCATACGGAATGGCGGCGGAAATGACTTATGAAATGATAGAAAAAGCCAATCTTGGCCCAAACCCAAATAACCCAGTCAACTCAGCTCAACCGAAGCCAGTCTTGGCCCAACCCAGTTAATCCTTGTCAATCCAGGCCGAACCGGTTCACCCATGTACATGTTGGTCTATATATATATATATATATATATGTTAACATATATGTTATATTATTATAATATTATTAACATTATATATACATATATGATATATGGGGCTACATATAAATGGAGGGAGACCAATAGAGAATCGACAAACTTGGAATGAACCGAGAAAAGAAAGAAATGGAAAGCTGGCCGATTCTATGGAAATAAATAAAGAAAGGAGGACTCTAAAGAGAAGAAATGGGAGAGAAAGTTTCTAAAAAGAAAGAAGAAGTTTAGAATAGAATAAGGAGATCTAGAGAAGAAAAGGAAAAGGGTGAGAAAAAGGAAAAAAATCGAGAACAGAGAGAGGGCTGAGATGAGAATAGAAGAAGAGGAGAGAGGGGGTGAGATCTAAAAGGGGAAGGCAGAATCAGAGAAGGGATGACAGAATAAGGAGATCTGGAAAAGAAAAGGAAAGTGGCGAGAAAAAAAGAGAAAAGGCCAGATCAGAAAAGGGAGACGGGGATTGCCGAAAGAAAAAAAAAAGGAGAGGGACGAGAGAATAAGGAGATCAGGAGAGAGAGGAGAAGAACTAGAGAGAGAGAGGTGAGATTTGAAAGAGGGGCAGAAATGAGAGAGAAGGCAGATCGGGGAGAGAAATGAGGAAAGAAAGAAAATCAGAGAGGAGGCAGAGATCAGGAGAGAGGAAGAGAACTGAAGAGAGAGGAGCTAAAAACAAAAGAGAATTGGAAAAGTGAGGGAGAAGACCAGAACCGAAAACTAGAGAGGAAAAGAGAGAGGAGATGAAGAAAAAAGGGGATCTTCTCCTCGACTGGCCGAGAGAGAGAGAAAAAAGAGAGAGAACCAGAGAGGGCGGGGAGAAGAAAGAGAACAGAAGATGAAGAAGAAGAGGAAGAAGAAAAAAGAGAGACCCGAGGAACGACGAACTTACTTGCTACACTGAACTTGCGGTCACTCATCGGATCAGGTAAGCCTCTGCACCTCCATTAACCTACTGCTGCCATCATCGATCCCTGTAATCACCTTCACAAATCGTTTTCCTCAATCTGTCTACATCCTTACACAAACCCCATCTCTTCACACCTGTCCCAGTCCCATAACATGATGCATCTCCACCCCTGATCCACCACCAATTCATTCCATGCACCTGCGATAATCCCTACCCGTAATCTACCCAGATTACATCGATCATCACTTTTGAAACCTAGTCTCTCACAGCACCTGAACCTGCACCTTCACCGAATCCTGTTGCAAGCACCTTCATGCCTAATCCCCCAACACCTGGAACCAGCCAAACCGATTTGCCTTTCCTCACTTCACTCTCACCGATTGAGCCACCCAACTCAGACCTGCACACACCTTAAACCAACACACCATCACCACTTCTCCCACATACCCACCATCTGTCTACCCTCAACCATGCATGCACCGACAATCCCTACTGAAATATCGGCGACCACCTATCCATATCCCAAGGCATAAACCCCATCATCCCACATGCGATATCACTAACTACCACCTGGCCAGCTTCCATTACCACAGCACTTTACCGTCACCTCACTCAATCCCACAATCCCACAATCCCATTGCCATAATCTGCATAGCCCCACATGCAAGGCTGCAACCATCAACACCTGTTCATCACCTTCCTTACTTATACCAAACCCAGTCGTAAGCACCACCTGTTAGTGCACACCTTTATCAACACATGTGCACCTCATGTCTACAACAGACCACCCACCTATGCATGCCCTTGGACTGCTGCACCTTGAGATCACACCCCAACCTTGCCATGAACCACCTATCCTTACCCGTAGCTTCATTCTACATCCTATCCAACCAGCTTTTTATAGACCTGTCTTTCATCTTATCAAATGTGATTCTTTGATCTATGAATTTAATTAATCGATATGTGTCAACTAAGCTGATTAGTTGAAATTGATTAATTGATATGTTAATTAAATTTGATTAGTTCGATGAATTAATTTGATGATGTGATGTGAATTTAAATTTAATTTAAACCATTGATTAATTAGATGATGTGATAAGTTAATTTAATTTAATGCATTAAATTCTGATTTACTGATGTTGATATGATCTGAATTGTTGAGTTAAGATCTTGAATTAATCAACCATCGATCAAATATGATCTTGATCACATTGATGATGATCGATTACATCAAGTTTGAGTAGTCGATCAAATATGATCTTGGTCACATTGTTGATGATTGATGCTTGATCAATGCTCTCACATGATTATTATTATGTCAGAAATGCTCTCAAATGTTGTATTGGATTGCTCACATGTCATATTTGATGTTATATTCTCACATGCTTTGAATACTCTCACATGCTTACTGCTATGATTGGAAGCTCCTTGTCGTAATTGGATTGCTCACATGCTATATTGGACATATTTTCATATTTGAATGCTCCCATGCTTACTACCTTTTTGGATGATTCATACCATGTTAGGTCTTACCATGCTTAAAAAATAGTATATAAGATCTTACCTTTTTTGGTTAATTCATGCCATATTTGCATTCTATGCTTGGTACTTGCCATTTTGATATATAGATGCATACATTAATTTCATACCATGTTAAGTCTTACCATGCTAAGAAAATAGCATATAAGATCTTACTTTTTTTGGATAATTCATGTCATATTTGCATTCTATGCTTGGTACATGTCATTTTGACATATAGATGCATATATTGATTTCTTACCATATTAGGTCTTGCCATGCTTAGATTAGCATATTAGATCTTGCCATATAGGTTCTTACCTTATTTGCAATATATGCCATGTTAGGGAGATTTTCGTAATCTTACAATATGTTGTGATAGTTACCATAAATATCATACACGCCATATTTAGATGAATAATTTATTATTGGTGATAATTTAATTTATGCAACACCCTAGTTGAACTGCCATATATGTACACTTCTAGAAGACAATCTAGGCGTGGGGACGTGCATTTAGGCATCTACATTCTTGGGAAGGGCATAATGGGAAATAATAAAAATCTTAATAAAGAAAGAGAATGATTTGTCAAACCTTCTAAAATTAGAACTTAGGATGAAAAGGGTAGCTCAGGACGATTTCCACCTCTCAGTAAACCCTAAACCTAGAATAGGTTCTCAATCCTAAACCTAGAATAGGTTCTAAACCCTAAATCTAGAATAAGTTCTCAATCGTTAACCTATAACAGGTTATTTCAACCCATTAGCCCGAACTACGCGGATTCTGATTCCTAGGGCAAACCCTAGAATACATAGGCCATTTGGGAGAATCTCAAATCCGGATCCAAACCTTAGTCCACTTGGACTATCCATAGATCTACTAGGATATCCATCCATATTTTGATCCAAATAGGGTTATCCACATTTAGACCCAGAAAGGGTTATCCATTCTTAGATCAACTAGGAATATCTATTAGTTCGCATGGACTATCCAAATCCTAACCCATAGGGTTTCTCGTCCTTTCAAGCATAAACTTCTACTTGAACAATGAACTTAATCATGCACAAGCATAAATCACAGCCATAAACTTTAATCACACCTGAACTACGATGGTGAACCTGATTTTTAGAATAATTCCGTGATACGTAGGCAATCTGTTGGATGCAGATTCGGTTCAATGATAACAAACCACTTGGTTTGGTTCGGTTTAACAGATAGAGTCTTGCATTGGAAAGGCATAGGAGACCAATTTCGATCGGGCGGTTTGGGTGCCTAACCCCTTCCCATAACCGTAACCTGATGCTTACCCAATTTCTGATGGACCAGAAATCCAATCAAAGGGTCATGAGTCAATCGAAGTTTTACCTTAGAGTGAGATTTCACATTTCTAAGGTTCTAGACCTTAATCTAGGTGGCGACTTCCAAGATTACTATCTTTGTCCTCACAGTGGCGACTCCACTGGGGATATAAACGGCAAACTCCTAAATGAAAACTTTTCTTGTGTGAATTGGATGCTAGCTTTTAGGATACTATATGTATGCTTGTATCATATTGCGTTGGGGGGAATGGGTTCAGTCACACATTCGTGCGAGTAGCTAAACCAGGTCCCATGCAGATGGGGTAGCTCGCTAGGTGAAACACACAACCTTGGCCTGTACTTTGTGAGACCACGACCGGCGAGCAGCCTCTAACGAGCGTTTCTTGGGTCTGCCTGGGAATGCGTTATGCTACTCTACGTCGCTTGATTCTTGTAACATAGTATATAAAGGGATTGGGGGCCCATTATTCATCGTGCATTCGGTGATAGGTTACCCCGTCCTTGTCAAAGTGGCCTTTTATGTCCTAACCCAGATTGTAGCCCAATGTTTGTTATTTTTGGTTCATCCCTGAACCGACCCAGTAAAATCTGCTTAACCATGACATCCATGTTCGAGACGTTCAATTTCTGTCCGTTTTTATCCTCGATTGGTCAACATGTTAGAATATACACGATGAGCATCTTGAACTCTCACCCATTGGGAGTATGAGGTATGTATACACCAGTTCTACATCATAGAAGACGGTCACTATACACCCTCCATTAAGTAAGCTCGATGTGTCGAACCTCTCATTGTTAACACATCGATTTCGAAAAACGAGTAGAAAATCCCTATCAAGACATAGATACCATGGTCAAGAAGAAATTTACGAGTTTGTTCCTCCATGAACCACTTTTGCTAACCATCCCTAATAAGGATAATGGATTAATATATCCATTTCAATTTCATTGATTTTGGTAACCCACGTGGCCAGACCTTGGTACTACTGATTATCTATTTTTGAAATCACAAGGTCCCAAGATTGAACACATGGCTTAATCAAATTCAACTAAATTGACTCAGATAATGTTTACCCAATTGTCCTTTTGAGGGAGCTAACTTTGTTCAGTTAAGTCATCTTTGATTGTGCATGTGACTTCTTCCATTCCTCTAGATGTCTAAAATCTTGATATTCCTCCATTGGGTTTCAATGCCTTTCAAAAAGAGAATTAAACTGCAACCATACCTAGCCTTTTAGGGTGAGATTCCCCTACAATTAGGGAATTGTCTTGATCTCCCACCTTGAGATCTATCCATGTTATGTTTCTACATGAATCAAGGGAAGTCATAAATCTTGATTTTGATTGAACATCAAATTTTGTAAGAAATGAGGCAACCAGACTTGGGAACACAATCAGTAACTCAGCCAATCTGGTCCAATAGAGCATTCAATTTAGGCAGCGACAAGCACCTATACCTGAAAAAAGTTTACAATATTCCTGTACAATTAATCCTTGGTCTTACTCAAATATCATGTTCAGTTCATCTCATAATTAAGGAGAGATTCATTCCCTAAGCAAATCCAATCACTGCTCTTAATGCACCTTTGAATTAAGGAAAGATTCAGCTCTTAGGCAAATCCATTCATAGTTCTCGATTCATCTCTGAATTAAGGAAAGATTAGACCCTAGGAAAAACTAATCCCTGTTCTCGATTCATCTCTGAATTAAGGAGAGATTCGGCTCCTAGGCAAATCCAATCATTGTTCTTGATTCACCCTTGAATTAAGGAGAGATTCAGCCCCTAGGCAAATCCAATCACTGTTCTCAATTCATCTCAGAATTAAGGAGAGATTTAGTCCCTAGGCGAATCAAAATCACCATTCTCCATTCACCTCTGAATTAAGGACATTTTCAATCCCTTGGCAAATCCAATCATTGTTCTCGATTCACCTCTGACTTAAGGAGAGATTTAGCCCTAGGTAAGTCCAATCACCCTTCCGGATTCACCTTTGAAATAAGGAAGGATTCAGCCCCTAAGCAGATCAAATCATCATTTCGGTCATCCAGAATTAAGGAAAGATTCTACCCCTAGGCAGATTCAATCACATCCAGTTCATTTTAGAATCAAAGAAATATTCAGTCCCATATTCAACCACCATTTCTGGTTCATCTCAGAATTAAATAAAGGTTTTAACCCCTAGGCAGGTTCTGTAAGAACGACACTCCATGAACTCGATCTAAACCTTGTTTCATGTCGTAACAGGTCTTCCAATCATCACTGGACTAGACGGGACGAGCGGACGACAACCAGGTATGAAATCAGACCAATCGGACCAATTCAAGTATGAAAAACCTCATACCGGTCGATGGTACCGGTCTATGGTACCGGTCAATGGTCGACCGGTATGGCCTGTGCAACATGGATCTGGAAACAGATCTCTACAGGTCCCACTTTTCAAATTTCAATCCGAAGGACTTTCCTAATGTTAGGAGGCTTCCTAAACCTAATCCTAGTCTATATAAGGACCCTTAAACCTCTTAAAACCTCTTCCATCGATCCTCACAAACCCTGGAAAGGAGAAAGAGGTTAAAAAAGGAGAAGAAGCTAGGAAGGAGAGGGAAGAGCCGTGTAAGACCCGTATCAAACTAACCCGGTCTTACCACCTTGAACCAGGTCTACCCATCATGGTTGAGCCAAATGGACCAAGTGCGTGAAGGAGATCACGATCCCAGGTATTAAACTGACCCAAAAATACTTAAAATAAGGGGAGGGTCGCATACCCAGCAAGGGAGGGTCGGACCCCCCAGTATAGAAGTTAGACCCCCAGTTTTACAGGGGGGTCAGACATTTTAAGGACCAGGGGTCTACGGGATCTCCAACTCCCCTATCGACCCACGGTACTCGGTAAAAACAGCATGAACCGGAAATTAGGAAACTTTCCTAATTTCAATGGGATTCCTTCCTAATCTCAACGAGACTTATTTTAGGAGTTTCTACTCTATAAATAGGACATCCCTAAGCCTCTTTCACTCCTTTTAGAACCCTAATTGAATTGAGAGAAAGAGAAGAGAAGGAAGAGAAGAAGAAGAGAAGGAAAGAAGAGAAGAAGGCAAAAGGAGAAGAGTTGCAGAGAAGGAGTATTCTTCTCAGGTATGGATACTACTTCCATGAATTTCTAAAGACCTTAGTGTAGATAATGAAGAGGGTGTGATCTCGGAGAAACCCAAATCACCCACCCATGGTTAGGTTTTCATGGAAAACCATGGGAAAAGTCATGAAAGCCATATAGGTGAATGAATCACGGTTCTAGGCCATAGAACAAGTGTGGAATGGACTATAGGAGCAAGCCATAGGACCCCAAACACGAAGAATGGACTGAAGGAAGAGAAATTGACAAAACCCACAGGGGGTCGCATGGGGGGTCGATGGCCAATCGACCCTACCAGACCCTGAGCATCGACCCCCAGTGTTCGGGAAGCCTAGAATAGGGGTGGTCGCACCCAGGGTCGATCATAACTCAGACCCTAGCATCGACCCCCAGTTAACAGCATGATTTTTAAAATCATAATTAATTCTAATTAAATTCTATCGACTTTGTTAGGTCTTCTAACAATATAATATCAATATAAAGGTTATTCTTAAAGCTTGAACGAGGACTTACGATCAAGTTAAGGTGAGGAAACAAGACCTAAAAACTAATTGATTAATACCAAACTGTTTTTATTTCTTGAGTCCAATGCTATGCTTGATTCTATGCGAATATGTTTGTAATGTGCATACAAAATGTCATCCAATATTTCTATTATTTGTTCATGCATATTTACTTTATTGTTTATAATATGATGATGATGATGATGATGATGATAGGAATAGGCATGTGAAAGTATATGTGTGGTTGATGTACTTGATGCGAGCGAGTATCAAGGGGGGTGTCATAGGCTGGGCCTCAGCACTCTAGCTCTATCTCTAACTCAAGTCTTGTGCATTAGCATCGTCGTATCGCCATTACTTTAGCAGAACTATTACGTCGTAGAGTATCAGGGGAGGTGGTCTCGGTCCTTGTAGTCTTTGACTCTACCGGGGGGCCTTAGCTCTATCTCTTTGGACGTTCTGAGGGATGCTGGGGTGAGGCCTTGGATACACTGTTTGGCATTAGGATTGGTTAGTTGCGAGCCCAGTTTGCAAGCCCTCGCCAGCAGGGGCTTACGTGTTGGTATGGCACTGTACAACAATAAACGTTAACCTTTGTTGTACAATGTTCATGGTAGGGTGGATGGGGACGATAATAAATGTTAACCTTTGGGCGGACTTCCACACCCTGTGTATAGAGGAGGGGTCAATAAACGTTAACCTTTGACCATCGAACCTTTCTATTGCGCATTGCAAACATAAAACCAGACCAAAGATATGAATTGAATGCATGCATATGTATTGTTGCATTGTTTTATTTGCTCACTGAGTCATGATGTGTGCTCACCCCTTGACGTCGAATATTTTTAGTTGATGATGCAGGTACTACCGTTGAACATTATGTCAATGCTCCAGTGTACGGGCACATGGCGGCGATAGAAGTTGAAGATGAAGTGGATACACATGACTCCTCTTGCGAGTGCAACTCATGCGTATTCGATTAGATTTTATTTTCATATTTAGTAAAGACATGTAATTGATATTTATTTATGTCTTAGTTGATACAGAATAATTTATTATTTAAATATGATTATCACAGTTAGATTTCTCAGTTTATTTTACTATAAGACTTCCGCTATTGTGTATTTACTCTGATTATTAATGTGGATGTATGAGGTTTAGATAAAATGGATATCGTCTGTCCGAGATCCTGGTTGAGCCATTGGTTGGCTAGCAGTTCATCACACCATTCTAAATAGTACGGAATTGGGGTGTGATAAGCCGCCATTACCGTTCGACGAAGAACACATTGTCGCTAGTCAACGGTATGTACTTAAACCTTCCTCTACATTAAGTATTCTAGGATGGTTAGTTATAATTGGATCAATACCATGCAAAGCCGGTATTGATCTAAATCCTGTGTTTGTCGACAAACCCTAAATTAGTGGTAAACCCTAGATTCAAGTTCTAAGTCGAAGATCATCGAGGCTAGGACTTAAATGGAGTTGGAAACAACTCTAACTCAGTATTCAGACCTAGAATGTGTAGGAGAAACTCTAGGATCAATAGAGGGTAACCGACGGAAGGTGAGAACCAAGTGTATGGTCTTCCGGAGACATACCGGTCGCACTCTATGCGACCGGTACTACGATCGGTACCTCCCGGGGACTGGTCTGTGGGACCGGTCGGCCATAACGGTCACAGTTTTTCCCCACAATGCTATGACCGGTACCTGTGATCGGTCTGCTCTGTGAAGAGTGTTTTTGACCCAGTTGGTTTTCTGACCAACGTAAACCCTAAGAAAACTATTCTAATACGACTCTAACATTGTGTAGGACCTTGTGATAGCACGTTTGGATACTGTGACACAGAGAAAGCTATCAAACAAGCGTCAGGTAAGGGAATCAGACCTAAACCCTAATATTTTAATAACAGTAAATCGTTGTTAATAATTATGATTATGTGGATTGATGTTTGTGCATTTTCGCATGTCATCCTTTACTTTCAGTTATTATTATTGTTCATGCATACTTGCTATGCTAGGTTGTGACTGTTAGGCATGTGATTATTTTCGTTGGTGTGTGGAATGGGAAGGACTGGAGGTCTGGGATCATTCCTCACACTAGCACCTTTTCGTATCGTTCTATCATAGCATGCTTGGTGCGGGTAGGGTATCAGGGGGAGGAAGTGGCACTATGGTCTCCGGCCTAGACACTAGACTCTAGCTCTATCTCTATGCCGTAGGGAGCTGTGCTAGGACAGGGCCTACTATGATGACATATAGGATTGGTTAGTTGCGAGCCCAGTCTGCAAGCCCTCGCCAATAGGGGGTTACGTGTTGGTATGGGTAGAGTATCACGGGAGGTGTTGGCGGTGTTTGATCCGGATGCCTTAGCTCTATCTCTATTCCATGGTAGGGTGCATGTGGGATGACAGTGGTGTTTCATCCATTGGGCGGCTTTACACACTCGTGAATAGAGGTGCGGTGGCCGCCAATCCTTTCTATAGCACATTGCAAACTTAAAACCAGACCATGATGTGAATGTTACTCATGCATATGTTTGTTGCATTGTCTGATTGTCTTACGGAGCTAAGTTGTGAGCTCACCCTTGTATATATACATGTTTTTAGATATTGATGTAGGTTATACGCTGGAGGATTACGTGGACACTCCAGTGTATGGAGGCGTGGCTGCTTTGGACGTGTAACCAGGAGAGGACGAGCATGACGCTTCATGCGAGTGCCCTTTCTGCATGTATCTCTAGGATTTGATTTGTTTTAGTTATTTTCTATTGAAATACATTGATATAAAGATATTTACTTAAGTTTTAGGAATTTAAATAATTGAATATTTTATTTAAATTTATCAATAGACTACTCAGTTCATTTAATTTAAGACTTTCGCTGTATTTTATTATATTCTGATTATGGTTATGTGCAATGGTTTGTATGATTGGACACGATCTTATTGAGATCCTGGTGTGAATCATTGGTTCAGTGATGGTTCATTCGGTCGGAATTAGGGTGTGACAACTTGGTATCAGAGCTCTTAGGCTCTATCCAACAGACCATGTTTGTCACACCCCAATTCCGCACTGTTCAGAATGGTGTGATGAACCGCTAGCAAACCAACGGTTCAACCAGGATCTCGAGTAGGCTATCCCTGCGTTATCTAAACTCCCACACATCCATAATCATAATCAGAGTAAATACACAATAGCAGAAATCTTATAATAAAATGAACTGAGAATCTACTGTGATATAAATATTAAATAGCAAATTATTTTGTATCAACTGGGACATAAATAATTATCAAATACATGTCTTTATTAAATTCAAATAAAGAAACCTAAGAAAATATCTAATCGAATACACATGAGTTGCACTCGCAAGAGGAGTCATGTGTATCCCCTTCAACTTCAGCTTCCATTGCCGCCACGTTCCCGTATGCTGGAGCATTCATGTACTCTTCAACTGTATAACCTGCATCATCAACTAAAAATATTCGATGTCGAGGGGTGAGCACACATCACGGCTCAATGAGTAGACAAAACAATGCAACAATACATATGCATGCAATCAATTCATATCTTCGGTCTGGTTTATAGTTTGCAATGCGCAATAGAAAGGTTGGGTGGTCAAAGGTTAACGTTTATTGACCCCGCCTCTATACACAGGGTGTGGAAGTCCGCCCGAAGGTTAAAATTTATCGTCGTCCCCATCCACCCTAATCATGACATTATACAACAAAGGTTAACGTTTATTGCTATATAATACCATACCAACACGTAAGCCCCTGTTAGCGAGGGCTTGCAAACTGGGCTCGCAACTAACCAATCCTAATGCCAAGTGTATCCAAGGCCTCACCCCAGCATCCCTTAGAATGTCCATAGAGATAGAGCTAAGGCCCCCCGGTAGAGTCAGAGACTACAAGGACCGAGACCACCTCTCCTGATACTCTACGACATAATAGTTCTGCCAAAGTAATGGCGATAAGACGATGCTAATGCACAAGACTTGAGTTAGAGATAGAGCTAAAGTGCTGAGACCCGCCAAAGGTTAACATTTATTGACGTTCTCATCACACCTCCCATGATACTCGCTCGCATCAAGTACACCAACCACACACATACAATCACATGTCTATTCCTATCATCATCATCACCATCATGTTATAAACAATAAAGTAAATATGCATGAACAATAATAGAAATATTGGATGACATGTTGTATGCACATTACAAACATATTCGCATAGAATCAAACATGGCATTGGACTCAAGAAATAGAAAACAGTTTATTATTAACCAATTAGTTTAGAGTTCTGTTTCCTCACCTTAGCTTGCTAATAGATACTTTTCCAAGCTTTAGAATCACCTTTATAATGTTATTATATTGCTAGAAGACCTAACAAAGTCGATAGAATTTAATTAGAATTAATTCTAAATTTAAAAACCATTCTGTCAACTTAGGGTCGGAGGTAGGGTCGGAGTCATGATCGACCCTGGGTGCGACCCTCCCCAAACTCTGAACTTCCCGAACACTGAGGGTCGATGGTCAGGATCACCTAGGGTCGAATGGTCATCGACCCTCGGTGCGACCCTCGGTGCACTTTGGTCCAATTCCCTCTTTTAGTCCATTCTTCGTGCTTGGAATCCTATGGCTTGCTCCTACATTCTATTCTACATTCAGTCCATGGTCTGAAACCATGTATAATCTACCTAGATAGCTTTCATGTAATCCCCCATGGTTTCCCATGAAAACCTAACCATGGGTTGATGGTTTGGGTTTCTCCGAGATCACATTCTCATCAATATCTAACCTAAGGTCTGTAGAAACTCATGGAATTAGTATCCATACTTGAGAAGAATACTCCTTCTCTGCAACTCTACTCTTTTGGCTAAATTTCTCCCTTGCTTCTGTTCTTCCTCTTTTCCTTCTCTTCTCTTTCTCTCAATTCGATTAGGGCTGTGAAAAGGAGTGAAAGAGGCTTAGGGACGTCCTTTAAATAGAGTAGGAACATCCTAAAATAAGTCCCTTTGAGATTAGGAAAGAATCCCAATCGAAAATTAGGAAATTTCCTAATTTTTGTTTCTTACGGTAACCGAGGGTCGATGGGAGGGTCGATGATCCCGTCGACCCTAGGGTTCAAGATGTCCGACCCTCCCTCCAAAATTGAGGGTCTGACTTTCTGCTTTGGGAGGTCTGACCCTGCTTAGCTGGGTATGCGACCCTCCCTTCAAATTAAATGTTTTTGGGTCGATTTGATACCTGGGATCTCGATCTCCTTCACGCCCTTGGTCCATTGGACTCAACCATGATGGGTAAACCTGGTTCAAGGTGGTAAGACCGGGTTAGATTGACACGGGTCTTACAATGTTGCACTTAACTAAGTCGATGAACTGAGATAGGAAGAATTTAAAAGTTTTAATATGAACACACCCTAAGCACTTGTTTGATGCCTGAGACTAAATATGAAAGAGCATAATGTACTATAATAAATGTAGAATTAATAACAGATATGCTCTAGAAAGAAAACCAGTGTGACAAGTAGAATGATCATAAATGTTCATAACAAGTAAAGAGAAAAATATTATAATCATAAATCATCCAAAGAGTGATAAGTAATGGTGCTATAGGATATAGTCCACAAATCGGACAGTTACCCTGTTATATAAACCATGCTGTGAAAGAGAGGAAAATAAGAGGTCTATCATGGGGTTGGGGGCATAGGAGGAATGGGGTCAGCAATGTCATAATCTCGCTCATAGGCTACCCTGAGCCAGTGCACCTGCTCCTGGGTGACTCTGAGGCTGCGTGTAAGGCGCTTTAGGTCACGGCTCATCTCCCGCTGGGCATCTCGGATCTCCCTGAACATACCCATCACGGTATCGGGAGGAGGCTGAGATGGTCTCGCTGCATGCGTGGCTGTGATGCTGGTGCTGGAACATCCCCCCTCTGATCATCGTCACCCTCATCATCACCCCCTGCTTCTGCTGCATGAGCCGCATTGGCTGCTGCTGTTGCTGCTGCCGTGGCTGCTACCCTCCTGAGTGGGCGAGGACGAGCCTCTAATTCCTCATCGCTGATCGGCAGGTTGTCCATCTGCATCCGGAGTATGGCATCCCAGTCAATGTCCGAGGTCATAGTGTCCTCAACGGTAATCTCACCCCTCATGTCCACTCGTAATCGCTGCAGAAGAGTAGTAATGAGTCGGCCATATGGAAGGTTACTGGCCTGATCGGACAGAGTAGCCTGATGAATGGTCCTGATAATGATGTAGGGGAGACAGACCCGCTCCCTAGTGCAGACACAATAGGTCAAATACTGAGTGAGCTGAGACAACTCACTGTAATGGCCGCTCTGAGGCACGATATTGTGTTGGATGATGCGACAATATACCCGAGGAACAGGCCTCAAGTTAGCAGCCTTCATAGGTGCTCCAGGGTTAAGTATCTGCTTCAAAATCTCCTGCGCAGATCCTCAGTGAGAAAGCCCTTCATCTTAGGGGCACAGTAGACCAAGTCCCCATCATTGGGAATCCCTAGGAGATCGGCGAGCTGGTGAGTGTTGAAGGAGATAGGGACACCCTTGACGAGACTAGTAAGGCAGAGTTCCCTGCCTTGATTGAAGTCATTGACATTTCCCTCAATCTCCAAGTTGGCGTAGAAATGTTTGACTAGGTTAGGGCGGGTGGTCACAGTGTACGTAATAACAGGCAACCACCCAAGTCTACCAAAAGCTACTTCCACATCAAACCGCTGAAGCTGCTCCAGGTTCACCCGTCACCCTGACTAGATATTCTTCTCGTTAAAGCAAGGGAAGTGGGCTTGCACCGCCTCAAAACGAAACCACCGCTCATCGAGCTGTGGAACAGGAGGATGCAGACGATTCATGCCAAGACCAAATGAACGTTTACCTGCACCTCTGCGTTGAGACATGATGAGCTACAAAACAAAGAGAAATGGGTTAGAAATTTTCAAAATTTTGGCAGCATAACGACAGTAATTTAAGCAAAAGCCTCGAACTCACCCAAAACCTGGGGAGGAGGACTTACGTAACCCTCAAACACCTCATGGAAACCAAACATCCATCAAACAAACAAGAAATTTATGAATTTTCAGAAAATTTCGATTTTTTGTAAAAACCTAGGTTAAAAACCTAAAAATTTGATTTTTTTTTTAAAACCATTCGGTGGAACTTCAAATTGGTTGAGGGCTTTTGCTTGTAGAGGTCCCTAAACCCTTTCTAAGCCGACGAAAAAGAGTTCCTACGGTTAAAATCTTCCAAACTAAGAAAAACCTAGTTTTTGGGTATGAAACCATGAAGAAACGATGTTAAAAGTAAGAATGGAAAGAAGGAACTTACTTGGAGGCGATGTTTTAGGTCTTTATTGGAAGAAAATAGCTTCTAAGACCACCGGTCGGACTGTAGCAACTCACAGAGCCAGAGAGGAATCGCCACCGGAGAGGAAGAAGAAAGGAAAAGTAAGAAAAATATCACTTTTCCCGATTTCAAAGAGGATTTTGGGCATATCGATAGATGGTTTTGCCTATACCGGTCGACGGTTTTTCCCACACCGGTCGACCGGTATCCTCTTGGTAAAGTTGACCGGTACCCCTCGGTCAAGAGAAAATTCTGACCGGTCGACTATACCGGTCGCTCAATTTCCCACAGGGTTGCGACCGGTAGATCGACCGGTACCCCTCGGGAATCCGAGAAGTTTGTCCGCCTGGACATACCAGTCGTACTACCTTATACAGTGCCGCAACCGGTATGTTGCGACCGGACAACTAATGGAAACCCAGAAAATTTTGAGAAAAATTTGTAAAATTTTGATTTAAGTTTCCTTACGAGTTTCGCCTTGCACTTGTTAAAGACTAACACTATTATGACCATTCGATTATACCTCATGTGTTATGTCTTCTTCTCATATCCAAGCAGGGAAACTAATCTGAGTTGGTAGGCGGAAACGGTCGTAGAGGCTCACGAAGGCGTCACCACTCCAGGGTATGCCAAGACGAGGACAACATGGAAATAGGAACTGTTGATGAGAAAAATGTGAACCCAAACGGTGAAGAAAGGTAGAGTCCCAGAGTACCAACAAATTTACCAGGACCTCCTCACACAAACTCTGAAACAATTGTGACAAATCTGGTTTTTCAGATGGAAGCTCAGCAGAAAAGATTCCTGAATGAGATGCTGAAGATGTTCAGGCCACTAGGATATATTCCTACAGAAGGTACGCCTGAGTCTGGAAGAAATGACACCACACTGCCAATGGATGGTAGTACTGGGCCAATGGGCCAAGGACAGAATCTACAACCACCACACCAATTTTCATCGTCATATGTCTATCAAGGAATCTATCCGTACCCACTACCATGGTACGAAATGAATGCACAAGGGCAGAATGACCTAAGCCGAGCAATGGATAGGTTCTTAAAACTGAAACCCCCTACTTTCACAGGGAAACCAGGGAAACCACTATGGCCTGCACAGTGGGTTGCTGAAATAGAGAAGAACTTCCGTTTGATGACTTCTACGGAAGATGAGAAGGTGTTGTTTGCTACGCACATGCTCAAGGAAGATGCAAATGCCTGGTGGAATTCTACCCGGTCATACTTAGAGGTAAAGCACACTCAGATCGATTAGGCAATATTCAAGGGAGCTTTCTTCAATAAATACTTTTTCGAAGAGCTTTAGAGATCAAATGGAGAAGGAATTCCTCAACCTGCAGCAATCCCAGTCGACGGTTGATGCTTACCAGCAGAGATATGAAGAGCTGTTCTTCTTCGCTCCGGCAAGCATGCAAGAAGAAGAAACCAAGACCCGTAGGTTTACCATGGGATTGCGAGGAAGTATCCAAGAGCACGTCTTGGGTTTGGAGAAGAAGATATATAATGAGGCTGTGCAGATTGCCAAGGTAATTGAATCCAGCCAAAGAGAGTTTCTTTGCTCAGAACAGAGGACTAAAGAGGCCTGCTACTGAGACTTCAGGTAGAGGCAATACTAGACCATTCCTCCCATACAGGGCTCAGTCTGCTGCGGCGCCTACAAGGAACACTACTGCACCACCACCATCACAGTTTGCTGGATAGAATCGAAATGTTAAATGTTTCAACTATCAGCAATTGGGTCATTATGCGAAGACATGTACTCTACCTAAGAAGCAACTGCCACTAAAGAGTCAGCTGCATTACCTGATGTGGTTACTGGTATGATTCTATCCCTTCCTATTTGGCTTACTGTTTTGTTGTGTCTGAGCATATAGAATTAAGGGATAAATAAATTTTAGGGACTGTAAATATAGCTGGTGTATCCGCTAGAGTACTCTTTGACTCTGGGGCCATGCACTCCTTCGTTTCTATTTCTTTTGGGAAGCGAATGGAATTACCTGTCAAGTGGTTGAACCCAAGCTTGATAGTTTGCTCTCCGTTGGGAGTCGAAGTGGCATTGAATGAATACTATGGGTCGTGTACAGTTAGTATTGAGGGCCGAAACCTAGAAGCAAATCTGGTTCAACTCGATATGGCAGACTTTGACGTCATCTTCAGAATGGATTGGCTAAGCCATCATTCAGCTAGCTTATT
This sequence comes from Protea cynaroides, assembly GCA_028583415.1. Classification (NCBI taxonomy): domain Eukaryota; kingdom Viridiplantae; phylum Streptophyta; class Magnoliopsida; order Proteales; family Proteaceae; genus Protea; species Protea cynaroides. The sequence continues at coordinate 53,307,990 of CM053265.1, forward strand.
ATGTGGTGAAAGGAAACTTGTGCTTAAATATGAGAAGGGAAAAGAGTTTAGCTTCACTGGGACCAAGTTACCTAGGAAGCAGAAGCTGATCCTCTCCACCCTAAAAGCTAAGAGATGCTTAGAGAAGGGAGGAGTGGGGTACTTAGTGTCTGTGGTCGACATAACTGCTGAGGTGCCAAAGATGGAAGATTTAGATGTGGTACGAGAGTTTTCAGATGTATTTCTAGAAGATTTATCAGGTCTACCTCCAGACAGGGCTACAGAGTTCGTAATAGACCTCATGCCAGGGTCGGCGTCGGAGTCTAAGGCACCGTACAGGATGGCCCCTACCGAATTAAAGGAGTTGAAGACCCAATTACAAGAACTACTAGATAAGGGTTTCATACGACCAAGCATATCACCATGGGAAGCACCTGTATTGTTCGTTAAGAAGAAGGACGGTAGTGTACGGCTATGTATCGACTACTAAGAGCTGAACAAGTTAACCATCAAGAACCGATATCCTTTGCCTAGGATCGATGATCTGTTCGATTAGTTGCAGGGTGCAAAGGTTTTCTCGAAGATTGGTCTTAGATTAGGGTCTCACCAATCGAAGATCAAGGCCGCAGATATTCCGAAGACTGTTTTTAGGACAAGGTATGGACATTATGAGTTCCTTGTAATGTCATTCGGGTTGACTAACACTCCAACGTCATTCATGGAACTGATGAACCGAGTGTTTCATGACATGTTGGACACTTCGGTTATTGTATTCATTGACGACATATTGGTCTACTCACAAGACAGGGAGACTCATGCAACACATTTGAGAGCAGCCCTACAACGACTGAGAAGAGAGAAACTTTACGCCAAGTTCAAGAAGTGTGAATTTTGGCTGAAAGAAGTGGCCTTCTTGGGTCACGTAGTATCTGCAGATGGTATCAAGGTAGATCCAAGCAAGATATGGGATGCACCAAAATCAGTTGCGGAGATTCGTAGTTTCCTTGGATTGGCTAGTTACTATAGAAGATTTATGGAAGACTACTCAAGGATCGCCGTTCCACTTACCAGACTAACCAAGAAAGGGGAAAAGTTCATATGGACGGATAAGTGTGAGAAGTGCTTTTAGACTTTGAAGTCAAGACTAATCTATGCACCTATCTTGACCATCCCAGCACCAGGCTTGCCGTTTACCCTTATATATGGATGCCTCAGGGTTGGGTCTTGGATGTGTGTTGATGCAAGGAGAACAGGTGATTGCCTACACATCAAGACAGTTAAAAGAACATGAGAAGAACTATCCTACGCATGATCTGGAATTAGCAGCAGTTATTCACACAATCAAGACTTGGAGACACTACCTTTACGGTGAAAAGTTTCAGATTAAGTCGGATCACAAGAGCTTAACTTACCTTTTCACTCAGAAGGACCTGAATATGAGACAGAGGAGATGGCTAGAACTATTAAAAGATTACAATTGTGATATCCAGTACCATCCGAGTAAGGCAAACGTTGTGGCCGATGCCTTAAGCCAAAAGTGGGCATTAAAGCCTGAGGCAGGACCTAGTACGAACGCTGCATTATGTGTTGCAGCCTCAAGCACAATAGAGAATGATGAAGAGTATATATTAGAAACTACAGGAGATCCAGTGGAACAGGGCTTAATTCATAAGTTCACGTTTCTGTTCGCAGCTTTGAAGATCTCATCGGATCTCATAGATGAGGTCAAGGTAGCAATCCAACAGGATCCACACCTCAAGACTGTGCAAGAAGATCTAGAGAAGGGTAAAAGCAATCCTGACTTTACCTTGGATTCAGACAAGGTACTTAGGTTTTGTGGACGATTATGTATACCTAAGAGTGAGAACTCAAATATCAGAGATCGAGTTATGACAGAAGCTCATTACACCCCATATTCGGTACATCCAAGAAGCACCAAGATGTACCATGATTTAAGAAGATTATATTGGTGGAGGGGTATGAAAGCGGATGTAGCTTGGTTCGTATTCCAATGTCTGAATTGCCAGCAAGTGAAAGCAAAAAGGCAGAGACCCGTAGGTTTGCTACAACCACTATCGGAGCCAGCATGGAAGTGGGATTGTATCACAATGGATTTCGTCACTGGCCTACCCTTGACACCAAGGTCAGTGGATGCAGTAGGGGTTATAGTCGATCGACTTACCAAGACAGCTCGATTCATCGCTATCAAACCTCAGTATACCATGGAGAAGCTGGCCAAGCTATATATGGATAATATAGTCAGACTTCATGGTGTCCCAGAAAGTATAGTATTTGATAGAGATCCTCGTTTTACATCAAAGTTTTAAGAAGGATTACAGAAAGCTATGGGAACTAAGTTGAAGTTTAGCACAACTTTTCATCCTTAGACAGACGGGCAGTCAGAAAGAACTATTCAAATCTTAGAAGATATGCTCAGAGCATGTGCGCTAGATTTTAAAGGAGCTTGGGACGAGAAGCTATCGCTCATCGAGTTTGCTTATAACAACAGTTACTAGGCTACGATCCAGATGGCTCCATATGAGGCACTCTATGGGAAGAAATGTCGTACACCTCTGCTATGGAATGAGGTGGGAGAGAGAAGGATTGTAGGACCGGAGTTCGTCGAAGAAACTTATCGAGTAATTGATCAAATTAAGGAAAGAGTGAAGACAGCTCAAGTTCAACAAAAGCACTATGTAGATAACCGACGTCGAGATCTGGAGTTTGCAGTGGGTGATAAAGTATTCTTGAAGATATCACCTGTGCGAGGTCTGAAACGATTTGGTAAGAAGGGGAAGCTATGCCCCAGGTATATGGGACCATACGAGATTTTGACCAGACATGGTAATGTGGCATATCAACTGGCTCTTCCACCATCCATGTCAAGTGTTCATGATGTGTTCCATGTTTCTTTATTGAAGAAGTACGTCAGGGATCCATCGCACATCTTGACAGCAAACCCACCAGACTTGACAGAGGACTTGACGTTTGAAGTTGTACCTGTGATGCTCACAAGCTGAAAAGTACAACATCTTCGAAGCGAGGATATCCACTATGTGAAAGTGCATTGGAAAAGCCAAGATGTAGAAGAAATTACTTGGGAGGAAGAGAACACAATGAGAAAGGAATACCCTAACCTTTTTGACGACCAAGGTACGTTCAAATTTCGAGGCCGAAATTTATTTTAAGGGTGGGGGAGTTGTGAAACCTACTTGCAAATTTCAGGAACAAAATTTCTTTTAAGGGTGGGGGAGTTGTAAGACCCGCACTCTATGAACCTGATCTAAACCTTGTTTCATGTCGTAACAGGTCTTCCAATCATCACTGGACTAGATGGGATGAGTAGATGACAACCAGGTATGAAATCGGACCAATCGGACCAATTCAAGTATGAAAAACTTCATACCGATTGATGGTACCGGTCTATGGTACCGGTCGATGGTCGACCGGTATGGCCTGCACAGCATGGATCCAAAAACGGATCTCTACGGGTCCCACTTTCCAAATTTCAAACCGAAGGACTTTCCTAATGTTAGGAGGCTTCCTAAACCTAACCCTAGTCTATATAAGGACCCTTAAACCTCCTAAAACCTCTTCCATTGATCCTCACAAACCCTAGAAAGGAGAAAGAGGTTGAAGAAGGAGAAGAAGCTAGGAAGGAGAGGGAAGAGCCGCCATTACCGTTCGACGAAGAACACATTGCCGCCAGTCGACAGTAAGTACTTAAACCTTCCTCTACATTAAGTATTCTAGGATGATTAGTTATAATTGGATCTATACCATGCAAAGCAGGTATTGATCTAAACCCTGTGTTTGTCAACAAACCTTAAATTAGTGGTAAACCCTAGATTCAAGTTCTAAGTCGAAGATCTTTGAGGCTAGGACTTGAATGGAGTTGGAAACAACTCTAACTCAGTATCCAGACCTAGAATGTGTAGGAGAAACCCTAGGATCAATAGAGGGTGATCGACGAAAGGCGAGAACCAAGCGTATGGTCTTCCGGAGACATACCGATCGACCATACCAGTTGCACTCTATGCGATCGATACTGCGACCGGTACCTTCTGGGGACTGGTCTGTGCGGACTGATCGACCATACTGGTCGTAAGTTTTTCCCAAAGTGCTGCGACCGGTACCTGTGACCGGTCTGCTCTGTGAAGAGTGTTTTTGACCCAGTTGGTTTTTCGACCAACGTAAACCCTAAGAAAACTATTCTAATACAACCCTAACATTGTGTAGGACCTTGTGATAGCACGTTTGGAAACTGTGACATAGAGCAAGCTATCAAACAAATGTCAGGTAAGGGAATCGGACTTAAACCCTAATAATTTAAAAACAGTAAATCGTTGTTAATAATTATGGTTCTGTGGATTGATGTTTGTGCATTCTCGCATGTCATCCTTTACTTTCAGTTATTATTATTGTTCATGCAAACTTGCTATGCTAGGTTGTGACTGTTAAGCATCTGATTGTTTTCGTTGGTGTGTGGAATGGGAAGGACTGGAGGTCTGGGATCATTCCTCACACTAGCACCTTTTCGTATCGTTCTGTCTTAGCATGCTTGGTGCGGGTAGGGTATCAGGGGGAGGAAGTGGCACTATGGTCTCCAACCTAGCCACTAGACTCTAGCTCTATCTCTATGACGTAGGGAGCTGCGCTGGGACAGGGCCTACTGTGATGACATATAGGATTGGTTAGTTGCGAGCCCAGTTTGCAAGCCCTCGCCAATAGGGGCTTATGTGTTGGTATGGGTAGAGTATCAGGAGAGGTGTTGGCGGTGTTTGATCCAGACGCCTTAGCTCTATCTCTATTCTATGGTAGGGTGCATGTGGGATGACAGTGGTATTTGATCCATTGGGTGGCTTCACACACTCGTGTATAGAGGTGCGGTGGCCGCCAATCCTTTCTATAGCACATTATAAACTTAAAACCAGACCATGATGTGAATGTTACTCATGTATATGTTTGTTGCATTGTCTGATTGTCTTACTGAGCTAAGTTGTGAGCTCGCCCTTGTATATATACATGTTTTTAGATAATGATGCAGGTTATACACTGGAGGATTACGTGGACGCTCCAATGTATGGAGGCGTGGCTGCTTTGGAAGTGCAAGCAGGAGAGGACGAGCACGACGCTTCATGCGAGTGCCCTTTCCTATCTCTAGGATTTGATTTGTTTTAGTTATTTTCTGTTGAAATTCATTGATGGAAAGATATTTACTTAAGTTTTGGGAATTTGAATAATTGAACATTTTATTTAAATTTATCAATAGATTACTCAGTTCATTTAATTTAAGACTTCCGCTGTATTTTATTATATTCTGATTCTGGTTATGTGCAATGGTTTGTATGAGTAGACACGGTCTTATTGAGATCCTAGTGTGAATCATTGGTTCAGTGATGGTTCACTCACATATCTGGTTCAGCTAGAATTGGGGTGTGACAGGTTCAATCATCACCTCCCAGATCATGTTAGAGTGGAGGAGACATTGGGCCCCTAGGCTTTTTCACCCTTCACTTCCTGTTTAGGTTCTGGTTTATGTCAGAACTAGGAAAAGTTTCATTCATCTGAATTCAATTAGCCACTAGGCTTATCCGACCATCAACTTTGGTTAGGGTTCCGGTTCATGTCGAAACTAGGAAAAGTTTCATTCATCTGAATTCAATTAGCCACTAGGCTTATCCAACCATGAACTTTGGTTAGGGTTCTGATTCATGTCGGAAGTAGAAAAAGTTTCATTCATCTGAATTTAATTAGCCACTAGGCATATCCAACCATCAACTATGGTTAAGGTTCTGATTCATGTCGAAACTAGGAAAAGTTCCATTCATCTGAATTTAATTAGCCACTAGGCTTATCCAACCATCAACTTTGGTTCAAGTTCTAATTCATGTTGGAACTAAGAAGAGTCGGTTCATTTGAATTCATTTAGCCATTAGGCTTATCCAACCATCAACTTTGGTTAGGGTTCTGATTCATGTTGGAACTAAGAAGAGTTCCATTGGCCAACCATTAACTTTGGTTCAGGTTCTGATTCATGTTGGAATTAAGAAGAGTCTCATTCATCTGAATTCAGTTAGCCACTAGGCTTATCCAACCATCAACTTTGGTTCTGGTTCTGATTCATGTTGGAACTAAGAAAAGTTCCATTCATTTGAATTTAATTAGCCCCTAGGCTTGTCCAACCGTCAACTCCTGTTCAGGTTCCAATTCATGTTGAAACTAAGAAAGGTTCCATTCATATGAACTCAATGTGAGCATGAGTTAGCCTCTAGGCCTGTTCAACCATTACCTCTGGTCCATGTTCCATTTCATGAAGGAATCGAAGAGAATTTTAGTCATTCCAACTCAAGCAATGCTTGCCTCTAGCAATTAGAGCCCAGTCCATGACTATCAATCTTGATCTCTATCAATCAGAGACCAATTCAAAGTTACTCTTGATCTCTATCAATTAGAGACCAGTTTAAAGTCAACCTTGTCTCTATCGATTCAAAATCAATCTCTAGCTCTGTCAATTATAGCCCAATCCATGTCCATCATAGCCCAGTGCTACAAGTTAGGATCGCCCGTTAGGAATGGCGGACGAGGAGCATTCCCCATTGCTTGTCAGAAAAGATCAATTCTAGATTCTGGAGTCATCAGGAGACCATGAAACTTCAGCTATGATAGTGCTATTCCATCTCGGGCATTTCTGCCCCTTTGGCCAAGGAAATGCTAGAATCCAAAGAGTTGCCCTCATTTTTCTCATTATTCAAAGAGAAGGAATGGAATTTTCCGAGCAGTAGGTTAAACCAAAGAAGAGATCCAACGTACCCTAGCTAGGATAGGAACTAGAATCACGGCTAGGGAATGGTCCAATGATGAAATCCTTAATCCATAAACTGGGGCATGAAACAGATTGAACTTGGGCCTGAATTGGGTATGGTTCAATGAGGAAATCCCTTGAGCCCTAAGTTGGGCATGAACCAAATTGACCTTGGACCCGAATTGAGTGCAGTCCAACAAGGAAAGCCATTGAGCCATAAGCTGGTCATGAACCAGATTGACCTTGGACCCCAATTGAGTATAGTCTAATGAGAAAAGCCATTATGCCCTAAACTGGGGCGTGAACCAAATTTACCTTGGACCCAAATTGAGAGTGGTCTAATGAAAAAAATCCATTGAACCCCTAAGCCGAGGCATAAACAAGTCTAATCTTGGACTTAAAATGGTGTAGTGCAATGGCGATACCCTTTGCTCCCCAAGTTGGGTCACAAGCAAAAATGATTTTGAACTCAACTAGAATCGGTCCATTCATGAATCCATTGAACCCTAAACCAGGGCATAAACCAGAATAACCTTGAGCTTAAAAAGCAATAGTCCGGTTATGAATGGATCCCAACATGAGAAAAAAAAAGAAAAATAAAAAAAGGGTAAGAATTGTATGGAACCCTGAAAGGTAGGAATCTTGCACCTATTGATAGAGGGGCATGATGAGTCCTGTTGTTAGAGGTCTGAAGGAAGATTTATTCCCACAACGACTGAAGGTGGTCATCGAAGGCGTTATGCCCAACTGGAGCCGCTTGGACGAACTAGTTCTTTCAACTTTCTATTATCAGTATTCGATAGGTCATCCATGTCTAGGTCCAAGATTTATTTGCTTGTAGACAAGTCCAGTCCAATCCGTCTTGTAAGTAAAAGAAAATCACCCCGTTTGGGATTTCAAACTCTGTGCTTTGTCTCTTCCATATATTTCCTCCCAGTTCTATACATCCTCCTATTCCACGTGCGCAGTCAATTTTGACTCTGAAGATGATTGAAACGATGAGACATCTCTTGAACTTCTACGCCACCTGGCCTCTTTAGAAAGAAAGGTCCAACCCGTCTGGGAAAGCTTTAAATGATCAATCGGGAGACACAAGAATACTCTCAGGAAACAAGTATTGGAGAAGCTGCCATTTGTTCTACCTGTGAAAAGATTCCAAGGAAAGCATTAGATAGTAACAGATCATATCAGCAGGTCAGCCAGTCAGTAGAAATGAGTGGAGGACAGATGTGTCACCAAAAGGATAGAAATTTCAAAGTTCTTACAAAGTACATCATCTAAGAGATACATGAAGAATGACCAATCCCAAAATCAAATAATGAGGTCATTGGAGTACCAAAAAAAAAATTCAAGCCTATGTTTTATCTACATCAATAATGGGAGGTAGTCACAACAGACAGAAGGTGATGATTAACTTCTAGAGGACAGCATATGGATTCACCATTCAGATAAAATCAAATACTAGATGAGCAGTCACAAATGTTCATAAAGTTTACAGAAGATCAGAGTACTAACTGGGGCAAAGATGTTTAATCTGATTAATAATGTTTGGAAGAAAAAGATTCAAATCCAATATTGAAAGTCATGATTCAACTTTGTGATCAAGCGAAGCACTGCATTATGTGGCCTCCACATCATGAAAAAAAAGAAGTAAGATGTTGAATTGCATTGGAGCTCGACTGTAAGCCAATTGTCCCTCTCACTTCAAGAGGATGGTAGTTCCAATCAAAGCCTGATAGCAAGTGTGATCGTTCGTCGAGATTCACAATATGTTGGACCAGACTTTTGATTTTGGCCAATTACATCCTGCCTTTACATGAGATGATCTCATCACTTCTTCATCATCAGAGAAAGATTTCTCATCGGCATTAGACTCTCTCTCCGTCGATCAATCTGACGGCCTTCCAAGGAGTCTCTACCACAAGCCCTTCTTTTGATTATCAGTTTTTATGGCATTGTATCTCGTGATCATGTCATCATTTTATGTACAAATTCATGAATCTGGCTGGAACTCTCATCTGTCGTTCATTACATCTGATGGCTTCCCAAGGTTCCTATAAACCCTTCATTTATCAAGCCAATAAAATGAAATCTTCTCGGTAAAATAAACCCATTCTACATAAACAACCAAATACTCTCCCAATGGTAGACCCATGTGGACAATTTCACCTCAGTCCTCCCGGACCTTCAACATCAATACTTGTCAACAAACTTAAAGGTTTCAGGCCTAGATATGATCGCGACTGATTCGGCATCTCGATGTAGCTTGTTGAGACACGTGTTCCATCTGAACATCTCTAAGAAAGGAAAACATAATTCGACACCATTTTTAATTTTGGTGTGGGACTACATTTCCCCAAGGTCGCTTTTAGTGATGTTTCAAATAGCTGCCCACCTATCAATGCGTGTATGTGTCAACTTAAACAGTGGGGCAAGGCTACCCATTTGTCATGAAAGTCATGCCGTTCGAATTTTCCCTAAGGGTTTCAGACCATTAGATAGGACCATAATTTTGGCAATATCCTCACCAAATTAGGACTCTTTATTCAACCCAAGATGGGGTTTGCAAAAGAAAAGGGAAGAAAAGAAACATCAGCAAGGAAAAGCAACCCAAGAAACCTCAATGGGCAACCCATAATACCTCAGTGGGGATAGGCGACCTGATGCAACCCTAAAGCATTGCCCTCATTGGCCCTTCATAGAAAAATTTAGTGGTTCATGTGGACAAGTGCCATACCCAGTCTACCCTCCATAAGGAAAGGAACGCCTCTTGCTCTCCAGTGAATCATACTCGGAGGACTTAAACAAACCATCACCTGTTAGGCTCCATAGCATTGCCTTTCAACAGAATTCTATCTTCAAATCTTTTTGTCACATTAGGGAGAGAGCGAATTGTCATGGTCTGGTTACGGATGTAGCCAAATTCATCAAATCATCAGCTTCCTCATTTTTTCAAGATTCAAGAAGGGCTTATCTAAGAAGTCACTTTCTGTAATCAATCTGTCAATCTTCCCTTGACCTTGGAAGCATGGTCAAATTTTAGATGCAATCTAGATTCAACCTAGTTCTAACTCTGTTAGATTGCCTGTTTCCTTCTATCTTACCTCTAACACACTATAGTAGCGGTCTGTCACAACATGTAGACACTGGGGCATAGATATACCCTATGTAAAGGAATTGAACTTGATCATGAGCATTACATCTAGGATCCATTGTCTAGTCTGAAGTCACTAACTTTCCTAGTCAATAGAAGTAGGTCCATCCAAGTTGGTTGATGCCAATTTCTCAGTTCTCCCAATCCTGTTGATGAAGAAAATTCAATATGGTCGCTCACCTGTTAAGATTTGGTCCCCAAATTCTCTGAAGAAACACTTCAAATCATTTGCTCCTCGTGCCTACTTTGGGGCCATGGTTCATTCATCTTTCAAAATTAGCACAACAATGTTGCAAATCCCTGAGCTTTTCATGAGCCTAGATCAAGGGCCAAACCCATGTCACATTTCATCGTTGCTTGGCTGTTCTACTAATTTGGTCTACCATAGTGCACAGTCAAAGAACTTAGTTGACCAGATGCCCCTCGACAATTCAACACCAAGATTAATCAATAAAATCACTTTGGTTAGAGACTGTCAAGCTCCCTCATTCTTGTCCAAAATCCTCGCTAGAGTTTCTTTCAATCCAAAATCCAACAACACCAATGTTGTGGCTCAAGAAAATCATCACTTTCAAATTACATGGAACCCTTCCAAGGGAGCAACCAAGTCATCATTACCGTGCTGAAATTGAGTCAAACTTGCAGTACCAGGTCATAAATGAAAATTTTCAAATCTAGGTATCATGCCAGCAAAGTCCATGACACCATTTCCATTGATGCCATGTTTTATGCCTTTAACAACAAAGCATGGGCAAAAACTTTGGAAAACTGCCAAGGAATTCACCATCATTTCAAATATGTCCAACACTCTATAGGTTCAAAGTCAAGAGACTTCCAAGATGGGTCAGATTTCAACCCTAATGGTTCAAAGTCAACAAAAACTTTCTGTGTGGGTCACTTTCGAGCATCCTAAAGGTTCATAGCAACAAAGATACTTAAGAGGATATTCTAGTTTTCATTCCCGAAGGTTCATAGCCATAGAGCTTCCAAGAAGGATATTCTAATTTTCAATCCTGAAGGTCCAAAGCTGGTAGGAACTTTAAAGATGTCATTCAGTATCACCCTAAAAGTGACCTTCTGAGTTCTTGCTCATTTCATAATCAAATGCAGAGCCCTAGCTCATCCAAAGATCAAATCATTCTTAGCCTATTAGTGAATCAAATGCAGAGCCCTAGCTCATCCAAAGATCAAATCAATCTCAGCCTATTAGTGAATCAAATGTAGAGCCCTAGCACATCTAAAGTTCAAATCAATCTCAGTCTATTAGTGAATCAAATGTAGAGCCCTAGCTCATTCAAAGATCAAGTCAATCTCAGCCTATAAGTGAACCAAATGCAGAACCCTAGCTTATTCAGAAAATCAATTTCAGAATCCCAATCAAAAGAGCCTCAATTCAGTCAAAAGAAAGACAATAATTCCTCCATCTAGACAAATCAAAGCCAAGCCCAAGCTCGTGCAGCCAGCCTCGTATTCACAGCCTAGCTCCATACAAGAAGAGGTTCCAAGCCTACAAACCAGCCTTGTATTCACAGCCTAGCTCCATACAAGAAGAGGTTTATCAGCCTACAAATGGATCAAGCCGGGTTCAAGCCCGCACATACCTTGCATCATGAGTTCCACCTCAGCAAGAAGAGGTACCTAGCCTACAAATGAGCCTTGTATTCACAGCCTAGCTTCGTACAAGAAGAGGTTTATCAACCTACAAATGGATCAAGTCGGGTTCAAGTCCACGCATACCTTGCATCATGAGTTCCACCTCAGCAAGAAGAGGTTCCCAGCCTACAAATGAGCCTTGTATTCACAGCCTAGCTTCGTACAAGAAGAGGTTTATCAGCCTACAAATGGATCAAGTCAGGTTCAAGCCCGCGCGTACCTTGCATCATGAGTTCCACCTTTGCAAGAAAAGGTTCCCAGCCAACAAATGAGCCTTGTTTTCATAACTTAGCTTCGTACAAGAAGAGATTTATCAGCCTACAAATGGATCAAGCCGGGTTCAAGCCCACGTGTACCTTGCATCATGAGTTCCTCAGCAAGAAGAGGTCCCCAGCCTACAAATGAGCCTTGTAATCACAGCCTAGCTTCATACAAGAAGAACAATCATCAATTTTTCAAGAAGAGCAAATCTTCTTGCCAGTTAAACTACGTTCTGGGCTTGATTTCTAGGACACCCTTAGAATACGTAGGCAGTTGGATAAATTACCCTAAGTGCAGCACAATAAGCAATCTCATTCATATCCCAAAAATGTGGTTCTTTTTATCTTTAGCCTTCAATTGGTAACAATCTCAGCTAAAGAGGGGCATCTGTAAGTACCCCATTTTTGCTACCCTCAGCATAAGTAAACCCATATGGCAGGTTTTTGGCCTTTAACCCAAAAGTTTGTGATTCTCTAATGAACCCCACAGTAGGGTCTTAGGTTATTACCTACTTGGATGTACATGTCGTGAAATTATCTTTGAAATGAAACCGGAATCATCAAATTCTGACATCAAACAAGGAAGATATCGATGTTTGAAAGTGTAAGGGCATTTACGTAATTATTGTATGATGCATGCAATATCATTTAAACTTCAAATCATCATAATTTGGTCATTTGGTATCGGAATCAGATGATTCAAAGGCCAATATTCCTTATTTTCAGTCCTCTTCAAAGTGGACGTGAAAAATCCCAGACAAAGGTCACCGGTGAACCCATGCAAGCTTTCATGCAAAATTATCGATAGAACTTCAAAGCTTCATATCTTTTCCGTTCTACGTTGGACTCAGATGATTCCAAGGCCATTATTCTTCATTTGCAATGTTCTACAAAGTGGACGTATAAAATCTCAGGTAGAAGTCTTCGAAAGGTCCTATGCAAAATTACACATGGAAATTGTCATTTAATCTTTGGAAATTCATATTTTGGTCACCCCATATCCAAATCAGGTGATTTCAGTTTCATTATGTTCCATTTTTAGTACTCTACAAAGTGGACGTAATGGATTTTCGATAGAGGTCTTCGAAGGATCCCATGGAGAATGGTCAGTCAAACTATCGATAATTGGCCTGCTTAAACTTCAGAAATTCATAAGTTGGCCATTTTATTTCCAAATGAGGTGATTCAAGTTTTAATATTCCTCATTTTTAGTGATCTACAAAGTGAACGTTGAAAATTTGGAATAGATGCTATCAAAAAATTCAATGCGGAATGGCGGCGAAAATGACCTATGAAATTATAGAAAAAGCCAATCTTGGCCCAAACCCAGATAACCCAGTCAACTCAGCTCAACCGATGCCAGTCTTGGCCCAACCCAGTCAATCCTTGTCAATCTAGGCCGAACCGGTTCACCCATGTGCATGTTGGTCTATATATATATATATATATATATATATATATATATATATATATATATATATACATGTTAACATATATGTTATATTATTATAATAATATTATCATTATATATACATATATGATATGTGGGGCTACATATAAATGGAGGGAGACCAATAGAGAATCAGCAAACTTGGAATGAACTGAGGAAAGAAAGAAATGGAAAGCTGGCCGATTCTATGGAAATAAATAAAGAAAGGAGGACTCTAAGCAGAAGAAACGGGAAAGAGAGTTTCTAAAAAGAAAGAAAAAGTTTAGAATAGAATAAGGAGATCTGGAGAAGAAAAGAAAAGGGGTGAGAAAAAGGAAGAAAATTGAGAACGGAGAGAGGGCCGAGATTAGAATAAAAGAAGAGGAGAGAGGGGGCAAGATCTAAAAGGGGAAGGCAGAATCCAAGAAAGGACGACAGAATAAGGAGATCAAGAAAATAAAAGGAAAGTGGCGAGAAAAAAAGGGAAAAGGCCAGATCAGAAAAGGGAGATGGTGATTGTCGATAGAAAAAAAAGGAGAGGGACGAGAGAATAAGGAGATCAGGAGAGAGGAGGAGAACTAGAGAGAGAGGCGGGATCTGAAAGAGGGGCTGAAACGAGAGAGAAGGCAGATTGGGGAGAGAGATGAGGAAAGAAAAAAAATTAGAGAGGAGGTGGAGATCAGGAGAGAGGAGGAGAACTAGAGAGTGAGGCAGAGATCAGGAGAGAGGAGCTAAAAACGAAAGAGAATTGGGAAAGTGAGGGAGAGGACCAGAATCGAAAACCAAAGAAGAAAAGAGAGAGGAGAAGAAGAAAAAAGGGGATCTTCTCCTCGATTGGCCGAGAGAGAGAGAGAGAGAGAGAGAGAGAGAAAAGAGAGAGAACCAGAGAGGGCGGGGAGAAGAAAGTGAACAGAAGATGAAGAAGAAGAGGAAGAAGAAGAAAGAGAGACCCGAGAAAGGATGAACTTACCTGCTATACTGAACCTGCGATCACTCATCGGACCAAGTATGCCTCTACACCTCCATTAACCTACTTCTGCCATCATTGGTCCCTGTAATCACCTTCACAGATCGTTTTCCTCAATCTGTCTACATCCTTACACCAACCCCATCTCTTCACACCTGTCCCAATCCCATACCATGATGCATCTCCACCCCTGCTCCACCACCAATTCATTCCATGCACCTGCGATAATCCCTACCCGTAAGCTACCCAGATTACATCGATCATTACTTTTGAAACCTGGTCTCTCACAGCACCTGAACCTGCACCTTCACCGAATCCTGTTGCAAGCACCTTCATGCCTAATCCCCCAACACCTGGAACCACCCAAACCGATTTGCCTTTCCTCACTTCACTCTCACCGATTGAGCCACCCAACTCAGACCTACACACACCTTAAATCGACACACCATCACAACCTCTCCCACATACCCATTATCTGTCTACCCTTTGCTATGCATGCACCGACAATCCCTACTGAAATATCAGCGACCACCTATCCATATCCCAAGGCGTAAACCCCATCATCCGACATGCGATATCACTACCTACCACCTGGCCAGCTTCCATTACCACCGCACTTTACCGTCACCTCACTCAATCCCACAATCCCACAATCCCATTGCCATAATCTGCATAGCCCCACATGCAAGGCTGCAACCATCAACACCTGTTCATCACCTTCCTTACTTATACCAAACCCAGTCGTAAGCACCACCTGTTTGTGCACACCTTCATCAACACATGTGTACCTCATAACTACACCAGACCACCCACCTATGCATGCCCTTGGACTGCTGCACCTTGAGATCACACCCCAACCTTGCCATTAACCACCTGTCCTTACCCAGCTTCATTCTACATCCTATCTAACCATTTTTGCATACACCTGTCTTTCATTAAATTTGATTAGTTGGATGAATTAATTTTATGATGTGATGTGAATTTAAATTTAATTTGAACTATTGATTAATTGGATGATGTGATGAGTTAATTTAATTTGAGGCATTAAAGTCTGATTTACTAATGTTGATATGATCTGAATTGTTGACTTAAGATCTTGAATTAATCAACCAACGATCAAATATGATCTTGATCACATTGATGATGATCGATTACATCAAGTTTGAGTAGTCGATCAAATATGATCTTGGTCACATTGTTGATGATCGATGCTTGATCAATGCTCTCACATGATTATTATTATGTTAGGAATGCTCTCAAATGTTGTATTGGATTGCTCACATGTCATATTTGATGCTATATTCTCACATGCTTTGAATACTCTCACATGCTCACTTCTATGATTGAAAGCTCCTTGTCGTAATTGGATTGCTCACTTGCTATATTGGACATATTTTCATATTTGAATGCTCACATGCTTACCACCTTTTTGGATGATTCATACCATGTTAGGTTTTACCGTGCTTAGAAAATAGCATATAAGATCTTACCTTTTTTGGATAATTCATGCCATATTTGCATTCTATGCTTGGTACTTGCCATTTTGATATATAGATGCATACATTAATTTCATACCATGTTAGGTCTTACCATGCTCAGAAAATAGCATATAAGATCTTACTTTTTTTGGATAATTCATGCCATATTTGTATTCTATGCTTGGTACTTTCCATTTTGACATATAGATGCTTATATTGATTTCTTACCATATTAGGTTTTGCCATGCTTAGATTAGCATATTAGATCTTCCCATATAGGTTCTTACCTTATTTGCAATACATGCCATGTTAGGGAGATTTTCATAATCTTACTATATGTTGTGATAGTTACCATAAATATCATACATGCCATATTTAGATGAATAATTTATTTTTGGTAATAATTAATTTATGCCACACCCTAGTTGAACTGCCCTATATGCATACTTCTAGAAGACAATCTAGGCGTGGGACGTGCATTTAGGCACCCACATTCTTGGGAAGGGCATAATGGGAAATAATAAAAATCTTAATAAAGAAAGAGAATGCTTTGCCAAACCTTCCAAAATTAGAACTTAGGATGAAAAGGGTAGCTTAGGACGATTTCCACCTCTTAGTAAACCCTAAACCTAGAATAGGTTCTCAATCATAAACCTAGAATAGGTTCTAAACCCTAAACCTAGAATAGGTTCTCAATCATAAACCTAGAATAGGTTCTAAACCCTAAACCTAGAATAGGTTCTCAATCATTAACCTATAACAGGTTATTTCAACCCATCAGCCCGAACTACGTGAATTCTGATTCCTAGGGCAAACCCTAGAATACGTAGGCCATTTGGGAGAATCCCAAATTCGGATCCAAACCTTAGTCCACTTGGACTATCCATAAATCCACTAGGATATCCATCCATATTTTGACCCAAATAGGGTTATCCACATTCAGACCCAGAAAGGGTTATCCATTCTTAGATCTACTAGGATTATCTATCAGTTCGCATGGACTATCCAGATCCTAACCCATAGGGTTTCTCATCCTTTCAAGCATAAACTTCAACTTGAACAATGAACTTAATCATGCACAAGCATAAATCACAGCCATAAACTTTTATCACACCTGAACTACGATGGTGAACCTGATTTTCGAAATAATTCTGTGATACGTAAGCAATCTGATGGATATAGATTCGGTTCAATGATACAAACCACTTGGTTTGGTTCAGTTTAATAGATAGAGTCTAGCATAGGAAAGGCATAGGAGACCGATTTCGATTGGACGGTTTGGGTGCCTAACCCCTTTCCATAACCGTAACCTGACGCTTACCCAATCTCTGATGGACCAGAAATCCAATCTAAGGGTCATGAGTCAATCAAAGTTTTATCTTAGAGTGAGATTTCATGTTTCTAAGGTCCTAGACCTTAATCTAGGTGGTGACTTCCAAGATTATTATCTTTGTCCTCACAGTGGCGACTCCACTGGGGATATAAATGTCAAACTCCTAAATGAAAACTTTCCTTGTGTGAATTGGATGCTAGCTTTTGGATACTAAATTTATGCTCGTACAATATTGCTTTGGGGGGAATGGGTTCAGTCACACATTCGTGCGAGTCGCCCAATCGGGTCCCATGCAGATGGGGCAGCCCACTAAGCAAAACACACAACCTTGGCCTATACTTTGTGAGACCACGACCGGTGAGCAGCCTCTAACGAGCGTTTCATGGGTCCACCTGGGAATGCGTTATGCTACTCTACGTCGCTTGATTCTTGCAACATAGTATATAAAGGGATTGGGGGCCCATTAGTCATCGTGCATTCGGTGATAGATTACCTCGTCCTTGTCAGGGTGGCCTTTTATGTCCTAACCCAGATTGTAGCCCAATGTTTGTTATTTTGGGTTTATCCCTGAACCGACCCAGTAAAATCTGCTTAACCATGACATCAATGTTCGAGACGTCGAATTTTTACCCATTTTCGTCCTCGATGGGTCAACATGTTAGAATCTACACGATGAGCATCTTGAACTCTTACCCATTGGGAGTATGAGGTATGTATACACCGGTTCTACATCATAGTAGATGGTCACAATACACCCTCCATTAAGTAAGCTTGATGTGTCGAACCTCTCATTGTTAACACGTTGATTTCGAAAAATGAGTAAAAAATCCCTATCAAGGCATAGATACCATGGTCCAGAAGAAATTTACTAGTTTGTTCCTCCATGAACCACTTTTGCTAACCATCCCTAATAAGGACAATGGATTAATATATCCATTTCAATTTCATTGAATTCGGTAACCCAAGTGGCCAGACCTTGGTACTACTGATTATCTATTTTTAGAATCACGAGGTCCCAAGATCGAACACATGGCTTAATCAAATTCAACTAAATTGACTTAGATAATGTTTACCCAATTGCCCTTATGAGGGAGCTAACTTTGTTCGGTTATGTCATCTTTGATTGTGCATGTGACTTCTTCCATTCTTCTAGATGTCTAAAATCTTGATATTCCTCCATTGGGTTTCAATGCCTTTGGAAAAGAGAATTAAACTGCAATCATACCCACCCTTTTAGGGTGAGAGTCCCCTACTATTAGGGAATTGTCTTGATCTCCCACCTTGAGATCCATCCATGTTATCTTTCTAAATGAATCAAGGGAAGTCGTGAATCTAGATCTTGATTGAACATCAAATTTTGTAAGAAATGAGCCAACCAGATTTGGGAACACAATCAGTAACTCAGCCAATCTGGTCCAATAGGGCATTCAGTTTAGGCAGCGACAAGCACCTATACCTAAAAAAAGTTTACAATATTCCTGTACAGTTAATCTTTGGGCTTACTCAAATATCATATTCAGTTCATCTCATAATTAAGGAGAGATTCAGCCCCTAGGCAAATCCAATCACTGTTCTCAATGCACTTCTGAATTAAGGAAAGATTCAGAGGTGAGGCAAATCCAATCATAGTTCTCGATTTATCTCTGAATTAAGGAAATATTAGACCCTAGGAAAATCCAATCACCGTCCTAGATTCATCTCTGAATTAAGGAGAGATTCTGCCCCTAGGAAAATCCAATCATAGTTCTCAATTCACCCCTGAATTAAGGAGAGATTCAACCCCTAGGCAAATCCAATCATAGTTCTCGATTCATCTCTGGATTAAGGAAAGATTTAGCCCCTAGGCAAATCCAATCATAGTTCTCGATTCAACTTTGAATTAAGGAGAGATTCAGCCCTTAGGCAAATCCAATCATAGTTCTCGATTCATCTCTAAATTAAGGAAAGATTTAGCCCCTAGGCAAATGCAATCACTGTTCTCAATGTACCTCATAATTAAGGAAAGATTCAGCCCCTAGGCAAATCTAATCATAGTTCTCAATTCATCTCTGAATTAAGGAGAGATTCAGCCCCTAGGAAAATCCAATAACTGTTCTCAATGTACCTCAGAATTAAGGAAAGACTCAGCCCCTAGGAAAATCCAATCATAGTTCTCGATTCACCTCTGAATCAAGGAGAGATTCAGCCCCTAGGCAAATCCAATCACTGTTCTCGATTCATCTCTGAATTAAGGAAAAATTCAGCCCCTAGGAAAATCCAATCACTGTTCTCAATTCATCTCAGAATTAAGGAGAGATTTAGTCCCTAGAAAAATCAAATCACCATTCTCCATTCACCTCTGAATTGAGGAGATTTTCAATCCCTTGGCTAATCCAATCACCGTTCTCGATTCACCTCTGACTTAAGGAGAGATTTAGCCCTAGGTAAGTCCAATCACCCTTCCTGATTCACCTTTGAATTAAGGAAAGATTCAGCCTCTAGGCAGATCCAATCATCATTTTGGTCATCCAGAATTAAGGAAAGATGCAGCCCATAGGCAGATTCAATCACATCCAGTTCATCTCAGAATCAAAGAAATATTCAGCCCCAGATTCAACCACCATTTCTGGTTCATCTCAAAATTAAAGAAAGGTTTAACCCCTAGGCAGGTTCAATCATCACCTCCGAGATCATGTTAGAGTGGAGGATACATTGGGCCCCTAGGCTTTTTCACCCTTCACCACCTGTTTAGGTTCCGATTTATGTCGAAACTAGAAAAAGTTCCATTCATCTGAATTCAATTAGCCACTAGGCTTATCTAACCATCTACTTTGGTTAGGGTTCCAGTTCATGTCGAAACTAGGAAAAGTTCCATTCATCTGAATTCAATTAGCCATTAGGCTTATCCAACCATGAACTTTGGTTAGGGTTCTGATTCATGTCGGAACTATGAAAAGTTCCATTCATCTGAATTCAGCCACTAGGCTTATCCAACCATCAACTTTGGATAAGGTTCTGATTCATGTTGAAACTAGAAAAAGTTCCATTCATTTGAATTTAATTAGCCACTAGGCTTATCCAACCATCAATTTTGGTTCAAGTTCCGATTCATGTTGGAACTAAGAAGAGTCCGTTCATTTGAATTCATTTAGCCACTAGGGTCATCCAACCATAAACTTTGGTTAGGGTTCTGATTCATGTTGGAACTAAGAAGAGTTCCATTGGCCAACCTTCAACTTTGGTTCAGGTTCTGATTCATGTTGGAATTAAGAAGAGTCTCATTCATCTGAATTCAGTTAGCCACTAGGCTTATCCAACCATCAACTTTGGTTCAGGTTCTGATTCATGTTGAACTAAGAAGAGTTCCATTCATTTGAATTTAATTAGCCCCTAGGCTTGTGCAACCGTCAACTCCTGTTCAGGTTCCAATTCATGTTGAAACTAAGAAAGGTTTCATTCATATGTACTCAATGTAAGCATGAGTTAGCCTCTTGGCCTGTTCAACCATTACCTTTGATCCATGTTCCATTTCATGAAGGAATCGAAGAGAATTTTTGTCATTCCAACTCAAGCAATGCTTACCTCAAGCAATTAGAGCCCAGTCCATGACTGTCAATCTTGATCTCTATCAATTAGAGACCAATTCAAAGTCAATCTTGATCTCTATCAATTAGAGACCAGTTTAAAGTCAACCTTGTCTCTATCAATTGGAGACCGATTCAAAATCAATCTCTAGCTCTGTCAATTAGAGCCCGATCCATGTCCATCATAGCCCAGTGCTACAAGTTAGGATCGCTCATCAGGAATGGCGGACGAGGAGCATTCCCCATTTCTTGTCAGAAAAGATCAATTCCAGATTCTAGAGTCATCAGGAAACCATGAAACTTCAGCTATGATAGTGCCATTCCATCTCTGACATTTCTGCCCCTTTGGCCAAGGAAATGCTAGAATCCAAAGAGTTGCCCTCATTTTTCTCATTATTCAAAGAGAAGGAATGGAATTTTTCGAGCAGTAGGTTAAACCAAAGAAGAGATCCAACGTACCCTAGGCTAGGATAGGAACCAGAATCACGGCTAGGGAATGGTCCAATGATGAAACCCTTAATCCATAAACTGGGGCATGAACCAGATTGAACTTGGGCCTGAATTGGGTATGGTTCAATGAGGAAAGCCCTTGAACCCTAAGTTGGGCATGAACCAAATTGACCTTGGACCCGAATTGAGTGCAGTCCAATAAGGAAAGCCATTGAGCCATAAGCTGGTCATGAACCAGATTGACCTTGGACCCCAATTGAGTATAGTCTAATGAGGAAATCCATTATGCCCTAAACTGGGGCGTGAACCAAATTTACCTTGGACCCAAATTGAGAGTGGTCTAATGAAAAAATCCATTGAACCCCCAAGCCGAGGCATAAACTAGTCTAATCTTGGACTTAAAATGGTGTAGTGCAATGGCGATACCCTTTGCTCCCCAAGTTGGGGCACAAGCAAAAATGATTTTGAACCCAACTAGAAGCGGTCCATTGATGAATCCATTGAACCCCAAACTGGGGTATAAACCAGAATAACCTTGAGCTTAAAAAGCAATAGTCCGGTTATGAATGGATCCCAAACTAAGAAAAAAAAGAAAAAGTAAAAAAAAGAGTAAGAATTGTACGGAACCCTGAAAGGTAAGCATCTTGCACCTATTGATAGAGGGGCATGATGAGTCCTGCTGTTAGAGGTCTGAAGGAAGATTTATTCCTACAACGACTGAAGGTGGTCGTCGAAGGCGTTATGCCCAACTGGAGCCGCTTGGACGAACTAGTTCTTTCGACTTTCTATTTTCGGTATTCGATAGGCCATCCATGTCTAGGTCCAAGATTGATATGTTTGTTGACAAGTCCAGTCCAATCTGTCCTGTAAGTAAAGGAAAATCACCCGTTTGGGATTTCAAACTCTGTGCTTTGTTTCTTCCATATATTTCCTACCAGTTCCATACATCCTCCTATTCCATTTGCGCAGTAAATTCTGACTCTGAAGATAATTGAAACGATGAGCCGTCTCTTGAACTTCTACGCCACCTGGCCTCTTAAGAATGAAAGGTCTAACCCGTCTGGGAAAGCTTTAATTGATCAATCGGGAGACACAAGAATACTCTCAGGAAACATGTGTTGGAGAAGCTGTCATTTGTTCTACCTGTGAAAAGATTCCAAGGAAAGCATTACATAGTAACAGATGATATCAGCAGGTCAGCCAGTCAGTAGAAATGAGTGGAGGACAGATGTGCCACCAAAAGGATAAAAATTTCAAAGTTCTTACAAAGTACATCATCTAAGAGATACATGATGAATGAACAATCCTAAAATCAAAGAATGAGGTCATTGTTGGAGTACCCCAAAAAAAAAAAATTCAAGCCTATGTTTTATCTACATCAATAATGGGAGGTAGTCACAACAGACAGAAGGTGATGATTAACTTCTAGAGGACAGCATACGGATTCACCATTCAGATAAAATCAGATACTAGATGAGCAGTCACAAATGTTCAAAAAGTTTATAGAAGATCAGAGTACTAACTGGGGCAAAGATGTTCCATCTGATTGAAAATGTTTGGGTGAAGAAGATTCAAATCCAATATTGAAAGTCATGATTCAACTTTGTGATCAAACGAAGCACTGCATTATGTGGCCTCCACATCATCAAAAAAAAAAAAGTCCGATGTTGAATTGCATTGGAGCTCGACAGTAAGCCAATTGTCCCTCTCACTTCAAGAGGATGGTAGTTCCAATCAAAGCCTGATAGCAAGTTCTATCGTTCGTCGAGATTCACAATATATTGGACCGGACTTTTGATTTTGGCCAATTACATCCCGCCTTTACAGGAGATGATCTCATCACTTCTTCATCATCAGAGAAAGATTTCTCATCGGCATTAGACTCTCTCTCCGTCTATCAATCTGACGGCCTTCTAAGGAGTCTCTATCACAAGCCCTTCTTTTGATTATCAGTTTTTATGGCATTGTATCTCGTGATCATATCATCATTTTATGTACAAATTCATGAATCTGGCTGGAACTCTCATCTGCCGTTCGTTACATTCAACGGCTTCCCAAGGTTCCTATAAGCCCTTCATTTTTCTAGCCAATAAAATGAGATCTTCTCGGTAAGATAAACTCATTCTACATAAACAACCAAATACTCGCCCAATGGTAGACCCATGTGGATAGTTTTACATCAGTCCTCCTGGTCCTTCAACATCAATACTTGTCAATAAACTTAAAGGATTCAGGCCCAGATATGATCGCAGCTGATTCGGCATCTCGATGTAGCTTGTTGAGATACGTGTTCCGTCCGAACATCTCCAAGAAAGGAAAACATAATTTGGCACCATTTTTAATTTTGGTGTGGGACTGCATTTCCCCAAGGTCGCTTTTACTGATGATTCAAATAGCTGCCCACCTATCAATGTGTGTATGTGTCAACTTAAACAGTGGGGCAAGGCTACCCATTTGTCATGAAAGTCATGCCGTTTGGATTTTCTCTAAGGGTTTCAGACCGTTGGATAGGACCATAATTTTGGCAATATCCTCACCATATTTGGACTCTTTATTCATCCCAAGATGGGGTTTGCAAAATAAAAAGGGAAGAAAAGAATCATCAGCAAGGAAAAGCAACCCAAGAAACCTCAATGGCCAACCCATAATACCTCAGTGGGGATAGGCGACCTGATGCAACCCTAAAGCATTGCCCTCATTGGCCCTTCATAGAAAAATTTAGTGGTTCATGTGGACAAGTGTCATACCCAGTCTACCCTCCATAAGGAAAGGAACGCCTCTTGCTCTCCAGTGAATCATACTCGGAGGAGTTGAACAAACCATCATCTGTTGGGCTCCATAACATTTCCTTTCAACAAAATTCTATCTTCAAATTTTTTTGTCACATTAGGGAGAGAGCGAATTCTCATGGCCTGGTTACGGATGTAGCCAATTTCATCAAATCATCAGCTTCCTCATTTTTTTTCAAGATTCAAGAGGGACTTATCTAAGAAGTCACTTTCTGTAATCAATCTATCAATCTTCCCTTGACCATGGAAGCATGATCAAATTCTAGATGCAATCTGTATTCAACCTAGTTCTAACTCTGTTAGATTGCCTGTTTCCTTCTATCTTGCCTCTAATACACTATAGTAGCAGTATGTCACAACATGCAGACACTAGGGCATAGATATACCCTATGTAGAGGAATTGAACTTGATCATGAGCATTACATCTAGGATCCTTGTCTAGTCTGAAGTCACTGACTTTCCTAGTCAATAGAAGTAAGTCCATCCAAGTTGGTTGTTGCCAATTTCTCAGTTCTCCCAATCCTGTTGATGAAGAAAATCCAATGTGGTTGCTCACCTGTTATGATTTGGTCTCCAGATTCTCTGAAGGAACACTTCGAATCCTTTGCTCCTCGTGTCTACTTTGGGGCCATGGTTCAATTATCTTTCAAAATTGGCACAACAATGTTGCAAATCCCTGAGCTTTTCATGAGCCTAGATCATGGGCCAAACCCATGTCATATTTCATCGCCGCTTGGCAGTTCTACCAATTTTGGTCTACCATAGTGCACAGTCAAAGAACTTAGTTGACCAGATACCCCTCGACAATTTAACACCAAGATCAATCAATAAAATCACTTTGGTTAGAGACTGTCAACCTCCCCTCATTCTTGTCCAAAATCCTCGCTAGAGTTTCTTTTAATCCAAAATCCAACAACACCAATGTTGGCTGAAGAAAATCATCACTTTTAAATTACAAGGGAGCAACCAAGTCATCACTACCGTGCTGAAATTGAGTCAAACTTGCAGTACCAGGTCATAAATGGAAAATTTCAAATCTAGGTATCATGCCAGCAAAGTCCATGACACCATTTTCATTGATGCCATGTTTTATGCCTTCACCAACAAAGCAGGGGCAAAAACCTTGGAAAACTACCAAGGAATTCACCATTATTTCAAATATGTCCAGCACTCTATAGGTTCAAAGTCAAGAGACTTCCAAGATGGGTCAGATTTCAACCCTAAAGGTTCAAAGTCAACAAAGACTTTCTGTGTGGGTCACTTTAGAGCATCCTAAAGGTTCATAGCAACAAAGCTACTTAAGAGAATATTCTAGTTTTCATTCTCGAAAGTTCATAGCCATAGAGCTTTCAAGAAGGATATTCCAATTTCAATCCCAAAGGTCCAAAGCTGGTAGGAACTTTAAAGATGAGTCATTCAGTATCACCCTAAAAGTGACCTTCTGAGTTCTTACTCATTTCATAATCAAATGTAGAGCCCTAACTCATCCACAGATCAAATCATTCTCAGCCTATTAATGAATCAACTACAGAGCCCTAGCTCATCCAAAGATCAAATCAATCTCAGCCTATTAGTGAATCAAATGCAGAACCCTAGCTCATCCAAAGTTCAAATCAATCTCAGTCTATTAGTGAATCAAATGTAGAGCCCTAGCTCATTCAAAGATCAAATCAATCTTAGCCTATAAGTGAATCAATTGCAGAGCCCTAGCTTATTCAAAAAATCAATCTCAGAATCCCAATCAAAAGAGCCTCAATTCAGACAAAAGAAAGACAATAATTCCTCCGTCCAAACAAATCAAAGCCGAGCCGAAGCTCGTGCAGCCAGCCTTGTATTCACAGCCTAGCTCCATACAAGAAGAGGTTCCAAGCCTACAAACCAGTCTTGTATTCACAGCCTAGCTCCATACAAGAAGAGGTTTATCAACCTACAAATGGATCAAGCCGGGTTCAAGCCCACACATACCTTGCATCATGAGTTCCACATCAACAAGAAGAGGTTCTCAGCCTACAAATAAGCCTTTTATTCACAGCCTAGCTTCGTACAAGAAGAGATTTATCAGCCTACAAATGGATCAAGTCGGGTTCAAGCCTGCGCATACCTTGCATCATGAGTTCCACCTCAGCAAGAAGAGGTTCCCAGCCTACAAATGAGCCTTGTATTCACAGCCTAGCTTCGTACAAGAAGAGGTTTATCAACCTACAAATGGATCAAGTCGGGTTCAAGCCCACGCGTAGCTTGCATCATGAGTTCCACCTTTGTAAGAAGAGGTTCCCAGCCTACAAATGAGCCTTGTATTCACAGCCTAGCTTCGTACAAGAAGAGTTTATTAGCCTACAAATGGATCAAGCCAGGTTCAAGCCCGCGCGTACCTTGCATCATGAGTTCCTCAGCAAGAAGAGGTTCCCAGCCTACAAATGAACCTTGCATTCACAGCCTAGCTTCATACAAGAAGAACAATCATCAATTTTCCAAGAAGAGCAAATCTTCTTGCCAGTCAAACTACGTTCTGGGCTTGACTTCTAGGACACCCTTAGAATACGTAGGCAGTTTAAGACAAATTACCCTAAGTGCAGCCCAATAAGCATTCTCATTCATATCCCAAAAATGTGGTTCTTTTTATCTTTAGCCTTCAATTGGTAAAAATCTCGACTAAAGAGGGGCATCTGTAAGCACCCCATTTTTGCTACCCTCAGCATAAGTAAACCCATATGGCAGGTTCCTGGCCTTTAACCCAAAGGTTTGTGATTCTCTAATGAACCCCACAACAGGGTCTTAGGTTATTACCTACTTAGATGTACAGGTCGTGAAATTATCTTTGAAATGAGACTGGAATCATCAAATTCTGACATCAAACAAGGAAGATATAGCTGTTTGAAAGTGTAAGGGCATTTACATAATTATCGTATGATGCATGCATTATCATTTAAACTTCAAATCATCATATTTTGGTCATTTGATATCGGAATCAGATGATTCAAAGGCCAATATTTCTTATTTTTAGTCCTCTTCAAAGTGGACATGAAAAATCCAGACAAAGGTCACCGGTGGGCCCCATGAAAGCTTTCATGCAAAATTATCGATAGAACTTCAAAGCTTCATATATTTGCCATTTTACGTCGGATTCAGATGATTCCAAGGCCATTATTCTTCATTTGTAATGTTCTACAAAGTGGATATTAAAAATCTAGGGTAGAAGTCTTCGAAAGGTCTCATGCAAAATTACACATGGAAATTGTCATTTAATCTTTGAAAATTCATATTTTGGTCACCCCATATCCAAATCAGGTGATTTCAGATTCATTATGTTTCATTTTTAGTACTCTACAAAGTGGACGTAAAGGATTTCCGATAAAGGTCTCCGAAGGATCCCATGCAGAATGGTCAGTCAAGTTATCGATAATTGGCCTGCTTAAAAATTAGAAATTCATAAGTTGACCATTTTATTTTCAAATGAGGTGATTCAAGTTCCAATATTCCTCATTTTTAGTGTTCTACAAAATGAACGTAGAAAATTTAGAATAGATGCTATCGGAAAATTCCATGCGGAATGGCGGCAAAAATGACCTACGAAATGGTAGAAAAAGGCAATCTTGGCCCAAACCCAGATAACCCAGTCAACTCAGCTCAACCCCAGCCAGTCTTGGCCCAACCCAGTCAATCCTTGTCAATCCAGGCCGAACTGATTCACCCATGTGCATGTTGGACTATATATATATGTTAACATATATGTTATATTATTATAATATTATTATCATTTTATCTACATATATGATATGTGGGGCTACATATAAATGGAGGGAGACCAATAGAGAATCGAAAAACTTGGAATGATCTGAGGATAGAAAAAAATGGAAAGCTGGTCGATTCTATGGAAATAAATAAAGGAGGACTCTAAACAGAAGAAACGAGAGAGAGAGTTTCTAAAAAGAAAGAAGCAGTTTAGAATAGAATAAGGAGATCTGGAAAAGAAAAGGAAAGGGGTGAGAAAAAGGAAGAAAATCGAGAACGGAGAAAGGTCCGAGATCAGAATAGAAGAAGAGGAGAGAGGGGGCGAGATCTAAAAGGGGAAGGTAGAATCCGAGTAAGGACGACAGAATAAAGAGATCTGGAAAAGAAAAGGAAAGTGGTGAGAAAAAAAGAGAAAAGGCCAGATCAGAAAAGGGAGATGGGGATTGCCGAAAGAAAAAAAAAAGAGAGGGACGAGAGAATAAGGAGATCAGGAGAGAGGTGGAGAACTAGAGAGAGGCGGGATCTGAAAGAGGGGCTGAAACGAGAGAGAAGGCAGATCGGGGAGAGGGATGAGGAAAGAAAAAAAACAGAGAGGAGGCAGAGAGGAGGCAGAGAGGAGGAGAACTAGAGAGAGAGGCAGAGATCAGGAGAGAGGAGCTAAAAACGAAAGAGAATTAGGAAAGTGAGGGAGAGGACCAGAATCGAAAACCAGAGAAGAAAAGAGAGAGGAGAAGAAGAAAAAAGGGGATCTTCTCCTCGATTGGCCGAGAGAGAGAGAAAAATGAGAGAGAACCAGAGAGGGCAGGGAGAAGAAAGAGAACAGAAGATGAAGAAGAAGAGGAAGAAGAAGAAAGAGAGACCCAAGGAAGGACGAACTTACCTGCTACACTGAACCTCTGGTCACTCATCGGATCAGGTATGCCTCTGCACCTCCATTAACCTACTGTTGCCATCATCGATCCCTGTAATCACCTTCACAGATTGTTTTCCTCAATCTATCTACATCCTTACACAAACCCCATCTCTTCACACCTGTCCCAATCCCATGCCATGATGCATCTCCAACCCTGATCCACCACCAATTCATTCCATGCACCTGCGATAATCCCTACCTGTAAGCTACCCAGATTACATCGATCATCACTTTTGAAACCTGGTCTCTCACGGTACCTAAACCTGCACCTTCACCGAATCCTGTTGCAAGCACCTTCATGCCTAATCCCCCAACACCTGGAACTACCCAAACCAATTTGCCTTTCCTCACTTCACTCTCACCGATTGAGCCACCCAACTCAGACCTGCAAATACCTTAAACCGACACACCATCACAACCTCTCCCACATACCCACCATCTGTCTACCCTCAGCCATGCATGCACCGACAATCCCTACTGAAATATCAGTGACCACCTGTCCATAACCCAAGGCGTAAACCCCATCATCCCACATGCGATATCACTACCTACCACCTGTCCAGCTTCCATTACCACCGCACTTTACCGTCACCTCACTCAATCCCACAATCCCACAATCCCATTGCCGTAATCTGCATAGCCCCACATGCAAGGCCACAACCATCAACACCTGTTCATCACCTTCCTTACTTATACCAAACCCAGTCGTAAGCACCACCTGTTAGTGCACACCTTCATCAACGCATGTGCACCTCATGTCTACAGCAGACCACCCACCTATGCATGCCCTTGGACTTCTGCACCTTGAGATCACACCCCAACCTTGCCATGAACCACCTGTCATTACCCGTAGCTTCATTTTACATCCTATCCAACCAGCTTTGCGTACACCTGTCTTTTATCTTATCAAATGTGATTCTTTGATCTATGAATTTAATTAATCGATATGTGTCAATTAAGTTGATTAGTTGAAATTGATTAATTGATATGTTAATTAAATTTAATTAGTTGGATGAATTAATTTGATGATGTGATGTGAATTTAAATTTAATTTGAACCATTGATTAATTGGATGATGTGATGAGTTAATTTAATTTGAGGCATTAAAGTCTGATTTACTAATGTTGATATGATCTGAATTGTTGACTTAAGATCTTGAATTTATCAACCATCGATCAAATATGATCTTGATCACATTGATGATGATCGATTACATCAAGTTTGAGTAGTCGATCAAATATGATATTGGTCACATTGTTGATGATTGATGCTTGATCAATGCTCTCACATGATTATTATTATGTTAGGAATGCTCTCAAATGTTGTATTGGATTGCTCACTTGTCATACTTGATGCTATATTCTCACATGCTTTGAATACTCTCACATGCTTACTGCTATGATTGGAAGCTCCTTGTCGTAATTGGATTGCTCACATGCTATATTGGACATATTTCCATATTTGAATGCTCACATGCTTACTACCTTTTTGGATGATTCATACCATGTTTGGTCTTAACATGCTTAGAAAATAGCATATAAGATCTTACCTTTGTTGAATAATTCATGCCATATTTGCATTCTATGCTTGGTACTTGCCATTTTGATATATAGATGCATACATTAATTTCATACCATGTTAGGTCTTACCATGCATAAAAAATGCATATAAGATCTTACTTTTTTTGGATAATTCATGCCATATTTGCATTCTATGCTTGGTACTTGCCATTTTGACATATAGATGCATAGATTGATTTCTTACCATATTAGGTCTTGTCATGCTTAGATTAGCATATTAGATATTGCCATGCTTAGATTAGCGTTTTAGATCTTGCCATATAGGTTCTTACCTTATTTGCAATACATGCCATGTTAGGGAGATTTTCATAATCTTACTATATGTTGTGATAGTTACCATAAATATCATACATGCCATATTTAGATGAATAATTTATTTTTGGCAATAATTTAATTTATGCGAGACCCTAGTTGAACTGCCATATATGCACACATTTCTAGAAGAAAATCTAGGCGTGGGGACGTGTATTTAGGCACCCACATTCTTGGGAAGAACATAATGGGAAATAATAAAAATCTTAATAAAGAAAGAGAATGCTTTGCCAAACCTTCCAAAATTAAAACTTATGATGAAAAGGGTAGCTCATGACGATTTCTAACTCTCAGTAAACCCTAAACCTAGAATAGGTTCTCAATCCTAAACCTAGAATAGGTTCTAAACCCTAAACCTAGAATAGGTTCTCAATCATTAACCAATAATAGGTTATTTCAACCCATCAGCCCGAACTACGTGGATTCTGATTCCTAGGGCAAACCCTAGAATACGTAGGCCATTTGGGGGAATCCCAAATTTGGATCCAAACCTTAGTCCACTTGGACTATCCATAGATCCACTAGGATATCCATCAATATTTTGACCCAAATAGGGTTATCCACATTCAGACCTAGAAAGGGTTAGCCATTCTTAGATCTACTAGGATTATCTATCAGTTCACATGGACTATCCAGATCCTAACCCATAGGGTTTCTCATCCTTTCTAGCATAAACTTCAACTTGAACAATGAACTTAATCATGCACAAGCATAAATCGCAGCCATAAACTTTAATCACACCTGAACTATGATGGTGAACCTGATTTTCAAAATAATTTCGTGATACGTAGGCAATCTGATGGATACAGATTCGGTTCAATGATATCAAATCACTTGGTTTGGTTCGGTTTAACAGAAAGAGTCTAGCATAGGAAAGGCATAGGAAATCGATTTTGATCGGGCAGTTTGGTGCCTAACCCCTTCCCATAACCGTAACCTGACGCTTACCCAATCTCTGATGGACCAGAAATTCAATCTAAGAGTCATGAGTCAATCAAAGTTTTACCTTAGAGTGAGATTTCACATTTCTAAGGTCCTAAACCTTAATCTAGGTGATGACTTCCAATATTACGATCTTTGTCCTCACAGTGGCGACTCCACTAGGGATATAAACGTCAAACTCCTAAATGAAAACTTTCCTTGTGTGAATTGGATGCTAGCTTTTAGGATACTACATTTATGCTTGTATAATATTACTTTGGGGGGAATGGGTTCAGTCACACATTCGTGCGAGTCGCCCAATCGGGTCCATGCAGATGGGGCAGCCCACTAAGCAAAACACACAACCTTGGCCTATACTTTGTGAGACCACGACCGGTGAGCAGCCTCTAACGAGCGTTTCTTGGGTCCACCTAGGAATGCGTTATGCTACTCCACGTCGCTTGATTCTTGCAACATAGTATATAAAAGGATTGGGAGCCCATTATTCATCGTGCATTCGGTGATAGATTACCCCGTCCTTGTCAGGGTGGCCTTTTATGTCCTAACCCAGATTGTAGCCCAATGTTTGTTATTTTTGGTTTATCCCTGAACCGACCCAGTAAAATCTGCTTAACCATGACATCCATGTTCGAGACGTCGAATTTCTGCCCATTTTTGTCCTCGATTGGTCAACATGTTAGAATCTACACGATGAGCATCTTGAACTCTTACCCATTGGGAGTATGAGGTATGTATAGACCGGTTCTACATCATAGTTGATGGTCACAATACACCCTCCATTAAGTAAGCTTGATTTATCGAACCTCTCATTGTTAACACGTCGATTTTAAAAAATGAGTAGAAAATCCCTATCAAGACATAGATATCATGGTCAAGAAGAAATTTACTAGTTTGTTCCACCATGAACCACTTTTGCGAACCATCCCTAATAAGGACAATGGATTAATATATCCATTTCAATTTTATTGAATTCGATAACCCAAGTGGCCAGAACTTGGTACCACTGATTGTCTATTTTTGGAATCACGAGGTCCCAAGATCAAACACATGGCTTAATCAAATTCAACTAAATTGACTCGGAGAATGTTTACCCAATTGCCCTTATGAGGGAGCTAACTTTGTTCGGTTAAGTCATCTTTGATTGTGCATGTGACTTCTTCCATTCCTCTAGATGTCTAAAATCTTGATATTCCTCCATTGGGTTTCAATGCCTTTGGAAAAGAGAATTAAACTGCAACCATACCCACCCTTTTAGGGTGAAAGTCCCCTACAATTAAGGAATTGTCTTGATCCCCCACCTTGAGATCCATCCATGTTATCTTTCTAAATGAATCAAGGGAAGTCATGAATCTAGATCTTGATTGAACATCAAATTTTATAAGAAATGAGGCAACTAGATTTGGGAACACAATCCGTAACACAGCCAATCTGGTCCAATAGAGCATTCTATTTGGGCAGCGACAAGCACCTATACCTAAAAAAAGTTTACAATATTCCTGTACAGTTAATCCTTGGGCTAACTCAAATATCATATTCAGTTCATCTCATAATTAAGGAGAGATTCAGCCCTAGGCAAATCCAATCACTGTTTTCAATGCACCTCTGAATTAAGGAAAGATTCAGCTCCTAGGCAAATCCAATCATAGTTCTCGATTCATCTCTAAATTAAGGAAAGATTCAACCCCTCGGCAAATCCATTCACCGTTCTCGATTCATCTCTGAATTAAGGAGAGATTCGGCCCCTAGGCAAATCCAATCATAGTTCTCAATTTCCCCAGAATTAAGGAGAGATTCAGCCCCTAGGCAAATCCAATCATAGTTCTCGATTCATTTCTAAATTAAGAAAAGATTCAGCCCCTTGGCAAATCCAATCATAGTTCTCGATTCATCTCTGAATTAAGGAAAGATTCAGCCCCTAGGCAAATCCAATCATAGTTCTTGATTCATCGTTCAATTAAGAAAAGATTTAGCCCCTAGGCAAATCCAATCATTGTTCTCAATGTACCTCAGAATTAAGGAAAGATTCAGCCCCTAGGCAAATCCAATCATAGTTCTCAATTCTTCTCTGAATTAAGGAGAGATTCAGCCCCTAGGAAAATCCAATCACTATTTTCAATGTACCTCAGAATTAAGGAAAGATTCAGCCCCTAGGCAAATCCAATCATAGTTCTTGATTCACCTTTGAATCAAGGAGAGATTCAGTCCCTATGCAAATCCAATCACTATTCTCGATTCATCTCTGAATTAAGGAAAGATTCAGCCCCTAGGTAAATTCAATCACTGTTCTCAATTCATCACAGAATTAAGGAGAGATTTAGTCCCTAGGCAAATCAAATCACCATTCTCCATTCACCTTTGAATTAAGGAGATTTTCAATCCCATGGAAAATCCAATCACCGTTCTCGATTCATCTCTGATTTAAGGAGAGATTTAGCCCTAGGTAAGTCCAATCACTCTTCCTGATTCACCTTTGAATTAAGGAAAGATTCAGCCCCTAGGCAGATCTAATCATCATTTCGGTCATCCAAAATTAAGGAAAGATTCAGCCCCTGGGTAGATTCAATCACATCCAGTACATTTTAGAATCAAAGAAATATTCAGCCCCAGATTCAACCACAATTTCTGGTTCATCTCAGAATTAAAGAAAGGTTTAACCCCCAGGCAAGTTCAATCATCACCTCCCAGATCATGTTAGAGTGGAGGTGGCATTGGGCCCCTAGGCTTTTTCACCCTTCACCTCCAGTTTAGGTTTTGGTTTATTTCGGAACTAGGAAAAGTTCCATTCATCTAAATTCAATTACCTACTAGGCTTATACAACCATCAACTTTGGTTAGGGTTCCGGTTCATGTCGAAACTAAAAAAAGTTCCATTCATCTAAATTCAATTAGCCACTAGGCTTATCCAACCGTCAACTTTGGTTAGGGTTCTGATTCATGTCAGAACTAGGAAAAGTTCCATTCATCTGAATTCAATTATCTACTAGGCTAATCCAACCATCAACTTTGGTTAGGGTTCTGATTCATGTCAAAACAAGTAAAAGTTCCATTCATCTGAATTCAATTAGCCACTAGGCTTATCCAACCATTAACTTTGGTTCAAGTTCTGATTCATGTTGGAACTAAGAAGAGTCCATTCATTTGAATTCATTTAGCCACTAGGCTTATCCAACCATCAACTTTGGTTAGGGTTCTGATTCATGTTAGAACTAAGAAGAGTTCCATTGGCCAACCATCAACTTTGGTTCAGGTTCTGATTCATGTTGGAATTAAGAAGAGTCTCATTCCTCTAAATTCAGTTAGCCACTAGGCTTATCCAACCATCAACTTTGGTTCAGGTTCTGATTTATGTTGGAACTAAGAAGAGTTCCATTCATTTGAATTTAATTAGCCCCTAGACTTGTCCAACCGTCAACTCCTGTTCAGGTTCCAATTCATGTTGAAACTAAGAAAGATTCCATTCATATGTACTCAATATGAGCATGAGTTAGCCTCCAGGCCTGTTCAACCATTACCTCTGGTCCATGTTCCATTTCATGAAGGAATCGAAGAGAATTATAGTCATTCCAACTCAAACAATGCTTGCCTCTAGCAATTAGAGCCCAGTCCATGACTGTCAATCTTGATCTCTATCAATCAGAGACCAATTCAAAGTCAATCTTGATCTCTATCAATTAGAGATCTGTTTAAAGTCAACCTTGTCTCTATCAATTGGAGATCGATTCAAAATCAATCTCTAGCTCTGTCAATTAGAGCCCGATCCATGTCCATCATAGCCCAGTGCTTCAAGTTAGGATCACTCGTCAGGAATGGCAGACGAGGAGCATTCCCCATTGCTTGTCAGAAAAGATCAATTCTAGATTCTGGAGTCATTAGGAGACCATGAAACTTCTGCTATGATAGTGCTATTCCATCTCGGGCATTTTTGCCCCATTGGCCAAGAAAATGCTAGAATCTAAAGAGTTGCCCTCATTTTTCTCATTATTCAAAGAGAAGGAATGGAATTTTCCGAGCAGTAGGTTAAACCAAAGAAGAGATCCAACGTACCCTAGGCTAGGATAGGAACCAGAATCACGGCTAAGGAATGGTCCAATGATGAAACCCTTAATCCATAAACTGGGGCATGAACCAAATTGAACTTGGGCCTGAATTGGGTATGGTTCAATAAGGAAAGCCCTCGAGCCCTATGTTGGGCATGAACCAAATTGACCTTGGACCCGAATTGAGTGTAGTCCAATAAGAAAATCCATTGAGCCATAAGCTGGTCATGAACCAGATTGACTTTGAGAAGAAGAGAAGGAGAAGGAGAAGGAGACTTGGAGAAGAAGAGATGGAGAGGAAAGCTTAGGGAAAAGGTTTGCAGAGAAGAGTTCTATCTTTTTACAACAAGCTTAAGGTATGGACTTGACTCTATAGGATAGATTAGATAGGATAGGTTCATTTCCATCAAGTTGATGTATTGAATCTAATGTAACGATTTCGGTTATGGAATTTCTAAGCAAAACAATAGAGAATAGGTTAGGGTTAATGGATGAGGGATAAACTAAGAATATTGGCCTTAGAATGATCATTATGGAGGACCCCATTGATGATCCAAGAGGAGGAACTCATGTAAGAAGTAAAAATCAACCAAACTAAGTATTGTCGCAGCTATGGTCGACCATAGGATGAGAAAGTATCGACCACAGCCATTCGGAAAGAATTCAGGAAACATACGATCGCAGCTACGATCGCATGTAATGTGACCATAGGGTATCGATCGTAGGTCCTACGGTGGTATATATTATTACTATAGCATCGACCATAGCATCGATCGTAGGAAAATAGCAAGCATATTTTAAAACCAAACAAGGTTTTTGACTACTGTAACTTGGTAAACTTGAACCCTAACTTACATACATTAATTGTTTAGGATCCTAATAGATTCAAAGTGACTTCCAAAAGCTTGGGAGAGGAACAAGGAGAGGAACAAACATCGATCAAAGGTGACGGAATAAAATCTAAACTAATTGGATAATAACAAATTGTTTCTTTTATTGAGTCCAATGTCATGATTGATTCTATGCTTGTAATGTGCATCTCACATGTCATCCAATATTCCTGCTATTACTGTTCATGCATATTTAATTCTATTTATTTATAACATGATGATGATGATGATGCTAGGAATAGGCATGTGAATGTATGTGTGTGGTTGGTGTGTTGGATACGAGTGGAGCATCAGTGGGAGGACGTGGCATGGTAGTCTTCGACCTCGTCACTAGACTCTAGCTCTATCTCTACTCAAGTCTTGCCCACTAACATCATCGTATCGCCATTACCCTAGCAGAACTATTACATCGTAGGGCATCAGGGGAGGTGGTCTCGGACCGTGTGGTCTCTGACTCTGTCGGGGGACCTTAGCTCTATCTCTATGGACGTATTAAGGGATGCTGGGGTGAGGCCTTGGATACACTGTTTGGCATTAGGATTAGTTAGTTGCGAGCCCAGTTTGCAAGCCCTCGCCAATAAGGGCTTACGTATTAGTATGGGTAGGGCATCAGGGGAAGTGTTGGCAGTGTTTGATCCGGACACTTTAGTTCTATCTCTATTCCATGGTGAGTGCATGTGGGACGACAATGGTGTTTGATCTATTAGGCGGATTCACACACTCATGTATAGAGGTGCGGCGGCCACCAAACTTTTCTACAGCACATTGCAAACTTATAAACCAGACCAAAGATATGAATTGAATACATGCATATGTTTGTTGCATTGTTTTGTTTGCTCACTGAGTCGTGATGTGTGCCCACCCTTTCGATGTCGAATATTTTTAGTTGATGATGCAGGTCTTATTGTTGAAGAATATATGAATGCGTCGACGTATGGACACGTTGCTGCGATGGACGTAGAAGCTGAAGAAGATGCGCATGATTCATCATGTGAGTGCAACCAATGTGTTTTTGCTTAAGTTTAGTTATATTTTGAACATCGATTATGTAATTGATTATTTATTTTTATGTCTTGTGGTTTGGAGATAATTGGATTAAATATTTATTTATCACTGTTAGACTCTCAGTTCATTATCTGTAAGACTTCTGCTTATTTGTTTATTACCTGTGATTATTAATGTGGAATGTGTGTATGGTTTGATATGGTGGGTACGACCTATGCGAGATCCTGGGTGAACCATTGGTTAATTGTCAGTTCATCACACCATTCTGGTTAGACCAGAATTGGGGTGTGACACCTTACCTGTGATATATCATCGCAAACCCCTCACTATTGTGGTGTATCTTCTTGTTCAATTTCCAATGACAATGTATCTTCTGAGCTTTGAGCAATAGTAATACCTGTAGAAGTGTATGTCGGATCACTTCTATCATCTGTCGAAGCCAACTCAATCCTTGATGAAGATGGATGTACCTTACATCGAATCTTCTTGACTAATCGTTGCTAAGATCATGGATTTGGACGAGGAATTCTCTTTAACTCGTCATCGTTGAAAACGATATCTTGAAGACCAAGCCTGAATAGTGAATTTCAACCAAAGTCTATATGGACGGACCGTTCCACATAATCACCTTGTGGAAGGTTTATCCACAACTAAATGAATAAGTAAGTGAGCAACCTACCATAAGGAAAAACTACCAGACCTTGAATAGAGCGCTGAAGTAATGAGCATTCTTAAGATTAATATGGAAGACAGAGCTATCACCGTACGGTAACGCAATAAGCAACAAACTCGTAAAAGTGCACAATAGCATCCCTATGACCATTTTTGGGAACAATGTTGTGCTGAATAATGCGACTATATACTCTAGGAACTGGTCAATAGTTACTTTCTTTTAATTCGAGACCCAACATCATTTGTTCCAGTACCAATGAAAGCCCCTACTCATCTACAATTGGAATTTTTGGCTCCACATAAACAAGTTCTCCATTCGTAGAAACATCTAAGAGATGGGCAAGACTATAAATGTCCAAGATAATCTTTTGCCCTAGTACCCAATTGCAAATATGTATGGACGAATCATCTGCATCGTTTTCCATACCTTATTCTACTTGAAGATTAAAATAGAACTACCTCATGAGATTGAAATGTGTAGGTCTCTGATACTGAAGAACTGGTAACCAACCCATGTCAGAAAATGCTTGACGAACAGAAAACCTCTCTAATTCGTTGCATCTGATGAAACTACCTGATTCCACCAGTCTATGTTTAAAATGATGCTAATTTTAGGCTACCTCTACTGATCGAAATTATTAATGGTCATACCATTATGACTGAGACAATGTATGTCTTGTTGCCCCTGAAATAGATGATCCCTTCCTTGAATGAATCGGAATGTTGGGAGAAGTCATTGCTACCAAGACAATATAAGACCATGAAATCTGTCAAAGGAAAGAAGTTCTGATGTTAGTATATAAAATGAAAATTTTGAAGGAAAGTTTTGAATGATATAAATAATAATGTGGAGAAAGTTAAATGCATGCATGAATGAAATAGAGATATAACGAAGTTGAAAATTAATTATCAATGAAGTAATGGATATTCTTGTGTTGAGGTGTATGACTTATGGAAATACTATGATGACAAGCACAACAATGGTTGTAGAAGGATAATGATGAATAGAATTGATTTTAAGTTTTGAGGTAACATGATAGAATGTGATTTTGCTTGGATGACTAACTTAAGTCAATGAGAATGAAGGCAAAGGTGAATAGTAACATGATAGAGACTCTTCTATGTAATTTCATAATGAAACTTCTGAAACCCTATCATTTTGGACCGTTACAGAGGATATTATCCCAGGAATCAAACTGAAATCTACCTAGGGCAGAAAAGGAGAAAAATGATATGAGACTTACCTGGATGATGTGTAAGGATGTTGATTGATGAGATACGACCCTTAATCACCTAAGAAACTTCAAAGAGAAGATATTACGACTGATATGTGTGCCTTCCCAGTCACACACTAAGATAAAGTAAGAGAAAATGAGAAAATCACATAGCGTCCTGTTTAAACCCGAGGATGTTGACGTGCGGTTGAATACATACCAGACGCCCCTGCCGTACCTATAGTGCAGCCGCACGTCCTATCTTTGGTTGTTGTCACTTCATTTGAGTGTTATTCGTTTATACATCTGCAATGCCTCTGTACACTTATAATGCTGACCTTGAGCATACCTATTCCATTGCATGATAGTATCCTTGAAACATTCTTTTTCGTGATGCGTCCAACAATTTAAGTAATCTAGGTCCAACAGCTAATTTTTATCTAAATGGCTCCAAATACTCGAAGAAGGAATCCTACAAGGAATGTCACTCCACCGCGGTAACAAATGTCAAACAAAGTGTTGAACCTGCACCTCCCATAGAGGTGACACAGGAAATGAGAGTCAAGATGCCACCCATCCCAAGGCCTCCTGCTATCGAGGATGTTTTAGAGGCATTAAGAACCATCTCTTGTAATATCATGGCTGAACAGTAACGACTGAATCAGGAACTCCTGGCTGCTCTACAGAGAGGACCAAATCCTATAGTTACCCCAATACAAGCACCTACCCCGACCATGGAATCACACGCTACAGCGCCTACCCAAGTCATCATAATAGTGATTCAGGACAGTGCCCCCGTGCAAGTAGCACCATCTGTTGTGGTTGCACTTTCGACAATTGAGACATCTACAAGTGTGAGGACCACACCGACTAGGAAGAATGGCGATAATGAAAGGGTGAGGTTTTCACTCTGGAAATGGAAGAAGTAGACCTCGATCACTTGATGGATTACAGGTATTTATTTTACCTACAGAGTCATATTTTAAATTGTACTTGTGCATGAAGAATATGAATTGTGCATAAATAGCAAATTGTTATATACAATTGGAGATAGTAAATATGAAGTTGTTAGGACTCGTTTTAAGCATGATATATTTTGAAGAATTGAATGAAAAGTCGAAAAGTTAAATAAGACACCAGAAGTCCTAATATGAAAGGAAGAATCATTCGGAAAGTTACTTGGAAGTTATAGTGGTTAATACCAAATAGAGTGGAACGTTAACAAGAAGTTATTAATGCCGATGTAGTTATCGTGTGCAAGGAATTTGGAGAAAGAATAAGGATAAATTGAATGATGAATCCTAGGATATATGGATCAACACTAGTATAGAAGAATCATAGATTGTAATAAATGATTATGAAAAAATCAATTATGTTTATGGAAACTAGTTGAGGATGAACAGAAGAAAGTTTCAAAATACCTCACAAGAATTAATGTTAATAAGAAACAACACAAAATTGTGGAATCTGCAGTCATTTGATCATTATGAAGCCTGAAAATAGTGGACTTTGATGAAGGAATAAATCTGGAATGTTTTGGAATGCTTGATGAAATTATAATGGATAAAGGGAATTGAGTGCGATGCTGACCTACCCCAAGGGCTGGCACTCATATTAAAAGATTTCCTACAAGATTGAACCCGTAATGGGAAAAGAATCCATTGATGGGTTAGGATATGAAATGTGAAGAAGACACTATTGCTCAAAATCGGTGACATAGTAGATTTCTTACATGAAACTATCATGTAATTGAGGATAAGAACTAGTAAGTGTGTTATTAGAAGTGAAAAGTTGTACGAGAAAATCCATATCGAAAAATTCAGATCTAAGTGAGCTAACAAGGAAATTGAATGAGGTTAACCAAACCTAAATTGTGTTGAAAGACAATGAATCCTTATGCCATAAGAAAACAGTCATGAGAATCAAAAAACGATGAAATATATGTGGTATGTTAATGGACGCATATGCCATATTCTATTCCTCATACCTGGAGAAGATAGGATTTGGTATAAATACAAATCATGACATTTGAACACTGAGGTTAGTGATCGTAAGATGTTGGAGTGTTCAAGATTGGAGCCGATTAGTGATTTTGCCTCTCCCTTATGAAAGAAGTCAACCGAAATGAAATGATTAAAGAATGTTAGAAGATTAAAGATTGTGTGAAGGATTAACAAAGCTGGAACCCTAAAGCATATCTTTCCGGCATAGTAATGAAGCTTCAAGCAAGAGAAGCAATGAAATTTTTGTGCTGGAATCAGAAAGTAGTGCACTGACAGAAATTACATTACAATGCCGCCTTGTCACTGGTTATTCCAACAATCCTTATTGTTCCTCAAGTGGTGTAACTAGAACACACCAACAACCCTACAAAAAGACCACCTAACTGCCCCAACCAAGGCAGGATTTGTCTTGAATGGTAGAACCTTCGACTATTGTACAACAAAAAGGTAAGGGACTTACATTTCAGTACCTCTTGGAATCTGAGTCTAGCAAAGAGGACCATAAGGCCAAAGGATTTTATAAATCTAAAAGATGGTGAATGAATGTTGAGTGCAAGTTGTACTCCTAAGGTAAAGAGCGTAGTTACGCATAAATTTTGAGGACGAAATTTTTGTAAGGGGGTGGAGTTGTAAGACCCGTGCCCAAATTCCATCACAATCTTACCATTTCGGGCATGTGTCGGGTCTTCCCACATATGAACCTATCATATCGACGTGATCAAAGGTAAGGACGTATGCGTGAGTGACACAAAACACTGCCGTAAACCTCTCGTGTCCTTAGAATGCGAGAAAGTGCACTAGAAGGAATCTTGGACCCAGCCCATACGAAACCCCAAGAGTCTAGTAGGTGTGCCACTGAACTAGCCAACCAAAAGGAGGTCCGGCTCAAGACATAGGAGGTGCGGTCACACACATGCTGAATGGTCCAGCCGCACCCCATGTGCACTGACTCAATTGGAGATGATTTGCATGCAAGTCCCACTATTCGAATTCGAACCTGGGCACTCTTTCTCTGCATGGAGATTCCATCCTCAATAGAATAATTATGGTAAGTATCCCTGATTGATCCATGAATAGAAGCGATTTGGGAATAATGGACTTCTATTCTCTCTACTCCCTAGTTTTAATCTATCAAACCAAAAGATTTAGTGGGAGAGAAGCCTTTAAAGCATCCCTGAGAGAAGAAGAGAAAGAGAGAAGAAAAGGGAAGAAGGAGAAGAAGAGAGAGGAAGAACTCCCTCTCATTGCAGCCTAGCAAGGAGACACAGAAGAAAAGGAAGAGGAAAAGAAGGAAGGAGGGATACTACCTGTCACACCCCAATTCCACACTATTCAGAATGGTGTGATGAACCGCTAACAAACCAACGGTTCAACCAGGATCTCGAGTAGACTATATCCGTGTTATCTAAACTCCATACATCCACATAAATAATCAGAGTAAATAAAACAAATAGTGGAAGTCTTATAATAAAATGAACTGAGAATCTATTGTGATATCAATATTTAAATAACGAAATTATTCTGTATCAACTAAGACATAAATAAATAAATATCCAATACATGTCGTTAATAAATCCAAATAAATAAACTAAAAATCTAATCGAATACACAAGAGTTGCACTCGCAAGAGGTGTCATGTGTATCCACTTCATCTTCAGCTACCATCGCTGCAACGTTTCCGTATTCTGGAGCATTTATATATTCTTCAACGGTTAAACCTGCATCATCAACTAAAAATATTCGACGTCGAAGAGTGAGCACACATCATGGCTCAATAAGAAAACAAAACAATGCAACAATACATATGCATGCAATTAATTCATCTCTTTGGTCCGGTTTAAAGTTTGCACTGTGCTATAGAAAGGATAGGTGGCCTCCGCACCTCTATACACAAGTGTGTGGATACGTCCAATGACTCCTGCACTGTCGCCCACAGCACCCAAAATGGCACAATATACACCCCATGAAAACGGCATGGCTGTACCGGTTAATACCATACCAATAAATAAACCTCTGCTAGCTAGGGTTGCAAATTGGGCTCGCAACTAACCAATCCTAATGCCAAACAGTGTATCCAAGGCCTCACCCCAGCATCCCTCAGAACATCTATAGAGATAGAGCTAAGGCTCCCCGGTAGAGTCAGAGACTACAAGAACCGAGACCACCTCCCCTGATGCTCTATGACATAATAGTTCTGCTAAGGTAATGGCGATACGACGACATCAATGGACATGACTT
Organism: Protea cynaroides; assembly: GCA_028583415.1. Classification (NCBI taxonomy): domain Eukaryota; kingdom Viridiplantae; phylum Streptophyta; class Magnoliopsida; order Proteales; family Proteaceae; genus Protea; species Protea cynaroides. The sequence goes on from CM053265.1 coordinate 53,351,388, forward strand.
AAACAGACCATAGCACAATATGATCATGGTTGTACCGGTTGATACCATCCCTACCCTCACCATATACACTGGCCAAACACAAACATTCACATGCCTATTCCTATCATCATCATCATCATCATGTTATAAACAGTAAAGTAAATATGCACGAACAATTGATAAAAAATATTGGATGGCATGTTGAATGCACATACAAGCATACACGCATAGAATCAATATGGCATTAGACTCAAGAATTAAAATAATTTATTATTAACTAGTTAGTTTAGGTTTTGTTCCCTCACCTTAGCTTGCTAATAGATACTCTTCCAAGCTTTAGAATCACCTTTATAATGTTATTATATTGCTAGATGACCTAACAAAGCCGATAAAATTTAATTAGAATTTATTCAGAATTTAAAAACCATTATGTTAACTGAGGGTCGGAGTCATGATCGACCCTGGGTGCGACCCTCCCCAATCTGGACTTCCCGAACACTGAGGGTCGATCCTCAGGATCACATAGGGTCGGATGGTCATCGACCCTCTGTGCGATCCTCGATGGATTTTGGTCAATTTCCCTCCTTTTAGTCCATCCTTCATGTTTGGGGTCCTATGGCTTTCTCCTACAGTCCATTCAACATTCATTCCATGGTCTAGAACCATGAATCATCTACCTAGATAGCTTTCATGTAATCTCCCATAGTTTTCTATGAAAACCTAACCATGGGTTGATGGTTTGGGTTTCTCCGAGATCATACTCTTATCATTATCTAACCTAAGGTCTGTAGAAACTCATGGAATTAGTATCCATACCTGAGAAGATTACTCCCTCTCTGCAACTCTTCTCCTTTTTGCTATCTTCTTTTCCTTGCTTCTCTTCTTCTCCTTTTCCTTCTCTTCTCTTTCCCTCAATTCAATTAGGGTTGTAAAAGGAGTGAAAGAGGCTTAGGGACATCCTTTAAATAAAGTAGAAACATCCTAAAATAAGTCCCTTTGAGATTAAGAAAGAATCCAAATCGAAAATTAGGAAATTTCCTAATTTCAGTTTCGACGGCAACTGAGGGTCGATGGGAAGGTCGATGATCCGGTCGACCCTAGGGTTCCTAAGGTGTCTGACCCTCCCTATAAAACTTAGGGTCTGACTTTCTGTCTTGGGGGGTCCGACCCTCCTTTGCTGGGTATGCGACCCTCCCCTTAAATTGAGTATTTTAGGGTCGATTTGATACCTGGGATCATGATCTCCTTCACGCCCTTGGTCCATTTGACTCAACCATGATGGGTAAACCTGGTTCAAGGTGATAAGACCGGATTAGTTTGATACGGTCTTACAACTCCCCCCAACTTATAAAAATTTCATCCTCAAAATTATACGTACCTTCTGAATCAAATAAGTGAGGGTATTGCTTTCGCATAGCATTTTCTTCTTCCCATGTAATTTCTTCCATGTCTCTACTTTTCCAGGTGACCTTAACATAGTAGATGTCTCGGTTACGTAGTCATTGAACCTTTTGACTGGTGATTTCAGTTGGTGTTACTTCGAATGTCAAATCATTAGTCAATTCTGGTAAGTCTACTGTCAACACGTGCGTTGGATCCTTGACATACTTCTTCAATAGGGAAATATGAAATATGTCATGCACACTTGACATAAATGGTGGTAGTGCTAACTGATAAGCCACTTTCCCACGCTTAGCTAAGATCTCATACGGCCCGACATATCTTGGACTTAGTTTCCCTTTTTGTTCAAATCTTTTCAATCCTCGCATAGGCGATACCTTCAAGAATAATTTATCACCTACAACGAACTCAAGATCTCTGCGTCGAGTATCTGCATATTGCTTCTGACGGTTCTGAGCTGTTCTCACTCTTTCCTTGATAATGTCAACCACTCAACAAGTCTCTTCAACAAACTCCGGTCCAACAATACTACGTTTTCCCACTTCATTCCAAAACGAACTCACTTTCTGCCATACAGTGCTTCATAAGGTGACATCTGAATAGTAGCCTGATAGCTATTGTTATAAGCGAACTCGATCAGTGTAGTCTTTCATCCCATGATCCCTTGAAATCAATTACACAAGCTCGTAGCATATCTTCTAGAATCTGGATTGTACGCTCTGACTGTCCGTCTGTCTGTGGGTGGAACGTGGTACTGAACTTCAATGTTGTTTCCATAGCCTTTTGCAATCCCTCCCAAAACTTGGAAGTAAATCGTGGATCTCTGTCGGACACAATGCTTTCTGGTACACCGTGTAATCAAACAATATTATCCACATACAGCTTTGCTAACCTTTCCAATGTATACTGAGGTCGTATTGGTATGAAGCGAGCTATTTTAGTCAGACGGTCTACAATCACCCAAACTACATCAACTACTTGAGGAGTCAGTGGTAATCCCGTAACGAAGTCCATAGTGATGCAGTCCCATTTCCATGCTGGTTCCGGTAACAGTTGTAACAGTCCTACGGGTCGTTGTCGTTCAGCTTTTAGTTTCTGACAATTTAGGCATTGAGACACGAACTTAGCTACATCTGCTTTCATTCCTCTCCACCAATATAGTTTCTTTAAATCATGATACATTTTTGTACTTCCAGGATGTATCGAATAGACGGTGGTATGGGCTTCTTTCATCAATCGGTGTCTAATGTCCACACTTTCTGTTTCAGGTACACATATTCTTCCTTTATATTTTAGTACTTTCTCTTCGTCCAAGGTGAACTCAGGATTAGTCCTACCTTTCTCAATATCTTCTTGTACTGTTCTCAGATAAGGATCTGATTTGATAGCTGTCTTCACTTCATCCATTATATCTAGTATAATTTTCAATGTAGCGAACATATTTAAAAATCGATGAATAAACCCTTGGTTGGCTGATCCATCCATTGTATTTATCACATACTGCTCATTGCCGTGATTGAATACCATTCCGGTAGTGCACATTGTTGCGGTTGTACTAACCTCTCCTTAAGATTTTATCATTGCCTTTCTGCTCAACGCATCTGCTACTACATTAGCTTTCCCTGGATGATACTGGATATCACAATCATAGTCCTTCAATAGTTCCAGCCATCTTCTTTGTCTCATATTCAATTCCTTCTGATTAAATAAATAAGTAAGACTTTTATGGTCCGACTTAATCTGAAATTTCTCTCCGTATAGGTAGTGTCTCCATATCTTGACAGCATGTACTACTGCCGCTAACTCCAGATCATGAGTGGGATAATTTTTCTCATGTATCATTAACTGTCTTGAGGCATAAGCAATTACTTGCTCTCCTTGCATAAGCACACATCCTAATCCCAGTCCTGACGCATCAGTGTATAAGGTAAATGTCTGTCCTGGAACAGGAATAGTCAAAATCGGAGCGGATATCAATCTGGTCTTCAATGTTTGGAAGCTCTTCTCACATTTATCCGTCCACACAAACTTTTCTCCTTTCTTAGTCAGACTGGTGAGAGGTATGGCAATCCAGGAATAGTCTTCCAGGAATCTCCGATAATAACTGGCGAGACCCAGAAAACTTCTAATTTTTGAGACGCTCTTTGGTGCTTCCCACTTTACAATAGCCTCGATCTTGCTGGGGTCCACTTTGATACCTTCTGCGGATACTACATGGCCTAGGAAGGCGACTTCACTTAGCCAAAACTCACACTTGGTAAATTTGGCATATAACTTCTCTTTCCTTAAACGCTGTAGGGCGGCGTTTAGGTTCTTGATATGGGTTTCTTTGTCCTTGAAATATACCAATATATCATCAATGAAATACTATAACTGACGTATCCAACATGTCGTGGAAAACCCGGTTCATAAGCTCATAAAAGTTGCTGGTGCGTTTGTTAATCCGAAAGACATGACCAAGAACTCATAATGTTCATATCTGGTCCTGAAAGCTATTTTAGGAATATCACCCTCTTTAATCTTCAACTGATGATAACCTGACCGAAGATCGATCTTAGAAAATACCATTGCTCCTTGCAACTGATCGAACAAGTCATCGAACCGAGGTAGTGGATATCGATTCTTGATTGTCAGTTTATTCAACTCCCGATAGTCGATACATAATCGAATGCTACCGTCCTTCTTCTTTACGAATAATACCGGTGCTCCCCATGGTGATATACTGGGTCGAATATAACCCTTGTCCAGCAGTTCTTGTAGTTGCACTTTCAATTCCTTCAGTTCAGTGGGAGCCATTCTATAAGGTGCTTTTGATACTGGTGCGGCTTCGGGTATAAGATCTATCACAAACTCTGTGGCTCGATCGGGTGGTAATCCTGGTAGTTCCTCTGGAAATATGTCGGAATAGTCCTGCACTACATCAATATCTTCCAGTCGTGGTGCTTCCTTGGTTAGGTCGACCACTGATACTAGATACCCGACTGCCACCTTCTTAAGGCACTTCTTAGCCTTCAGTGCTGAGAGTATAAGCTTGCGTCTACGGGAAAGTTTGGTTCCCGAAAAACTGAATTTTGCTCCTTCTTTGTCTTTGAATGTTAGCTTCTTTTTGGCGCATAATAGGTTTGCAGAATGCCGAGCTAACCAGTCCATTCCCAAGATGACGTCAAAGTCTGCCATCTCCAATTGGATCAAGACTGCATCTAAGGTTTTCTCGCCAATGAGAACTGGACATGGTCCATAACCTTTCTCTAATTCCACTTCTAACCCCATCGGTGACCGTACAAGTATTTTGTAGTCCAATGTTTTGATGGGTAGATTCAACTTCTTTCCGAATGACACAGATATAAAGGAATGAGTAGTGCCTGAATCAAAGAGTACTCTGGCGGGTACGCCATTTATAGGTACGATACCTGTGATTTATTTTTACTTAGTCTACATGCTCATACAATGTAATTACAATTAAAAGGTTTCAGTCATACCTGTGACCTCATCGGGTGATGCGGCAGCATCCTCGGATGTAACAGCATATACTCGTCCTTGATGTACTTGCTTCTTGGGCTTAGGACACTCCCTTATCATTTGTCCCACTTGATTGCAGTTGTAACATCTTGGACCTTCAGAATTTGGCTTTGGTTGCTGTTGCGTTACCGGGGTAGACTTGGATGTAGCAGTAAATCCTTGAGCACGGAAGGGTTTAAATGTCTTGTTGTTCCCTCCGTTATAGGCGTTTCCGGCTGGCCTTTTTATGTCTCTGTTCTGTGTAAAGTAGCTTTCCTTCTGGCTCGATTCTATGACTTGAGCAATTTGGACAGCTTCATTGTATATCTTCTTTTCCAAGCCCAGAACGTGCTCTCTGATGCTTCATCTCAGTCCTGTGACAAACCTACGGGTCTTAGTGTCTTCTTCCTGCATGCTGAGTGGTGCAAAGAAATGCAGCTCTTCGTAATGCTGTTGATATGCATCCACGGACATCTGTCCCTGATATAAACTCAAGAATTCCTTCTCCATAGAATCTCTGAAGCTTCGGGGAAAATACTTCTCGAAGAACGCTTCTTTATAGATAGCCCAAGTCAGTAGGGCATGCTTAGTCAATAGGTAAGTCCTAGTAGATTTCCACCAATAATGTGCGTCACCCTTTAACATGAAGGTGACACATAGTACTTTTTCTTCTTCAGTGATAGTCATCATAAGAAAGTTTCTCTCCATCTCGTTGATCCAATGTTCTGGCCATAACGGATCCGATGGTTTACCGTTAAATTCCTTGGGCTTCATCTTCAGATATCTCTCAACCTGTCGAGAGTGATCCAGCTGATTTTGGGGGTATGCCCCAAACATGGGTTGTGGATACTGATAGTTAACCTGAGCTGCTTCCGGACCTAGTACTGGAATCTGTGCAGTTGGTGGTTAAGGTGTTTGAGGTGCTGGGTGGTTACCCACCGGTGTTGCACTGGCTTGTCCCGTCTGCATGGGTGTAGCATGTGCGGCTTGGAACATGATTCCCATTGCAACTTGCATTTGAGCCTATGCGTGTTGCATCTGTTGCAGGTGCTGTGCTAAATTCATCACCACTGTTGCTAACTCTGGTAGTGGAGGTGGCAAGTTTGTAGGATTTACCTAATCTGGGTTTTCTGGTACATATATATTCTCCTGGTTAGTTTCCTCCACAGGTGGTGGTGGTGGAACTGCATTTCGGCTCTGTCTGGGTTACTCTACGTCCAGACATAATTTCTTCTGAGATTGGTGGTGCCTGAAAATCATCAAAATAGGTGAGACAATCATTTATACTTCATGTAGGCACGTTAACCAATTTAAATTCCAAAATTTCCAGCTCATTTTATGAAAAATACTATCTTTTCTATGCAGGGTCGATGGTGGGGGTCAATGGTATTTTCGACCCTCAGTATCCGACCCTGAGAATGACCTGTTCTTCTCGAGAGCTGAGGGTCGATGTAAGGGTCGATGGGTATCCGACCCTCAGTATCCGACCCTGGGTTTTCTGTTAGATTCCCAAGAGCCGAGGGTCAATGGGAGGGTCGATCCGAGGGTCGATGGTCCTGGTCGAATTGTCCGACCCTCAGACCAGAAATCAGACCTTTAAGATCCGATTCTAGGTTCATTCTCTCTTATTTCCCTCCCGTTTTGGCTCATCTCTCACCTCTGAGTTGCTACAGTGCCACTCCGCTAATTTGGTCAATTTGGATCCGTGTTTCAACATCAACATCATCCCTACAGGTATGTTTTCTCATTTTTACCTGTTTTTAGGTTTCCATTTCTAGGTTTTGGTCCAATTAACCCGTATTTTTCAAATTAAACTTTTTCCAACCGTAAAAATTCGATTTTTATTGGGGGCTTTTGTTATTGGTGTCTCGAGGAACGAAAGCCCTCAAAATTTTTTGAGTTTTATCGGTTGGTTATCGAGAACTTAGATTTTTGCTCTTTTTGCCCTAATTTGTCGAAATTTTTTATTTCTTGAAATTTCTTCAAATTGGACCTCATTAGTTAAAATTTCCTACTGTATGTGTGTTGTAGGATATGTTAGAACCTACGTAAGTCCTCCTGCCCACGTGTATGGGTGACAAGTGAGGCTTTTGGCCACTTACGATGTTATAATGTCAAATTTTGGATTTTTATCCTATTAACTCATTATCTATTTTTCTTTGCAGATACGATGGCTCGTACTAAGGTACCCAGAGTTTGTGATCCGCTTCGCTTCCGCTCTAATGAAGCCGAGGCATAGTATGCCCACTACACTCGTAAGAAGGTAAAGGGTGGCCATATGGTAAACTTGGCTGAGCTAGCCCTGTTCAATGTGGAGAGAGCATTTGGTGATATGGGGTGGCTCTCTATCATCACTTACGACGCGTGCACATGCCCGGATTTAGTGCGACAGTTCTATTGTAATCTCCAGGTGGTGGGGGATTACAATGATGTGGATAGGGGTCACGAGCTACGCATCACTAGCTATGTGAAGGGAGTGAACATTTCATTTGACTATCGACAGCTGGCCGATCTACTGGGCATTCCCTATGATGGCCCTATGGTTTAATGTGCACCTGGAGAGCCCCAGTTCATTTCCATGGAGATGAGGGCTGAGATTGATAGTCAGCTGCTACAACCTGATCGCTGGTAGATGGGAGCTTGTTATATGCATCCGGCTCCATGGGTCTTCTGCAAGATTATCCAGCATAATCTGATTCCGTAAAGTGGCCATTACGAGAGGGTTTCTCAGCTGACCCAGTATCTGCTATACAGTATTTGCACTAGACAGCCCGTCTGCCTGCCGTACATCATCATGCGAACTATGATCAGTGCCACACTGCCCAGTCATAGGGGTAATCTACCCTATGGACGTATGATCACTGTTCTGCTTACTCGCCTGGGGGTTGATTTGGTGGATGAGAAGATTCAGGAGAAAACCTTCTCGTCGCCTCTAGATTGGGAGGCTATCTGCAAGATGGGTATGCAGGATGCCCAAGTCAGTGACGAGGAGAGGAACAAGATGGTGCACCCTCACACTCGCATCGAGATTGCTGACGCTGAGGCAGCTGCTGCCGCTGCTAGAGCTCATGCGGATCCTGCCGATGATGATGACCGCATGTATGGATGTCGACTCGATACCACCGCCTTCACCTACGCATGCGGCTGGAGTTGGTACTTCTTCTGCGGCGGATCCTGCACCTGAGACTGGTCCTTCCCATGCGGCTGGTCCTTCATGCCCACCTTCTGATATGATGGAGATGTTGCAAGAGATCAGAGAGGCTCAGCGCTGATCTGATCTGAGGATGGAGGAGTTGCTGGAGGCCCAGCGTCGGACTGATCAGTGGGTGGCTGATCTTACAGCTAGTCTTCATGCGACTCAGACCCAGGTGGCCTGGTTTACCAGAGTCTATGCCGAGGACTATGACAGAGACCGCGAGGCACCGCCTCCTCCTTCACCTCCAGCTTCTTGAGTGTATCTTATCCCTTGTACTACATAGTATGTCCGGGTTGTGGATTGTACTCTACTTTAGTTATGTATATACATTTGTGTCTCTTATATTGTATGTAAATTTGTTTCTCCTTTAATAGATACATTATTCTCTTTTTTAAATTTGGTCTCAACCATCACTTGTGCTTATAGTATGTTTGTATTAAATTTTTTACTTTTATCCTATCTCAGTTCACAATTGCCTTGAATGTATGCTAGTTCAGCGGACAAGGCCTGAGATGCTCTGATACCCAGTTGTCACACCCCAATTCCACACTATTTAGAATGGTGTGATGAACCGCTAACAAACCAACGGTTCAACCAGGATCTCGAGTAGGCTATATCCGTGTTATCTAAACTCCATACATCCACATAAATAATCAGAGTAAATAAAACAAATAGCGAAAGTCTTATAATAAAATGAACTGAGAATCTATTGTGATATTAATATTTAAATAACGAAATTATTCTGTATCAACTAAGACATAAATAAATAAATATCCAATACATGTCGTTAATAAATCCAAATGAATAAACTAAAAATCTAATCGAATACACATGAGTTGCACTCGCAAGAGATGTCATGTGTATCCACTTCATCTTCAGCTACCATCGTTGCAACGTTCCCGTACTCTGGAGCATTTATATATTCTTCAACGGTTAAACCTGCATCATCAACTAAAAATATTCGACGTCGAAGGATGAGCACACATCATGACTCAGTGAGCAAACAAAACAATGCAACAATACATATGCATGCAATCAATTCATCTCTTTGGTCCGGTTTAAAGTTTGCACTGTGCTATAGAAAGGATAGGTGGCCGCCGCACCTCTATACACAAGTGTGTGGATACGCCCAATGACTCATGCACTGTCGCCCGTAGCACCCAAAATGGCACAATATACACCCCATGAAAACGGCATGGCTGTACCGGTTGATACCATACCAACAAATAAACCCCAGCTGGCTAGGGTTGCAAACTGGGCTCACGACTAACCAATCCTAATGCCAAACAGTGTATCCAAGGCCTCACCCCAGCATCCCTCAGAACATCCATAGAGATAGAGCTAAGGCTCCCCGGTAGAGTCAGAGACTACAAGGACCGAGACCACCTCCCCTGATGCTCTACGACATAATAGTTCTGCTAAGGTAATGGAGATACGATGACATCAGTGGACATGACTTAAATAGACCTTAGCACAATATACACCCCATGAAGAACAGTCATGGTTGTACCGGTTGATACCATCCCTACCCTCACCATATACACTGGCCAAACACAAACATTCACATGCCTATTCCTATCATCATCATCATCATCATGTTATAAATAGTAAAGTAAATATGCATGAACAATGATAGAAATATTGGATGGCATGTTGAATGCACATACAAGCATACACGCATAGAATCAATATGGCATTGGACTCAAGAATTAAAATAGTTTATTATTAATCAGTTAGTTTAGGTCTTGTTCCCTCTCCTTAGCTTGATAATAGATACTCTTTCAAGCTTTAGAATCACCTTTATAATGTTATTATATTGCTAGAAGACCTAACAAAGCCGATAAAATTTAATTAGAATTTATTCAGAATTTAAAAACCATTCTGTTAACTGAGGGTCGGAGGTAGGGTCGGAGTCATGATCGACCCTGGATGCGACGCTCCCCAATCTGGACTTCCCGAACACTGAGGGTCGATCCTCAGGATCACATAGGGTTGGATGGTCATCGACCCTCTATGTGACCCTCGGTGGATTTTGGTCAATTTCCCTCCTTTTAGTCCATCCTTCATGTTTGGGGTCCTATGGCTTTCTCCTACAGTCCATTCAACATTCATTCCATGGTCTAGAACCATGAATCCTCCACCTAGATAGCTTTCATGTAATCTCCCATAGTTTTCTATGAAAACCTAACCATGGGTTGATGGTTTGGGTTTCTCCGAGATCATACTCTCATCATTATCTAACCTAAGGTCTGTAGAAACTCATGGAATTAGTATCCATACCTGAGAAGATTACTCCCTCTCTGCAACTCTTCACCTTTTTGCTATCTTCTTTTCCTTGCTTCTCTTCTTCTCCTTTTCCTTCTCTTCTCTTTCTCTCAATTCAGTTAGGGTTGTAAAAGGAGTGAAAGAGGCTTAGGGACGTCCTTTAAATAGAGTAGAAACATCCTAAAATAAGTCCCTTTGAGATTAGGAAAGAATCCAAATCGAAAATTAGGAAATTTCCTAATTTCAGTTTCGGCGGCAACTGAGGGTCGATGGGAGGGTCGATGATCCGGTCGACCCTAGGGTTCCTAAGGTGTCCGACCCTCCCTATAAAACTGAGGATCTGACTTTCTGTCTTGGGGGGTCTGACCCTCCTTTGCTGGGTATACGACCCTCCCCTTAAATTGAGTGTTTTAGGGTCGATTTGATACCTGGGATCATGATCTCCTTTACGCCCTTGGTCCATTTGACTCAACCATGATGGATAAACCTGGTTCAAGGTGATAAGACCGGGTTAGTTTGATACGGTCTTACACTACCCCTGGATTGTCAAGTTGCTTGCTGAGACCTAAACAAGGAATCAAATCCTTTTGTAAGTATCCTGACACATTAAAATCTGATTCGGTTGATGACTACGGGATAATGAGAAAATAAGAAATTGTAGAGACGAAGTCTCTTGCTTATTAGTTGGTACCGTAGTAATGGATCTCTGAGACGAACCCTGTGGAAGGAACTAAGGATCTGTTACTCATGGCAAAGCCATGAGTGATAGACCACTGTTCACTACTAGAATGTTGTACGATGGTATACAGGGCAACACTAATAGGTAGGAAACAATCAATGGAGATTGCAAATAAATGATTTGTGGACTTTGAAAGCCATAGAATGACCCCCACGGATCTGAGTTGACCCTTGGAAACTCCAATCAAGAAATCAATAATATATCCAAATGCTATCAAAATGGATCTAAGATTCAAAATTAGATCTGGAATCTTGGTTGTATAGACAATCAAAACAGTACCCAAAACCTAGGATAGAAATTTAGTTTGGAGCTCAAACCCCAGGATTAGACTAAAAAAATACAAAAAAAAAATTAGATGAAAATTCAGAGACGATCGGACCACATTTCGACATGCGGTCGATGGCACGTGCCATAGGACCTGGCCTTCGAAAGGTGCAGTCGATGGCACTAGCCGCACACTTATCCAATGTCGTATCTCGGCCAAACTTGGTCGGTGACCTCTTAGAATTTTATATGATTTAATTGAAGGCTTAGAACCTAGTTTTGGTGTTCTTTCAATGAGAAATCTAATATACTTCGTTATTACCCGAGACAATTTCAAGTTTACCTTATGTAATGACCAACTGGGTCTTACCTCAGTGATATGAGACCCTAGACCTTAAAGAAATCCTTTGTATAAAATACTTTGAGGTTAAAACTCTTCTGGTATTGTCAGAATCATACTCAAGGTACTGAAACCAAATCCAGCAATATCGACAAATAGGATAATGAAATCCAAGGTTATAAACTGAGCTAGAATAGGATTCTCAAACCCAAACTTTGAGAATAGACTTATAAAAATCCAGAGAAAACTCTTGAGGTGGAAGCAGTCAATTCTAACTAAGGATAGTCATGCGGTCAATAGCACGAGTCGCACGTTAGTGGCTAGAAACCTTGCGATCGATGCCATATACCGCACGACATTCTGACCTCAGTTGCTGCCCAACTTTAGATAGTAATTTGCTAGGATTTTTGTGAGTTTCTCCATGTGCTCATATCCCTGGAATATTATGTTTACTATATATTATATGTCGTTTTGATTATAGCTTATAATAATTACTTTTTGAACTTGCTGTTCATGGTTCCTTGTGTTTGAAAACACCAGGACAATAGGTTTGAAACTTTAGGAGCTACAAATTTGACTTGGGTGTGGTGTTAGAACACCCTTGACTTTATTAGAAGAAATCCTTCTTAGTATTAAGACCTTTAGGAGGAAATTTGTGACCATTTGGGTATGCTGTCTTGTGAGATCCACTCACTTGTTACCTATCGTGTATGGGCAGCAGATTCTTGTGTGTTAGAAATCATCCTTAGACTGTAATCTGTAATCAATGGACTTAATAATGAACTCTTAATTTCTATGTCATAACAAATAAAGAGTAGGTAATAACCTTAAAAGTTATCAGACAAGTGAATAGTGATGGAAACACCATAATGATGAACATAGTATATGAAAAAGGGAAACCAGAATAATCCTACTAAATAACATGTTAATAAATTATGTTTGATTATGATCTTGTTAAAGATACGAGGACGCTGGTAGAAGGCTGTCTGTTCGGTAGGTCGAGGAACTTATTCTCTATCTTTCTATAAGAAAACTAGATCTTTGTTTGGTAGTATTAGTTGTATTTAAATCTTGTTGTGTAATGGTTGCGATTGATAACATGTTCTTGTTTGATAACATGCCATCTAATAAATTGCTTTGTGTGATCATGCATATGCCTTACTTGTGTTTGGGATCAGTAGTGCCAGTAAGGATCGGAGGACGGGTGGAATGGGACACCTGTTACCTTTCCACAAAAGCGATTGACCTATGTTTGATTCATGATGTCTAGTTAAGTCGGTAAAGAAGAAGGTGGGTGGAATGGGACACTTGCACCACTTCTTACTAACGCTACTTTGCATTGACCATATGTAACGGAGCCAAGTCACGACGTCCTAAGTGGGAGGATGGATGGGGTCGAAAGCTTGGCAACGTTACGGTCCAGTAAATTGGTTAATTAGGTGGACATGGCTAGTTGCATAATTAATTTATCCTGATAACTATACCCTTAGCCATTAGGGGGTTATGTAGTGGCATAGGTTCAATAAAAAGGCGGTATAAACATAGCTGCCATGCTCCCCATGGCCGAAGTAATACGGGTGGGCAGGCGAGTCAACTAGTTAGATTACCATCTCCTCAAGTGGCTAGCAGAATGTAGGCTTGGGATGAATTGCAGACAAGTGGCTGACGTAATATAGGCTTGTACCGTAACGACAAACCCATACTTTGGGGGTGGTATTGTACACCGACTTTGAGGCAAATCATCTGATGAGAGGAGACCCATGTAGACTGGAGCCTCCATACGTGGGTTGTTCTATGCTAGCACTTACAGTTATATACCTGACCGTCGTTTGTAATTTCATGCATCTTGTTTGCGCATGTTTGATTTTCTTGCTAAGCTCAGTGGTTGAGCTTACTTTGTACGCACAAACTCTTTTTAGATATTGCAGGTACTTTTCATGACTCTTCAGGGTGCAATCATTTGTCTGTGGAGGATGAGGACTACAAGCCTAAGGAAGACATCTCTGATATGTCTGATGATGCGTAGGCTTGCTGATAGGCCTTGGCGTTGTCTGATCCATTTCTGTTTAGGATTGGGAATAATATTTATTTTGGTTTATGCTTTATAAACTTGAAACCTTTGGTTGAGAATTTAGTTGGTTTATTTTTGAGAATAATTGGCTTTAAATAATGGTTTTATTTATTTGGAATAATGAAACCTAAATAATGTTTATTTCATAAATTTAAATAATTAAGGAACTTTTATTAGTAGACTTCAGCTCTTCAATAATTTGTTTTAATTGATTAAGTATTCTGCTTAATTTACTTGCTTGCTAGAATTATTGAGTTTTTAAAATAAGCTAGTAAATTTACTCTGATAATATCCTTGTTCAGTGTTGATGTGTGGAGTACTGTGACTTGCGGTCTTGGAAGGAGATTTCTTATGCCCTAATAGGATGGAGAGATCCCATTGCATTACATGGTAACGATACGTCTAGAAATGGGGCATGACAATTGGACAAGGGCATCATTAGGCCCAGTATATCACCGCGGGGAGCCCCAATCTTGTTTGTCAAAAAAGGATGGAAGCGTCTGATTATGCATGGACTATAGAAAACTCAATAAGGTTAGGATAAAGCATAAATACCCACTATCACGGATCGACGATTTGTTTGACTAGCTTCAAGGTGTAGCCATATTTTCTAAGATAGATCTCCAATCCGGGAATCACCAACTAAAGATCAAGAAAAGTGACATTTCAAAGATAGCTTTTAAGACTAGGTAGGGACATTACGAATTCCTGGTAATGTCATTCGGTCTGACCAATGCACCAACATCATTTATGGAGCTAATGAACCGAGTGTTCCATGACATACTAGATACCTCGGTCATTGTCTTCATAAAAGATATACTAGTATATTCCAAAAGCACGGAAGGGCATGCCATCCATCTGGCACGAGCACTACAATGGTTAAGAGATGATGTACTTTATGCGAAATTTAAGAAGTGGGACTTTTGGTTATCAAAAGTGGACTTTCTAGGCCATGTGGTGTCAGCTGAAGGAATCAAAGTAGACCTGAGCAAGATCAACGCCATTGTTAAGTGGGAAGCCCCGAAAACAGTCACCGAGATACAATGCTTCTTAGGACTAGCTGGCTACTACAAACGTTTTGCGTAAGACTACTCCAGGACTGTAGTCCCATTAACCAAATTGACCAAAAAAAAAGAGAAGTTTGTATGGTCTGAGCAATTCGAGAAGAGTTTTTAGACCTTAAAAGAGAAACTGGTGTCTGCACCCATACTGACCATACCAGTCCTAGACCAAGCTTTCACACTATACATTGATGCGTTTAGATTGGGACAAGGGTACGTGCTACTGCAAAATGATCAAGTAGTGGTGTAAGCACCCCATTTCTGTCATTCCTAGATGAACAAAGTTTTACTGGAGAGTAGACATCAAAGTGGTAGAAGTAAGAGAAAATTTAAAAAATACAGGGGAGGCAAGTGAAACTCTCTCAAAAATGACAAGTTGATTAGCCCCAGCATGCTCTCTATAATGTTTTGAGAATAACTGAGATGATCCCCAGTGTCCAAGAGCTTAAGTGAAATCATATGGCAGATTGGTGAATCCCAATGCAAGATTTGGATTTTGGCTGTAACTTTGAGGAGGTTTTCGATGGGCCCCACAACAAGGAAATAGGTTGCAACCTACATAGATGCGTAGGTCTTGGAAATAACTTCGAAATGAGACTAGAATCATTCAATTTCGATGTCAAATGAAGAAGATATGGCGATTTTAGTTTGGAAATAAGAATAAGGGTATTTTCTGAAGATTAATAATATCTAGGGGCTTGCATGCAAATTATCGTAAGTTTAATTATTTAAACTTCATCTTCTCATATCTCGCTCATCCAACGTCCAAATGAAGTGATTTTAGTGTCATTATTCCTCATTTTTGGTGCTCTACAAAGTGGACGTGGAAAATCTGGAGTAGAGGTCTCCGAGGGATCCCGAGGGATCCCACGCAAAGCTGCAAGTCGATATGCCTGCTTAAACTTCAATTCCTCATGATTTTATTATCCAATGTCCAAATCATGTGATTCAAACTCTAGTATTTCTCATTTTTAGTCCTCTACAAAGTAGATGTGAAGGATTTGAAGCAGAGATCTCCGAGGCATCCCATGCAGAGTTGTTAGCCGAATTATCGTAAATTGGCCTGTTTAAACTTTAGAAATTCATAAGTTGCCCATTTTACGTCCAAATGAAGTTATTCAAACTTTAGTATTTTTCATTTTTAGTGCTCTACAAAGTGGACATGAAGGATTTAAGACAAAGATCTCTGAAGCATCCCATGCAGAGTTGCTAGCCGAATTATCATGAATTGGCCTATTTAAACTTCATAAATTCATAAGTTGATCATTTTACGTCCAAATGAGGTGATTCAAGCTCCAGTATTTCTCATTTTTAATGCTCTACAAAGTAAACATAGAAAATTTGGGGTAGTAGCTGTCGAAAAATTTCATGCGGAATGGCGGCGGAAATGGTCTATGAAATGATAGAGAGAGAAAAACCAATCTTGGCCCAACCTAGCTCAACCCATATCAGTTTAACTCAGTCCAACCCAACTTAGTCCAACTCAATCCAGCCCAGACCAGCCCAATTTGAAATGGTTCAGTCCATGTGCATATAATTTATGTATATATTATGTATATATTATATATACCATATATATTATGTATAGGATTGTATCTATCTATATATATATATATACACACACACACACATTAAAGGAGTCAAAAAAGGAAAAATAAAAAAAAGGAAAGAGAAAGGACGGGAGAGTGAGATTCGAATAAAAGAAAAAAAAAAGAAGAAAGAAGACAAAAAGGAAAAAAAAAAATAAAAAAAAAAAGAGGGGAGAACGTGAGTGGAGAAAAGGAATACGGGCTTCTCCTTCTAGGTCTGACTCCGGCCCCAAAGCCTGAGGTGAATTCAGCAAGGGGAAGTCAAATTTCGATGTTGCAACCAATGCTTGACAAAATCGATCCTTTCTTTCATTTGTGGGATCATTCTACGCTGTCGGGGGTCTCCCACGAGACGTCACCTATAATCGCCCTGCCAAAAAAAGGGAAAAAAAAGGAAAGAGGGGAGAACGTGAGTAGAGAAAAGGAAAAGAAAAAAAAAAGAAAAGAAAAAAAAAGAGAAGAAAAGAAAAAAGGAAGGGAATAAAAAGAAGAAGGAAATCTAAAAGGGCTGAAAAAGGAGAGAGAGTCTAAGAAAATAGAAGAGAAGAAGAGAGAGAAGAAGAAAAGAAGAAATAGAGAAGAAGAAAGAGAGAAGCCGAAGAGAGGAAGAAGAAGGGAAAGAGAAGATGAGAAGGAAGAACGAGAAGCTAAGAGAGAGGGAACTCTCTGCAAAGAGGAAAGTCCACCTCCATTATTATTTTCTAGTACACACCTGCAATTCATGGCACCTCACCCATTGCTGTTGTCACACCCCAATTCTGATCCAACTAGAATGGTGTGAGTGAACCGTCATCGAACCAACAGTTCACACCAGGATCTCGAATAGGCCGTGTCCACTCATACAAACCATCACACATAACCACAATCAGAATATAATAGTACATTATTCTCTTTCTTAATCAATCTCAGGTATCAAACAATGCTTAGGGTGTGTTTGTATTAAGATTTTTAAATTTTTCCTAACTCAGTTCATCGACTTAGTTAAGTGCAATATGGTTTGTTAGACAGAGCCCGAGTGCTCTGATACCAAGTTGTCACACCCCAATTCTGATCCAACCAAAATGGTGTGAGTGAACCGTCATCGAACCAATGGTTCACACCAGGATCTCGAATAGGCCGTGTCCACTCATACAAACCATTACACATAACTACAATCAGAATATAATAGTATAGCGGAAGTCTTTTAAATATAATGAACTGAGAATCTATTGATAACTTTAAATAAAATATCAAATTATTCAAATCCAAACAAATAATATAATATCATTACATCTCTTTAATCCAATCGAAAATAATGAAAATAAATAAATAAAACCAATCAAAGGTACACGCAGAAAGGGTACTCGCATGAAGCGTCATGCTCGTCCTCTCCTGCCTGTACATCCAACGCAGCAACACCGCCATAAGTCAGGGCATTCATGTAGTCATCCACAGTGTAACCTGCATCAACATTTAAAACAATGTACGTACAAAGGGTGAGCTCACAACTTAGCTTAGTAAGACAATCAGACAGTTTCACAATATTATGCATGAGTAACAATCATTTTATGTTGTGGTCTGGTTTTAAGTTTGCAATGTGCTATAGAAAGGTTTGGTGGCCCCCGCACCTCTACACACGAGTGTGTGGCACCTCATGGAGCACACCCCCATTGGCCCACATGCACCCATCATGGAATAGAGATAGAGCTAAGATACCCCCGTACCTCCCCTGATGCTCTACCCATACCAGTACCTAAGCCCCTACTGGCCAGGGCTCTCAAACTGGGCTCGCAACTAACCAATCCTATATGTCATCAATTTACGCTCTATCCCAGCACAGCCGTCTACGGCATAGAGATAGAGCTAAGGCATTCCCACACCTCCCCTGATGCCCTATCCGTAACTAACCCACTAGGATAGAAACAATACAGGTAGACCCTATCCCAACATAACTCCCTACGGCATAGAGATAGAGCTAAAACATCGTGGACAAGCCAGCGTCGACTCGGAGACCACAGTGCCACATAACCATGGCCAGGCCAACATCAATATCGGAGACCACTGTACCACGACCTTCCCCTGATGCCCTACCCGTACCAAGCATGTTAAGACAGAATACTACAAAAGGTGCTAGTGTAAGGAGCGATCCCAGGCCCATGCCCCACTCCACACACTAACGAAAACAATCACATGCTTAACAATCACATCCTATCAATGCATGAACAATAATAATAATTGAAAGTAAAGGATGGCATGTGAATATGCACAAACATCACATCATATATATTCAGGTAATTAACAACAACTTACTGTCCATTAATTATTAGGTTTAGGTCAGATTCCCTTACCTGACGCTCGTTTGTTAGCTTGCTCCACGTTGCAAGATCCAAACGGGAAGTCACAAAGTCCTACAATATTATTAGGGTTTCATTAGAATATTTTTTTTAAGGTTTCACGTTGGTCGGAAACCAATAAGGTTACAAAATACCCTCACAGAGCTGACCGGTGGCATGTACCAGTCGCAGCTCTATGGGGAAGACTGGCGACCGGTATGGTCAGCCAGTCCCCACAGACCAGCCTCCCGAGGGATACCGGTGGCAACATACCGGTCGCACTGTGTGCAACCGGTATAATCGATCGGTATGTCTCCGGAAGACCATACATGGGTTTTTCGACTGCCTTCCATCATCCTCCATGGATTTCCAAGGTTTCTCCTATTCATTCTAAGTCTAAACTTAGAGTTAAAGTTATCCCCAACTCATTCAAGTCTCGTTCCGATGAATATCATCTCGGAACTCGAATCTAGGGTTTGACAGCAACTTAGGGTTTATTGGCCAATTTAGGGTTTTAGATCAATACCTACTTTGCATGGTATTGATCCACCCACACAACTAACATAGGGTAAGAAGATTGATTCAAACACTTACCGTTGACTGGCGTAGCGTGAGCGTCGTCGAACGGTAATGGCGGCACCTTCTTCTTCTTCCTAGCTCCTTCTCCTTTCCAACCACTTTCTCTTCTCTAGGGTTTGTGAGAGACAATGGAAAGGATTTGAGGAGGCTTAAGGGTGAATTTATAGGCTAGAATTAGGGTTTAGTAACCCTATTAGAATTAGGAAAGTCTTAGGATTCCAAATCAGGAAAGTGGGACCCTCAGAAGTTAATTTCTGGATTTCCACACTTAGTTGCGCAGACCTGACCGGTCGACCGGTACCAAGACCGGTACCATCGACCGGTATCGTCTTTGGTCCGATTTCATACCTGTTTGTCATCCGCTTGTCCCGTCTGGCCCGGTGATGATCGGAAGACCTGTCACGACATCAAAACCAAGGTTTATACCGGGTTTACGGAGTGCGGGTCTTACAACTGAGCCAACCAGATGGTGTGAACCGTTGGTTCTGACAATCATGGGGTAGAGGGCCTGGGAGGAATAGGGTCTACTATATCATAGTCTCGCTCATAAGCAATCCTGAGCCAGTGCACCTGATCCTGTGTGACTCTGAGACTGCGAGCCAACTACGCCAAGTCACGGCTCATCTCACGCTGAGTGTCCCTGATCTCCATAATCATACCCATCATGGTGTCGGAGGGAGGCTGAGATGGTCCAGCTGTAGAGGTAGATGGTGGTGCTGCAGGTGTAGGCTGTGGAGCTGACACTGGTACACCCTCGGCTCTATCCTCGTTAGCATCGCGCTTGAGCTCGGCTGCATAGGCCGCATTGGCTGCTGCGTCTGCTGCCACCGCGGCTGCTACCCTCCCAAGTGGGCGAGGGCGAGCCTCCAACTCGTCATCGCTAACAGGCAGGTCAACCATCTGCATCCTCTGAATGGCATCCCAGTCTATGTCGGAGGTCATAGTATCCTCAACGGTCACCTCGCCTCTCATGCTCACGCCCAGACGACGTAGCAAGAAGGTAATGAGACGACCGTATGGAAGGTTACTGGCCTGATCGGCCAGGGTCGCCTGATGCATGGTCCTGATGATGAGATAAGGGAGAGAGACCCGCTCCCCAGTGCAGACGCAATAAGTAATGTACTGAGTGAGCTGGGATAACTCATTATAATGGCCGCTTTGGGGCACGATGTTGTGCTGAATAATGCGACTATGTACTCGAGGTGCAGGTCTCAAGCTAGCCGCCTTCATGGGAGCTCTAGGGTTTAGTATCTGATCTGTTATCTCTCGGCGCAGATCCTCAGTCAGATAGCCCTTCGCTTTGGGAGGGAAATACACTAGGTCTCCATCATTAGGAACCCCTAGAAGGTCGGCCAGCTGGTGGGTGTTGAATGAAATGGGTACACCCCTGACATAGCTAGTGATGCGCAAATCCCTACCCTGGTTGGAATCGTTAACATCTCCATGCAACTCCAGGTTAGCATAGAAATGCTTAACCAAATTGGGATGGGTGGTATCAGTATAGGATATTACCGGTACCCACCCAAGCGCGTTGAAGGCAGCTCGCACATCGAATCTCTCCAACTGATCTAGGTTAACCCGGCGTCCAGATTCTATGCTCTTGTTGTCAAACCACGAGAATCAAGCCTGTGCTTCTATAGAATGAAACCAGTGCTCGTCAAATTGGGGAACTGGTGGCTGGGGAGCACGTGAGCTCGAGCCATGAGGACGTTTCCCAAGAGCACGTCGGTGAGCCATTTTAACTGCAAAACAAAAGAAAACAAGAAGAAAATGTTAGAAATTATCGAAATTTCGGCAGGATAACGTCAGTAAATTGGAAAAAAGCCTCAAACTCACCCAAAAACATGGGGAGGAGGACTTATGTAACCCCCACACTCTTCGACAATTCAATCACAAGCATTTACAATAGGAAATTTCAAGAAATTAAGAGAAATTAAGAAATTTCAAAAATTTTGGAAAACCTAGGTCAAAACATGTAAAAATTTGATTTTTATGAAAACCATTCGGTGAAACCCCAAATTGGTTGAGGGATTTTGCTCTTGGGAGTCCCTAAACCCTTTCCAAGCCGAAGGAAAAGAGTTCCTACGGTTAGAACATCTCAATCAATGAAAAACCTAAATTTCTACATATAGACGATATGAAAAATTTGTAAAAACATGAGAGAAAGGGAAGAGACCTACCTGGAGACGATGTTCTACGCTTTAAACGGAAGGAATCAGTTTCTAAGGTCACCGGCCGGACTGTAGCAACTCGGTTGGGCAGAGAGGAATCGCCACCGGAGAGAAAAGAGAAGGAAAAGTGAGAAATTTTCTCACTTTTCGCGATTTTAAAGCCAATTCTGGGTATACCGATCGACGGTTTTGCCTATACCGGTCGACTGGTATCTCCCCAGGTGTGCGACCGCTATGTCTCGGTCAGAATTCTAATTCTGATCGGTCGACTATACCAGTCGCAACACTGTATACAGGGTGTCGACCGGTATGTTGCGACCGGTCAGCACCAGAGTAGCCAGAAAAATCTCAGTAAATTTTTTAAAATTGTGAATTTAAATATGCCTTTTTGCGACTGTTTCGCCGTATATTATTCAAGACTAACACCACTATTGCTTCATTCTCATGTGTTATGTCTTCTTCTCAGATTCAAACAGAATAGTCTGAGATGGTGGGCGGAAACGGTCATAGGGGTCGGAAGCGTCACCAGGCTAGGATGCACCTCGAAGAAGAAGAACAGGTTGAACAAGGTCATGTTAGAGAGCCAAGCCCGGAAGTTGAGGAGGAACAGGTTCCAGAAGTAACAACAAATTTGCCTGGGCCACCTCACAAGAATTCTAAGACCATTGTTACAAACCTGGTCTATCAGATGCAAGCTCAACAGAAAGAATTCCTAAGCGAGATACTGAAGATGTTCAGGCCACCGGGTTTTGTTCCCACTAGAGGTACGCCTAAGTCTGGAGAGAAAAATAGTTCACAGCCGATGCAAGGTAGCCCAAGGCCGATGGGCCAAGCACAGAATGTACCACCACCGCATCAGTTTTCGTCGCCTTCTGCGTACCCGGGAGCCTATCCATATCCACCACCATGGTACAGAATGAACACTCAGGGACAGCATGATCTGAGCAAAGCGATGGATAGGTTCCTGAAGTTGAAGCCTTCATCATTCACCGGTAAAACAGGGAAACCATTGTGGCCAGCACAGTGGGTTGCAAAGATGGAGAAAAACTTCCGACTGATGATCTGTACAGAGGAGGAAAAGGTCTTATTTGCCACTCATATGCTGAAAGAAGACATAAATGCTTGGTGGAATTCTACACGGGCATACCTGGAGTCGAAGCACACACAGGTTGATTGGGAAGTGTTCAAGGGTGCCTTCTTCGATAAGTATTTTCCAAAGAGCTTCAGGGATTAGATGGAGAAGGAGTTCCTCAATTTGCAACAGTCTCAATCGACTGTGGATGCTTATCAGCAGAGGTACGAGGAGTTATTTTTCTTCACACCGGGAAGTATGCAAGAAGAAGGGACCAAGACACGTAGGTTCACCATGGGACTACGTGGAAGCATCAGAGAGCACATCTTGGGTCTGGAGAAGAAAATCTATAATGAGGCTGTGCATGTTGCGAGAGTGATAGAGTCCAGTCAGAGGGACAGCTTCTTCGCCCAGAATAGGGGAGTGAAGAGACCTGCTATTGAGAGTTTGGGTGGCGGTAACAATAGACCCTTCCGCCCATACAGGGCTCAGACCGCTACAGTGCCTGCAAGGAACAATACGGCACCACCTGTGCCACAGAATGACGGATTCAACCCGAATATCAAATGTTTTAACTGTCAGCAAGTGGGTCATATTGCAAGGACCTGCACTCTACCTAAGAAGCAACCTCCCCAGCAAGGAAGAGTTTATGCGGTTACCACTGAAGAGGCAGCTGCATCACCTGATGTGGTCACTGGTATGACTCTATCCCTTACTATTTAGCTTATTATTCTCATTTGTGTGTATGCGCATATAGAACTAAGGGATGATAAAAAATTTCAGGAATTATAAATGTAGCTGGTATACCTTCCAGAGTACTATTTGACTCTGGGCCACACACTCCTTTGTTTCTATTTCTTTTGGGAAGCGAATGGAGTTACCAATCAAGCACTTGAACCCAAGCTTGATAGTTTGCTCTCCACTAGGAGTCGAAGTGGCTTTGACCGAATATTATGGACCATGTACTGTATGTATTGAGGGCCGAGACTTAGAAGCAAGCCTAGTACTACTCGAGATGGCAGACTTTGATGTCATTTTGGGAATGGATTGGCTAGGCCATCATTCATCCGTCCTATTATGTGGTGAAAGGAAGCTTGTGCTTACTGACAAAAAGGGAAGGGAATATAGCTTCACTGGGATCAGGCTATCTAGGAAGCGGAAGCTGATTCTCTCCGCCCTAAAAGCTAAGAGATGCTTAGAGAAGGGGGGAGTAGGGTACCTAGTATCGGTAGTTGATATCACGGCGGAGTCACACAAGAAGGAAGATATAGATGTGGTTCGAGAGTTCCCAGATGTATTTCCAGAGGAGCTTCCAGGTCTACCATCGGACAGGGCTACAGATTTTGTAATAGACCTTATGCCAGGTTCGGCGCCGGTGTCCAAAGCACCATACAGGATGGCCCCTACCGAGTTAAAGGAGTTGAAGACCCAGCTACAAGAATTATTGGACAAGGGTTTCATACGACCTAGCATATCACCTTGGGGAGCACCTGTATTATTCGTCAAGAAGAAAAACGAAAGTGTAAGGCTGTGCATTGACTACCGTGAACTGAACAAGTTGACTATCAAGAATCGGTATCCTTTGCCTAGAATCGATGATCTGTTCGATCAATTGCAGGGTGCAAAGGTTTTCTCGAAGATTGATCTCCGATCGGGGTATCACCAACTGAAGATCAAGGCCGGAGATATTCCGAAGACTGCTTTCAGGACGAGGTATGGGCATTATGAGTTTCTAGTTATGTCTTTTGGGTTGACCAATGCTCCAGCGTCGTTCATGGAACTGATGAACCGAGTGTTTCATGATATGTTGGACACTTCGGTCATCGTATTCATCGATGACATATTGATCTACTCTAAGGACATGGAGACTCATACAGCACATTTGAGGGCAGCCCTACAACGGCTGAGACAAGAAAAGCTTTATGCTAAGTTCAAGAAGTGCGAGTTTTGGCTGAAGGAAGTGGCTTTCTTGGGCCATGTTGTATCTGAAGACGGTATCAAGGTTGATCCAAGTAAGATAGCTGCTATAGTAGGATGGGAAGCACCAAAATTTGTTGTGGAGATTCGTAGTTTCCTTGGGTTGGCTGGTTATTATAGAAGATTCGTGGAAGATTACTCCAGGATCGTTGTTCCACTCACCAGATTGACCAAGAAGGGAGAGAAATTCATATGGACAGATGAGTGTGAGAAGTGCTTTCAGACTTTGAAGTCAAGACTAGTCTCTGCATCTATCTTGACCATCCCAGAACCAAGCGTACCGTTTACTTTATATACGGATGCTTCAGGGTTGGGTATTGGGTGTGTATTGATGCAAGGAGAACAGGTGATAGCTTACGCGTCAAGACAGCTAAAGGAGCATGAGAAGAACTATCCTACGCATGATTTGGAGCTAGCAGCGGTTATACATGCAATTAAGACTTGGAGACACTACTTGTACGGCGAGAAGTTTCAGATTAAGTCAGATCACAAGAGCTTAACTTATCTTTTCACTCAGAAGGATCTGAATATAAGACAGAGGAGATGGCTGGAATTGTTGAAAGATTATGATTGTGACATCCAATACCATCCGGGTAAAGCAAATGTGGTGGCTGACGCCTTAAGCAGAAAATGGGCATCAAAACCTGAGGCAGGACCAAGTACAAATGCTGCATTATGTGCCGCAGCCTCAAGTTCAATCGAAGGTGATGAAGAGTATATAATTGAAACTGCAGAAGATCCAGTCGAGCAAGGCTTAATTCATAAATTCACCATGATGTTCGCAGCTTTGACGATCTCACCGGATCTAGTTGATGAAGTCAAGGTAGCAATCCTACAGGATCCTCATCTCAAGACAGTGCAAGAAGACTTAGAGAAGGGTATGAGCAATCCTGACTTTACCTTGGATTCAGACAAGGTACTCAGGTATCGTGGACGGTTATGTATACCTGAGAGTGAAGACTGCAATATCAGAGATCGAGTTATGACTGAAGCTCATTACACTCCATATTCGGTACATCCAGGAAGTACCAAAATGTACCATGATTTAAGAAAACTATATTGGTGGAGGGGTGTGAAAGCAGATATAGCTCGTTTCGTGTTCCAGTGTCTGAATTGTCAACAAGTTAAAGCAGAAAGGCAGAGACCCGCAGGTTTACTATAGCCATTATCGGAACCTGCATGGAAGTGGGATTGTATAACCACGGATTTCGTCACTGGCTTACCTTTGACACCAAGGTCAGTGGATGCAGTTTGGGTTATAGTCGATCGACTCACCAAGACAGCTCGATTTATTGCGGTCAACCTCAGTATACCATGGAGAAACTGGCCAAGTTATATGTTGATAATATAGTCAGACTTTATGGCGTCCCAGAGAGTATAGTATCTGACAGAGATCCCCATTTTACATCAAAGTTCTGGGAAGGATTACAGAAAGCTATGGGAACCAAGTTGAAGTTCAGTACAGCTTTTCACCCTCAGACGGACGGACAGTCAGAGCGAACTATTCAAATGTTAGAAGATATGCTTCGAGCTTGTGCAATAGACTTCAAGGGAGCTTGGGATGAGAAGCTATCACTTATCGAGTTCGCTTACAACAGCAGTTATCAGGCTACAATTCAGATGGCCCCATATGAAGCACTCTATGGGAAGAAGTGTCGTACACCTCTGTTATGGAACGAGGTGGGAGAAAGAAGAATTGTAGGACCGGAGTTTGTTAAAGAAACTTGTCGAGTGATTGATCAAATCAAGGAGAGAGTAAAGACAGCTCAAGTTCGACAGAAGCACTATGTGGATAATCGACGTCGAGATCTGGAGTTTGCAGTGGGTGACAAAGTATTCTTGAAGGTATCACCGGTGCGAGGCCTGAAACGGTTTGGTAAGAAGGGGAAGCTTTGCCCTAGGTATGTGGGACCGTATGAGATATTGACCCGATGTGGTAATGTAGCATATCAATTGGCTCTACCACCATCTATGTCCAATGTTCATAATGTGTTCCACGTATCATTACTGAAGAAGTATGTCAGAGATCCATCGCACATCTTGACCGCTGATCCCCCAGACTTGACTGAAGACTTAACATTCGAAGTGGTGCCTGTGATGCTCTCAAGTCGAAAAGTCCAGCAACTTCGAACCAAGGATATCCATTATGTGAAGGTGCATTGGAGAAGCCAAAATGTGGAGGAAATTACTTGGGAAGAGGAGAGCGTGATGAGGAAGGAGTACCCTAACCTTTTCAACGATCAAGGTATGTTCAAATTTTGGGGCCAAAATTTCTTTTAAGGGTGGGGGAGTTGTGAAACCTACATGCAAATTTCGGGATGAAATTTCTTTTAAGGGTGGGGGAGTTGTAAGACCCGCACTCCGTAAACCCGGTCTAAACCTTGGTTTTGATGTCGTGATAGGTCTTCCGATCATCACTGGGCCAGACGGGATGAGCGGATGACAAACAGGTATGAAATCGGACCAAAGACGATACCGGTCGATGGTACCGGTCTTGGTACCGGTCGACCGGTCAGGTCTGCGCAGCTAAGTGTGGAAATCCAGAAATTGACTTCTGAGGGTCCCACTTTCCTGATTTCGAATCCTAAGACTTTCCTAATCCTAATAGGGTTACTAAACCCTAATTCTAGCCTATAAATTCACCCTTAAGCCTCCTCAAATCCTTTCCATTGTCTCTCACAAACACTAGAGAAGAGAAAGAGGTTGGAAAGGAGAAGGAGCTAGGAAGAAGAAGAAGGTGCCGCCATTACCGTTCGACGACGCTCATGCTATGCTAGTCAACGGTAAGTGTTTGAATCAATCTTCTTATCCTATGTTAGTTGTGTGGGTGGATCAATACCATGCAAAGTAGGTATTGATCTAAAACCCTAAATTGGCCAATAAACCCAAACTTGCCGTCAAACCTTAGATTCGAGTTTCGAGATGATATTCATCGGAACGAGACTTAAATGAGTTGGGGATAACTCTAACTCCAAGTTTAGACTTAGAATGAATAGGAGAAACCTTGGAAATCCATGGAGGATGATCGACGGCAGTCGAAAAACCCATGTATGGTCTTCCGGAGACATATCGATTGACTATACCGGTTGCACACAGTGCGACCGGTATGTTGCCACCGGTATCCCTCGGGAGGCTGGTCTGTGGGGACTGGCTGACCATACCGGTCGCCAGTCTTCCCCACAGAGCTGCGACCGATACATGCCACTGGTCAGCTCTGTGAGGGTATTTTGTAACTTTGTTGGTTTCCGACCAACGTAAAACCTTAAGAAAAATATTCTAATGAAACCCTAATAATATTGTAGGACTTTGTGACTTCCCGTTTGGATCTTGCGATGTGGAGCAAGCTAACAAACGAGCATTAGGTAAGGGAATTTGACCTAAACCTAATAATTAATGGACAGTAAGTTGTTGTTAATTACCTGAATATATATGATGTGATGTTTGTGCATATTCACATGCCATCCTTTACTTTCAGTTATTATTATTGTTCATGCATTGATAAGATGTGATTGTTTTCGTTAGTGTGTGGAGTGGGGCATGGGCCTGGGATCGCTCCTCACACTAGCACTTTTGTAGTATTCTGTCTTAACATGCTTGGTACAGGTGGGGCATCAGGGGAAGGTCGTGGTACGGTGGTCTCCGATATTGATGTTGGCCTGGCCATGGTTATGTGGCACTGTGATCTCCGAGTCGACGCTGGCTTGTCCATGATGCTTTAGCTCTATCTCTATGCCGTAGGGAGTTATGTTGGGATAGGGTCTACCTGTAAATTTTCTATCCTAGTGGGTTAGTTGCGGATAGGGCATCAGGGGAGGTGTGGGAATGCCTTAGCTCTATCTCTATGCCGTAGACGGCTGTGCTGGGATAGAGCGTACATTGATGACATATAGGATTGGTTAGTTGCGAGCCCAGTTTGTGAGCCCTGGCCAGTAGGGGCTTAGGTACTGGTATGGGTAGAGCATCAGGGGAGGTATGGGGGTATCTTAGCTCTATCTCTATTCCATGATGGGTGCATGTGGGCCAATGGGGGTGTGATCCATGAGGTGCCACACACTCGTGTATAGAGATGCGGGGGCCACCAAACTTTTCTATAGCACATTGCAAACTTAAAACCAGACCACAGCATAAAATGATTGTTACTCATGCATAATATTGTAAAACTGTCTGATTGTCTTACTGAGCTAAGTTGTGAGCTCACCCTTTGTACGTACATTATTTTAGATGTTGATGCAGGTTACACTGTGGAAGAATACATGAATTCCCCGGCTTATGGCGGTGTTGTTGCGTTGGATGTACAAGCAGGAGAGGACGAGCATGACGCTTCATGTGAGTGCCCTTTCTGCGTGTACCTTTGATTGGTTTTATTTATTTATTTTCATTATTTTCGATTGGATTAAAGAGATGTAATGATATTATATTATTTGTTTGGATTTGAATAATTTGATATTTTATTTAAAGTTATCAATAGATTCTCAGTTCATTAAATTTAAAAGACTTTCGTTGTACTATAATATTCTGATTGTGGTTATGTGTAATGGTTTGTATGAGTAGACACGGCCTATTTGAGATCCTGGAGTGAACTGTTGGTTCGATGACGGTTCACTCACACCATTCTGGTTGGATCAGAATTGGGGTGTGACAGCTGTAACCAAAATCTTTGGTTTGATATGATTCCATGATGCTAACATGTCGAAAATTGCTTGAATATGCCTATTTTTGATAAATCATGATCAAAGATGTTATATTACGTGCATGTTGATGTTTTAATGCCTATGTTTGATATTTTTTATGCATTAGAATATGTTTAAAGTACTCAATAGAGAAAAATTGAATGTTATATTTTTGAGTATTTTAATGTTTTTCACATGGTGGATTTCAGATCTGAAATTTGATTTTGGGACATGCATCTCATATAGATTTTTGATGAATTTCATGCCCAAAATTTTATGAGAAACTCATATTTATGTCAGAAAGTTCTCCTATAAATTTTGACTCCTTTGGAGTTGAGAAAGTTGAGATAAAAAAGCCCCAATGATGCTACTATCCTTCTCAGGTACAGTACAAACCCTCATCGAAAAAGCTCTAAAAATAAAATTTACGGCCGTAATTTGATAATCCTTCCTTCAGAGAAAGTGATAGATATGAATTCATGAAAATTTTGGCACTAGACTCGGATTTTTCTAATTTCTTATGGATTTAATATGATTTTTGAAGTGCACCATGGTCTGTTTTAGGGTCAGTTAGAACACACTGAATTGTATGACTGAGATGTGATGTTTGAGCCTTGAGGAACTTTCTGTTGGTACAATATTTTTTAATGAAGTGTTAGATCTATCAGTTAGCTATATTACCATATACCTGAATTCTATTTTTACTGAGTGGTTGATTTTATATAGAATTTATGGTGCATCTGGTCAGAATCTGGAACAGACTTGACAAGTGCACATGCCTGCACTTGTGGTGCATATTCGACCCATTTTGGTTCCCTGTTAGGATTTTCCTTCTTGAGACAAAATATAGGTCTCTGAGTCCTCTTTTGGAGGATGTATTTTGAGCTTAATTTGAATATATATGAAGCCCCATATGCATCTTTTGGCCAAGATCCACAGAATCTATTGATTGTAGTAAAAATCATGAAAACCCATGCATAAGTGTCCTATAGAGACTTTTTCAAACATCACTTCCTTTAAGGAAAAGGTAGCTACATGAATCTGGAAGACACCAAGTTAACAAGTAATTTTTTGTATGATTGAAGAATATCTTATGATTATTTTCCCATTACTGGTTTGAATCTGAAAATCAGTCTGACCAGTTTTCATAGTTTGACCTTGTAGGCATGATTTAAACCATTAGATTTCCATCATACGAATGATTTAAAGGAATTTGAATGGATAGATTATCATTTGGAGTGATTTAAACCATTGGATTACCTTTTTGAGTGATTTAATTGAATTTGAACGGTTGGATTGACCTCATGGATGTTTTAATTGAATCTGAACCATCGATCAAATATGATCTTGATCACATTGTTGATGATCGAGTACATCAAATTTGAGTATTCGATCAAATATGATCTTGGTCACATTGTTGATGGTCGATGCTTGATCAATGCACTCACATGTTTGTTGCTATATTTGAGATGACATACTTTATTGCTATACTTGAGATGATATTGTTATTACTTGTCATAATTGAATGATATTTATTATTGGCAATAATTTAATTTCTGCAACACCCTAGTTGAACTGCCATATCTGTACACCTAGAAGACATATTAGGTATGGGGACATGCATGTACGCACCCACATTCACAGGAAGGGTAAGAATGAAAAAATAATAAATCTTAATCAAGAATCAGAAAGCTTAGCCCAACAAATGTCAAATTAGAATTTTAGGTTCAGGGTAGCTTAGGATGATCCCTTCCCCTCAGCTCATTTTCCTCTAGGATACAGAAAACTAGATTGGTGTGATGTGAATCGAACCATAAAGCATTTAGGTTCCACACCCTGATATTGAAAGAAGAACATAAATGGATTGAATCTGCATTCTGAACTACGCGGATCCTGATTCTTATGATAGCACCCTAAGATATGTAGGTAGTTTGAAGACATTTCGAAACACGGTTCCATAACCTCTATTCTAAATCGTACTTGTGGCTCTCTCAGACTGTACACATCGAATATGTACTTATGGTTCACTAGAATTGTACATCCTTTAGGTTCACTTGAATCTGTACCTGTAGTTTACTAAAACTATACATCTTTAGGTTCACTCAAATTTGTACTTGTGGTTCACTAGAACTGCACATCCTTTAGGTTTACTTAAATCTGTACCTGTGGTTTACTAGAATTGTACATATTTAGGTTCACTCGAATCTATACTAGTGGTTCACTAGAACTGTACATTATTTAGGTTCACTCGAATCTGTACCTGTGGTTCACTAATACAACCTTGGCAAGAACGGTGTTCCACAAAAAACTGTACACCCATTAGGTTCACTAGAATCTGTACCTTTGGTGACAATTGTTTAATAATGAAATGATTTTCATTTAATCTAGGAATGAAGATTTTGTTTAATTTTTATTTCTATGTAATAAGGTTGTCAAATCTAGGCATACCAATTTTAGTCTTGTATTTTGGCTATTTAAACAATGTAAAGCCCATGTAAAGATCATCCAAGAGTGATTAAGAAAGAAGGCAGTGGCTGAAGAACAACTCTCTTTCTTTTATTCTTGTGTTCTTGAAGAAGTCATGTGTGGCTAACTTTCTTATCTTTGGTTAGACGGAGCTGAAGCCATCATTGTAAACTTGTGAGACTTGTTTTTATTTATTCATTTTTAATTGAATATTTGTTTTTCATTCAATTTATGTGTATAATGATTGATGAATGGGTTGATTAGGAGTACTACTAATTGATTTATTTATCTAATCGATTGTTAGATTATAATTGAATTGCTATCAATTGATTATTCTATGTCAGTGGTAATGGGGATTGATGTTAATGGACAAGTTAATGTTATATTCCTAGGAGAAATCAAATTAAAGTAATTAAACCACGCTGGTGTATGCTTAACGTTTAATTTCAATCGTCTTTCTAATTGTTATTGCTATTCCTGAATCAAATCGAGAGCCTAGTCTTGAGATTGATTTAAGAGTAAGGGTACTATTAATAAGCTATCTTTTAATAGACCAATCTTAAGGAAAGACTAAGGATTTTAGGCCTAGTCCTAATTTTCTTGATTGATTATTCAATTGGAATTAATTATCCTTTATGTCGATGAACAAGTTTACAAAGATGGTGTAAGTATCCTTTTGACCGAAGCTTTCTCTTATTGGTTTAATCTTTGATATTTGTATTACCTTGCTCTTTATTCTTGCATTTTAGATAATTAATTACTATTTTTTTCTATTGCAAACATACCCCCCTCCATACGTAGGATAGCCAATAAAGTTGTGCTAATAAGATCAATCAGAATCTACTTTAGTACAATAATTGATTATTTTCTGAGTCTTATTTCATTTTCATTTGTTTTTCTCTCTTTAGGTTAATTAAACATTTTAATCTTGATCATACAATCCTTGTGGGTTCGACCCTTACTTGCTACTATCTACGTTTCAAAGTAAGGTAATTTAATTTGAGCGCTCGACACGCATCAATGCACGTCCCCACACCTAAATGTCTTCTAAGTGTACAGATATGGCAATTCGACTAGGGTGTTGTAGAAATTAAATTATTACCAATAATAAATATCATTCAAATATGACAAGTAATAACAATATCATCTCAAGTATATCAATAAAGCATGTCATCTCAAATATAGCAACAAACATGTGAGTGCATTGATCAAGCATCGATCACCAACAATGTGACCAAGATCATATTTGATCGAATATTCAAATTTGATGTAATCGATCATCATCAATGTGATCAAGATCATATTTGATCGATGGTTCAGATTCAATTAAAACATCCATGAGGTCAATCCAACCATTCAAAATCAATTAAATCACTCAAAAAGGTAATCCAATGGTTCAAATCACTCCAAATGATAATCTATCTATTTAAATTGCTCTAAATCATTCATATGATGGAAATTTAACAGTTTAAATCATGCCTACAAGGTCAGACTATGAAAACTGGTCAGACTGATTTTCTGATTCAAACCAATCATGGAAAAATAATCATAAGATATTCTTCAATCATGCAAAAAATTATTTGTTAACTTGGTTGTTTTTCAAACTCATGTGGCTACTTTTTCCTTCAAGGAAGTGATGTCTGAAAAAGTCTCTACATGACACTTATGCATGGATTTTCATGATTTTTACTGCAATCAATAGATTCTGTGGACCTTTGCCAAATCATGCATATGGAGCTTCATACATATTCAAAATAATCTCAAAATACATCCTCTAAAAGAGAACTCAGAAACCTAGATTTTTTCTCAAGAAGAAAAATCCTAACAGGAAACCAAAATGGGTCGAATATGCACCACAAGTGCAGGCATGTGCATTGGTCAAGTCTGTTCTAGATTCTGACCAGCTGCACCATAAATTCTATATAAAATCAACCACTCATTGAAAATAGAATTCAAGTATATGGTCATATATCTAACAGATAGATCTAACACTTCATTAAAAAATATTGTACAAATAAAATGATCTTCAAGGCTCAAACATCACATCTTAGTCATGCAATTCAGTGTGTTCTAACTGACCCTAAAATAGACCATGGTGCACTTCAAAAATCATATGAAATCCATAAAAAATAAGAAAAATCTAAATCCAGTTCCAAATTTTTCATGACTTCATATTCATCACTTTCTCTTAAGGAAGTATTATCAAATTATGGCTGTAAATTTTATTTTTAGAGCTTTTTCGATGAGGGTTTGCACTATACCTGAGAAGGATAGTAGCATTATTAGGGCTTTTTTAACTCAATTTTCTCAACTCCAAATGAGTTAAAATTTATAGGAGAACTTTCTAACATATGTATGAGTATCTCATAAAATTTTGGGCTCGAAATTCATCAAAAATCTATATAAGATGCATGTCCCAAAATCAGATTCTAGATCTGGAATTTCCATATCTGAAATCCACCTTGTGAAAAACATTAAAATACTCAAAAATCATCATATGGCATTCAATTTTTCTCTATTGAGTACTTTAAACATATTCTAATGCATAAAAAATATCAAACATGGGCATTATAGCATCAACATGCATGCAATATAACATCTCTAATCATGATTTATCAAAAATAGGCATATTCAAGCAATTTTCGATATGTTAGCAACATGGAATCATATCAAACCAAAGATTTTGGTTACAGCAATGGGTGAGGGGCTATGAATTACAGGTATGTACTAGAAAATAATAATGGAGAATGAACTTACCTCTTTGCAGAGAGTTTCCTCTCTCTTAGCTTCTCCTTCTTCCTTCTCTTCTTCTCTCTCCATTCTTCTTCCTCTCTTCGGCTTCTCTCTTTCTTCTTCTCTATTTCTTCTTCTCTTCTTCTCTCTCTTCTTCTCTTCTATTTTCTTAAACTCTCTTCTTTTCCAACCCTTTTAGATTTCCTTCTTCTTCTTTTCTTTCCTTCCTTTTCTCTTTTTTTCTCTTTTTTTTTTCTTTCCTTTTTTTTTCTTTTCCTTTTCTCCACTCACGTTCTCCCCTCTTTCCTTTTTTTTTTCTTTTCCTTTTCTCCACTCACGTTCTCCCCTCTTTCCTTTTTTTTCTTTTCCTTTTCTCCACTCACGTTCTCCCCTCTTTCCTTTTTTTTCTTTTCCATTTTTTTTATTTTTTCTTTTTGTCTTTTTTCTTCTTCTCTTTTTTTTTCTTTTATTCGGATCTCACTCTCTCGTCCTCTCTCTTTCTTTTTTTTAATTTTTTCTTTTTTCACTCCTTTAATGTATATATACATATATATATATATATATATATATATATATATATATATATATATATATATATATATATATATATGTATATATACATATATATATATATATATATATAATATACATATAATAAAATATAGATATAATCCTATACATAATATATATTGTATATATATATATATACATAAATTAATGCACATGGACTGAACCATTTCAAATTGGGCTGGTCTGGGCTGGGTTGAGTTGGACTAAGTTGGGTTGGACTGAGTTAAACTGATATGGGTTGAGCTGGGTTGGACCAAGATTGGTTTTTCTCTCTCTATCATTTCATTGACCATTTTCGCAATCATTCCGCATGGAATTTTTTGACAGCCTCTACCCTAAATTTTCTACATTTACTTTGTAGAACACTAAAAATGAGAAATAGTGGAGTTTGAACCACCTCATTTGGACGTAAAATTGCCAACTTATGAATTTCTAAAGTTTAAATAGGCTAATTCATGATAATTCGGCTAGCAACTCTGCATGGGAGGCCTCGGAGATCTCTATCTCAAATCTTTACGTTCATTTTGTAGAGCACTAAAAATGAGAAATACTGGAGTTTGAATCACCTCATTTGGACGTAAAATGGTCAACTTATGAATTTCTGAAGTTTAAACAGGCCAATTTACGATAATTAGGCTAACAACTCTGCATGGGATGCCTCGGAGATCTCTGCCTCAAATCCTTCACGTCCACTTTGTAGAGCACTAAAAATGAGAAATACTAGAGTTTGAATCACATGATTTGGACATCGGATAATAAAATTATGAGGAATTGAAGTTTAAGCGGGCATACCAACTTGCAACTTTGCGTGGGATCCCTCGGAGACCTCTGCTCCAGATCTTCCACGTCCACTTTGTAGAGCACCAAAAATAAGGAATAATGACACTGGAATCACCTCATTTGGACATTGGATGAGCGAGATATGAGAAGTTGAAGTTTAAATAATTAAACTTACGATAATTTGCATGCAAGCCCCTGGATATTATTAATCTTTAGAAAATACCCTTATTCTTATTCCCAGACTAAAATCACCATATCTTCTTCATTTGACATCGGAATTGAGCGATTCTGATCTCATTTCGAAGGTATTTACAAGACCTACGCATCCATGCAGGTTGTAACCCATTTTCTTGATGTGGGACCCCTCGAAAACTTCTTCATAGTTGTAGCCAAAATCCAAATCTTGCATTGGGATTCACCAACCTGCCATATGGTTTCACTTAAGCTCCTGGACACTGGGGATCATCTCAATTATTCTCAAAACATTATAGAAAGCATGCCGGGGCTAATGACTGTCATTTTTTATAGAGTTTCACTCTCCTCCCCTGTATTTTCCAAACTTTCTCTTACTTCTCCCACTTTGATGTCTACTCTCCAGTAAGACTTTGTTCAACTAGGGATGACAAAAATGGGGTGCTTATACCCCTCTTTAGCTCAGATTGTATCAATTGAGGGTAAAGATAAGAGAACCGTATTTTTACCTCTCATATTGGAGAGACAAAAATTCAAAGAGGTAAGATCATCAAACCACTCAACACGCATGCATATAACATGGCAAATATAGTAACATCAGGACTAGCAACCATCATCACATAAATCATGTACATTCAAAACAAATGACTCTCTTAGCATGCATACTCTAAATGAAATTGGGGAGGACAAATAGAAATTGAAATGGTTCTCACTGGGTCATAAACTTTGTCTGATTACATAGCTTTAAAAAAAATGACTGGATCAAAGCACTAAATGAGTGTTCAAACACATCTGGATAAACCTAAAGAATCTTCTGAAGAGTCCGCTTATCCCATCCACTAGCAATAGCCCCAACCAGATCATGGCTTAATTCTTTAGGTGCTTTAAAACATGTTCCCTTCTTGTTGATGTCTTTCAATGCCCCATATTGATGGAATAGCCTTGCAGGTGAATAAAATGAATTGTGTGTCAAACCCATAATCTGAACATCTGCACTACCTGGAGTGTTTATGACAACTTTATCTGCATTCCACCAACTACAGTTCCATCGGATGCTTAAAATGGTCATTTGCTTAAGACATGACAGCCGATCTGTGTCAACTTCATATACAGTAGGACCTGCCCTCTTTACTAGAAGATAACGGTCAAGACTTGGTACTCCGAGTTCCTCTACCAGACCCAACCTTTCAACTAACCAGATTTGAAGCAAGTATAATGAT
This sequence comes from Protea cynaroides, assembly GCA_028583415.1. Lineage (NCBI taxonomy): Eukaryota > Viridiplantae > Streptophyta > Magnoliopsida > Proteales > Proteaceae > Protea > Protea cynaroides. Next base: position 53,388,533 of record CM053265.1, read on the forward strand.
CCATTGAATTTCTCTAAGCGACACCTGCCTTGTAGATTTACTGCAAGATCCAGTCCCCTCAGAGTCTCTGCTAACACAGTAGGTATGATGTCTCCTTGAAGCTCTGCATGTCCGATGAGATCAATAATGATAGGAGATCATGTAGCTTCTTGACTCTGCAGTAATGTTCGAGCAATGATGCAATATAGATAGACTCGTCTCCTCTATGTTTTTGCTTCATCATCTTCAGGTTCTTTCCATGCATAGGTATCTATCATGGGTTGCAATTTCAATCTCTGATCTTGAACGAACAATCTTGCTTCTTCTTCATTCCAGCCGAAGAAGTCTCTTATTCTCTACTTATAATCTCTCTTAGAGGATGGTCTAAACATCTTTCTTTCTGGTGGATAAAGGAGACATGCTCTGAATTCTTCAATAGTAGGGCACAATTCGGCTTCACCAAACCTGAATACATGAGCTATTGGATCCCAGCACTGAATAACTACTTTGAGTAAACCTGGGCACAGTTTTACTGTCATCATTTGGAGGAGGACGTCCAAGTGAATCTTCTCTAAGAATAAATGATTTTCAGTGAATTCCATATGCCAACTCCAATTCTTCAATGCTCTATCCATCCTCACCATGCTGTTTGACGAGTAAAAGCTCTAGAGTGCTCAACAAAGTTGACCTGTAGAAAATCCTGACCTATAACAGATTAGTAGGGAAATCATTAGAACTTTCTTACACTGTAATTGTTAAACACATTGAAAACCTTAGTGAGTTGTGCATGAAATATGTGCATATGCATGACCTTGTCTGGGCCTAAGTTTCTAAGTCAAAGACCGGTGAGCGAGGATGAAGGCCAAACTCGGCTGATAAGAAGCTATCCAGATGAGTTTCCCATCAGGAGGTTCTTTTGGTTGTTTATGTAGAATGGTCGATCCCTCCGAAGAGATACCATTTTATGGGCTTGAGAAGGAAGGGCTCTTTGGAATCTTTGGACACCGTTGAATGTAATGAATGACAGATAAGAGTTCCAGCCAGATTTATCATTATCATTATTTTCAGATTGACATGCCCACTAGGGTCGATATCAAAAGATGTGAAAGATGGGCTCGATATGCGACTCTTGGGAAATCCGTTGGATAGATGAACTATCACACCCCAATTCCAGCTGAACTAGAAGTATGAGTGAACCGGCTCTAAATCACGGTTCACACCAGGATCTCAATAGACCGTGTCAACCAATCATTCCCAAGCAGTCTAACTTAATCAAAGAATAATACATAGCAGCAGAATAAAAGATAAATAAACTGAGCTCTATATTGTAAATTTAATAATTATCTAAATTATTCCATCATTCACAAACTTAAATAATAAAAATATTACAATGTATTATTTAAAATAAAATATCCTCTAACGAAAAACACAAAATGAGCACTCGCATGATGCGTCATGCTCATCCTCTACTGCCTGAGTGTCAATGGAAACAACTGTACCGTATGCTGGGGCAGTCATGAAGTCATCAACCGTGTACCCTGCATCAAAATCTGAAAAGAAGAATATATATATTCGGGTGAGCTCACAACTTAGCTCAGTAAGTACAAAACCAATGCAACATACAATATGCATGATATAACATTACAATTTGGGTTAGGTATAACTTGCAAGGTGCTATGGTAAGGTTTGGCGGCCACCGCACCTCCATGCACGAGAGTGTTAGCACACCCAACAGTCAGGTAGCAATCCACACTACTGTTGTTGCCCCACATCACTCACTCCGATATAGAGATAGAGCTAGAGTCTCACAGTCAGGCAAAAATCCACATTACCGTGTCCTCCCCCTAATACCCTACACCGTACCAATACCTAAACCCCTATTGGCAAGGGCTTGCAAGTGGATTCTGTTTCTAACCAGTCCTAAATGTCAATACAATATCTATGGCCCTACCCCAGCACGGCTCCCTATGACATAGAGATAGGACTCCAGTCTGGCGGGCAGGATGAACCACAATCCCACGTCCTCCCCCTGATACCCTATTCGCACCAAGTCCGCTAAGGTAAACGGCGATATTACCCTACCCCAGCACAACTCCCTACGACATAGAGATAGGGCTCGAGTCTGGTGAGCAGGATGAACCACAATCCCACGTCCTCCCCCTGATACCCTATTCGCACCAAGTTTGCTAAGGTAGAAGGCGATACGAAAAAAGTGTTAGTTGTGGATATATTCAGGGCTCACTCCCCTTTACATTCCACACACTAACTAAAAACATACACATGCCTAACATCCAACATCCTAGCATATGAAATGCATGATTAGATAATAGCAAAAGAAACAACTACATGGCATGTGAATATGCACAAACACCAAGCAATTCAATTTACACATAGACTTAATCACAAAGGTTTACTGTTATTTAATTAATTAGAGTTTGGGGTACCTGTCACGTGACAACAATTTCGTACAGTGTCACAGGATCTACTCACGCTGCCTACAAGTCCTACAATCATATCTTTAAGTTAGAATCCATTTATTAAGGTTAGAATTCATTTATGAAGGTCACAGCTGGTCAGAACCATGTTTGGTCAAGCAAACAAGGCTCGGAAGGCATACTGGTCTCAATATACTGGTCTCAGTAGAGTGAGACCGGTATGGTGCCACCGGTATATACCGATTGCGGTACATACCGGTCTCAGTCAGTGAGATCGGTATGTGCCTGTGGTATATACCGCAGGCCCATACCGCATGACCTTGTGTCCAATCGGTATGTCCCGTGGTTTGGATCCAAAAACCGATCTCGGATCTCCCTCCTTCGTCAGTCTTCGGCTTGGTTTCTAGGGTTTCTCCTAACCCATTCTAAGGTCCAAGTATTCTAATGGCCTTCTGGTTGTGACTAGAATGTCGTATCAAACCAGATCAGATCTAAAAGAAAAACTAGGCTTTAAATCAAAGTTCTAGGATTTTGGATCGCTGCGCCGCTTCACGGCTTCGATCCGAAATCCTTTCATGACTAAGAGAATTGAGCACTTACCGGCGGTGTTCATCGGTTGGCGGCGTGCTCCTACGATGGAAACCCCTTTCTTGAGCGGCCTCCTCCTTCCTTGCTCCTTCTCAGATCTCTTCAGACGGCTAGAGTTTTGAGAAGGATCAAATGAGTGTCCAAGCCTCTATTAGTAGTGGGAGACCATTCTTAGGAAGGTTTCCCACGATTGGAAACTTTTCAAGTTTTAATTCGGAGTGAGGGACCCGCTGGAGTCCGTCTCCAGCCGAAACTAAACAAACCGGTCGCATATACCGGTCTGAGTCAGTCAAACCGGTATAGTCAGACCGGTATACACATACCAGTTGCACATACCGGTCTGACTGACTCAGACCGGTATAGTCAGACCGGTATGAAGGTTATACAGTTTTTCACAGGTTTTCATACCTGAAAATTTAGTGGTTCGTCACCTGACTTTGCCTTCCGGTCCGGTTATGATTGGAATACCTGTCACCATATAAAACCATGGGTTAGACCTGGTTTTTAGAACACGGTTCTTACAACTCTACCACCCTTAAAAGAAATTTCGTCCCCAAAATTTGCATGTAGGTCTCACATGAACGGATAAAAGAGCTTAGCCAGAAAGCAGGAAGTTCTTCCTTTAATTATGACGAGATGATGAAACCATTCCTGAGTGGTGGGGTGTAGTAGCCTCTTTGGAGAATCCAACCCAATTCCTTTAAAGTCCTCCAAAACAGTCGAGTTTCATTGTCGACTTCCGTAAATGACAAACCAATTGCACTCTCCAGTTTTTTTTTTTTTTTTGGAAGAGTGCAGAGGCTAGACATGATATTGTTTCACCTGATCAAGGTTGGTCAGGTATTGTAACTCTTCACCATCCAGATCTGTCAACCGAACTGCCTTTCCAGGTAAGATTTCTTTCACTATGAATGGTCCACTCCAGTTTGGATGGATGTTACCCCTGAGGTCATGGATAGGCCCTCTTTGCTCCTTCAATACTAAATCTCCCACTGCCAAGTGACGAATATGGACCTTCTTATTAAAAGTGGTGGCCATTCTTTGTTGGTACTTCTTTTTATTGTCAGCCGCTTTCATTCTCTTTTCATCAATGAGGTTTAACTCCTCATAACGGGATCAGAGCCATTCAGCTTCAGGGATTTTGGACTCCATTAATATCCTCAGTGATGGCACTTCCATTTCTACTGGGAGTACTGCTTCCATACCATATACTAAAGAGTAAGGCGTCATTCCAGTAGATGTCCTTATAGAAGTTCTGCATGTCCATAATGCATATGGTCGCCTATCTGCCCAGTCACCATGAGTTTCTACCATTTTTTAAAGGATGACCTTGACATTCTTGTTGGCGGCTTTTACTGCTCCATTTGTCTGTAGACGATAAGGGGAGGAACGGTGCCTTTGGATGTTAAACTTCTCATACAGCTCTTGTACCTTCCCTCTGAAGTGTTGACCTTGATCTGAGATTAAAGCACGAGGCATCCCATGCCGACAGATGATATGCTCTTAAAGGAACTTGGCTACCTTATTTGCTGTGAGTTTAGCATATAACTGAGCTTCTACCCACTTGGTAAAATAGTCGATAGCTACTAAGATGAACTCATGTCCATTTGATGCTTTTGGGTGAATATTTTCAATCACATCTATACCCCAAGTTGAGAATGGCCAAGGTGAACTGAGAGTGTGCAATTCTGTAGGCGGTACATGTATCAGGTTGGCAAAGATCTGGCATTTGTGGTACTTCTTCACAAACTTCACGCAATCTGTTTCCATCGTGTTCCAATAGTACCCCATTCTTGAGATTTTCTTTGCAAGAATCCTAGCATTCATGTGCAGTCTACAAACTCCTTGATGTGTCTACTCAATGAGGGTTTGTGCTTGCCCTTCATCGACACAAACCAATTGTACCCCATCATATGATCTCTTGTATAGGATATCTTCGTAGAGGATGAACTATAAGGCATATCGTCTCAGTGTCTTCTTCTCCTGTTGTAGCATCTGCAGGGTATTTGCCTTCTCTAATGAAGTCCACTAGGTGCAAACCAAGGTCTTCCATCAACTATCAATGCATCAACTTCTTCATATGTCTGCTGGCTTCTTCTTTCTATCATCAAGGGTCTTGTGCATTCAACAGAATCACCACTGATCATTGAAGCCAAGGTGGCCAATGCGTCAGCGTATTTGTTTGTGTCCCTTGGGGAATAGTCGAAATCTATCTCTGTGAAGCTCTGAGCTAGACTAATTTCATGCTGCTGATAAGGTATCAATTTTTCATCCTTGGTTTTTCAATCTCCTCTGACTTGGTAGATGACGATGGATGAATCCCCATACACTTTCAACTTCTTGATGCCTATTGCAAGTGCAGCTTTGAGCCCCATGATGCAAGCTTCATATTTTGCAGTATTGTTTGTACACTCAAACTCTAATCGGAACGAAAATGGTACGAATTCTCCTTCTGGATCTATAAGTAATACCCCAGCTCTGCACCCTCTATGGTTGGTGGCTCCGTCAAAGAACATCATCCATGTATCTTCTTTCTTTTCCTCTTCGGCCATGTGAACCTCTTCATCGGGGAATACATCTTCCAAGTTTCTGAGTTTATCCCTGACTGGGTGAGCGGACATATGCTTTGCAATTACACTTCCCTTAATGGATTTATGTATGACATACGTGATATCAAATTCAGACAACAATAGTAGCCATCGAGCCAGTCTTCCAGTCAATGCTGGCTTCTCAATAGGTACTTCAATGGGTCCATCCTTGAAATGAGTATGACAGGGTACGATAACATGTAATGTCTCAACCATTTAGTTACCCAAACTAGAGCCGCACATGTCTCCAAGGGTGTATAGTTTAACTCGTAGCCTGTGAATTTCTTGCTTAAGTAATATTGCCTTTTTTATACGTCCATCGTCATCATGTTGGGCTATCATCGACCCCATGGAATCTTCTAACACTGATAAGTAAAGGAGCAATGGCCTTCCAGGAACAGGTGGAGCCAGCACTGGTGGATTTGATAAATAAGTCTTGATCTTGTCAAAAGCCAACTGACACTGAGGGTTCCACTCCTTGGGCTGATTCTTCTTTAGTAACTTGAAAATCGGATCACATTGTCGTGAGGTGTGCGATAAATCAATTGATGTACTGGAGCCTTCCCAGAAAACTTCTTATCTCTTTTTCTGTCTTGGGAGGTGGCATCTCTGATATGATTTTTATCTTGGCTGGGTCTATTTCAATCCCCCTTTAACTAACCATGAAGCCTAGCATTTTTCTTGTTGTTACCCCAAATGCACACTTTTGAGGGTTAAGCCTAAGCTTGTATTGCTTCATCCTCTCCAAGAATTTCCTCAGAGATGTAACATGGTCCTCTCTGCTAAGTGATTTTACAATCATATCGTCCACATATACTTCAACTTCCTTATGAATCAGATCATGCAACACTATCGTAGCCATCCTTTGATAGGTTGCTCCTGCATTCTTTAGTCCAAATGGCATTACCGTGTAACAATAGGTACCCCAGTCTGTTGTAAAGGTAGTTTTCTCTTTGTCTTCCAGGGCCATCTTGATTTGGTTATACCCTGAGAATCCATCCATGAAAGACAGAAGTGCATGATTGGATGTGTCATTAACTAGGATGTCTATCTTTGGCAGTGGGAAATCATCCTTGGGGCTGGCCTTATTCAGATTCCTGTAATCCACATACACTCTTAGCCTTCCATCCTTCTTAGGTACTATGACCACATTAGCTAACCATTTTGGGTACTTCGAGACTTCCAAGAATCCAGCGTCAAACTGTTTCATTATATCCTCTTTGACTTTTAAAGTCCATTTAGGCCTTAGCCGTCTCAACTTCTGCTTGTGTAGCTTTGCATTGGGAATTAGAGGTATCTTGTGTTGTACCACTTCTGGATTTATGCCCGGCATATCTTCATAAGACCATACGAACACCTCTTGGAATTCCTTTAATAACTTCGTCAACTGGTCAGTCTCTTCTTCTGTCAAAGTCATGCCAATCTTGATCTCTTGTGGTTGCTCTTCTGTGCCAAGATTGATCATCTTGAAGTCCTCGCCAACAGGTTGGGCTTTTTCCTCTTCCAAGGCTTTGATGGATTGTAAGATTTCAGGAGGTGGTTCATCATTCTCATCATTATCAAAGTTAGAGTTGGAAAAAGAGGAATTAAAAGAAGTAGACATAGTATAATTAGAAAAACTTTCTTTATTAATGCTTGGAAACAGAGGTACAGAAGAGGAAGTTCCTAATGGAATGGACTCAACGCTATCAGAAGACTTAAACCTACCTAAGGACTTATAGACTTCGGGCCCAGACATGGCCATACTATACTGATTACATGACAACCCTTTCGGGTAGACAAAGGTATCTAGACAACTCCAGTTTGGGATCATTCCGTTGATAGGGAGGATGATTGGTTGCACATCGGGATCTCCATCTTGATTGTCCCCAGTGAGCGTCAGAACCTAGTCCTCGTTGAACAGAGTGCCGATATCTATCGTCTTCGTCTCTGACTTTTGCTCCTCACTCTACCCCTGAATCTTGATCTTTTCCAGCTCCATCCAATTAATTGTACAGTCAAAGAATATCTCAAAACCATGTACTTGTCTCTGGAGGTTTCTATCTAGCCACGGTTCAAGGAATCGGCAGAATGTAATGTCCTCTCCTTCTTTGACAAAGTATCCATTGAGAGTCTTGAAGTATGGGTTGATCTGCTCATCCTCATATATACCTCCAAACTGTGCCTAGTAGACTGGCTCATCTGTCCTCTATGGTTGCATCTTTTGTGACTCCTGTCTGCTGCCTTTATTGGACTCCTACTACTACTCCTATATTTTCTCCTCTCAAGCCTCTGAAATGCATCATCGACTCTCCTCTGTTTCTCTTTTACCAGTTTCAGATCTCCGTTGGTAGGAACACACCCCAGTCCAAATCTGTACTTATTGATCAAAATGTTGACATTACCCTGTTGGTTGGAACCAAGGTCCATACCTGGAAAGTAAGACATGTTAAGTAATTGATGAAGCGAAAATGACAAATGCGTACCTGGGGGATTTGGTTATGTGGTTGACATGATGTTGCTAATGTGGAATCTACCAAGACTGATATCTTGTGGCAAACTTCCTTCTATCCCTTTATCCTTCTACCTTATTACCAACACATTTACAACTGCCGAGTCTGCATAAACTATAACAGTAGTGCTATTATGGAGGAATTTAACCTTCTGCTGCAAACTTGATGCCACTGTGTCTGCCAAGTGTATCCATTGTCTGCCCAGAAGTACACTGAAGGATGTGATGGTATATCAGTAACTTGAAACTCAGTCAGAAACTCTGCAGGCCCAACTTGTATCGAAACAGTAAACACGCCCAGAATGGCCCTCCTTGAATTGTTATATGCCTTTATGGTCATGTTAGAAGGCTTGAGCTCAGATTCACTAAATCCCAAATGCTTAAAGGTGGAAAAAGGGAATACATTTAGGGCCGACCCATTGTCAATCAGTACTTGAAATATACTCTTACCCCGGCATCCAATAGTGATGTACAGAGGGTGCGTATGATTCTTACCTTTTGGGGGAAGATCTTCATCTCCAAAGACTATGGAATTAACCTCATACTTACCCCCAATCAGGTTTGCAGTTCATCACAATCAGTCGAGGTCGGGACTTGAATACTTGCTAAGGACTTTAGGACTGCATCTCTGTGAGTTTTGGAGGCTATCAGTAACCCCCATATGGAAACATTAGCTTGGTTCTTTTGGAGCTACTTTAACATAGGATTTTGTGGTTCCGGTTGACTAGTCTGACCTTTATCTTTCTCTCTCATCAGTTGGGCCGGATTATCCACTGTCAAGTGTGCCGGCTTGAAATTCTTTCCTGTCCTTGTTTCTGCTATCTCTTCTTCATATTCAGAGAATACCACTTCCATTTCTACAAATGTTTGTTCAATTGTGCCACATCTGATTCTTCTTCTGATAGGTATATGATAAGTGGTTCTTCAGTTTCTGTCTCTGCTACAGAGTACTCAGAATCTTCTAGGAATATCACTTCCATCTCATCAGATTGGTAGCTAGTATAGGTGATTCCAAGCTCTTCGTTAGATTGATAGCCAATAAAGGGCTTTTTCGGTTCTGCCTTTGCTACCGCTGGCTGAGAAATTTTGGGGAAATACACTTCATGTTCGCATCTGACATCTTGGGTCGAGACCATGTTTACCTCGTCACCAGGTGTAATACTTACTTCAGCTTGGACCACTTGAGTTAGAATATCCTTGTCCGACATTCTATGAAATTGACTGTGTGACGGGGAAGGGGATTATTTGCCACAGATGCTTGCCTCGGTTGGAGCTTGAATTTTCCAGCATCTAGCAGGTCTTGTATGGCATGGCTCAGTGCGGTACAGTACTCAGTATCATGCCCATTTTGGTTATGGTATTTGTGGAACTCATTTGCATGCCAAAAAGGAGGAACGGATTCGGGACAGGCCGTGTCTCTAGGGTTTTAAGTTTTCCGCCTTTAACTAACTTATCAAGAAGTGATGTTTTAGTCATTCCCAATTTTGTGAACTATCTTCTGGTTCCCAATTCTGGCAAGCAAGGGGAGGAGATGTGTCCTCTATAATTAGTGGTTCCACACTCTTAGTGGCCCCTTGCTTTGGTGCCGCTGACGGGTTGGATCCTAAACCCTTGGGTGGATACGATCTTCTATTAAAGCTAGATTCTGGCTTCTCTGCTTTGGTCGGGAGGACGTCCCCATGATTGATAGCATCTTCAACTTGTTGCCCCACAACAATAAGTCCTTCAAAAGTCAGAATAGCTTGTCTAAATATATAAGTCTTGTAAGTTTTGTTCAATCCTCTCATCATCATCTAGACCTAATCCCTCTCAGATGGTCGGTCCCACAGCTTTGCTGCCACAGCTCTGAACCTAATTAAGTATTCTGTGAAACTTTCTTCTTGCTTCTACATCATAGTCTCCAACTGCATCCTATGAGTCTCAACCTTAGTGTTGTAAGAGTAGAAACTTATGAAGGCCCGAGTTAAATCAGGCCAGGAATGAATTTGGGACGGGTTCAAGTTCATCAACTATATATGGGGCCCTCCCGTTAGTGAAAATTGGAATGCCGGTGCTAATTGTTCATCTGAAAATCCTTGTCCTTGCTTAAGTAAACTAGTGAATGACCTCAAATGGGTTTTGGGATCCCCTGACCCATCAAATTTCTCTGTCGTCCACTTGAACTTAGGGGGCAATTCACTTCTGGAAAGAAACACAGTCCTTCAGCATCTATTATTTGACTTTCTACACCCTTTAAACCCCTCAGAATTTTCTCCATTTGACTCAGCCTAATCCCATATGGGCCTTCTTCTTCCCTTGGTTTATGGGTTATGGGAACCCTTTGAATAATTGGTTGCTTTTGGTATACAACACCCTCCATATCTTCAAATGCTAGATTTGTGAAAAATTGTGGCACTGTTTGGTTAGGGGTATCCATTCCTTGTAGGGGTATCACATTCATCCTTTCAGAGGTCGACCCTTGGGCCTGCACTTGCAATTGTAGGTCCTTTATCGCTGCAGCTATCATTCCCATGGTCTCCTCTATCTTCTCCATCCTAGACTCAGCAGTGTTTGGAACTTGGTTTGGTCCGTCAGCCATTGGTTCAGTTGATGTGGTTGAGGTAGGACTAACTGGTTCAGGTGTGGACACACTAGACAACCTCCCAATGAGGGGAACTCTTATCCACGAGGTATAAATGGTTAAGGTTTAGGCTGACTCCTGAATCTGTACAGAAAAAGAACCAAAACTGACAAGTATTAGGACTCTGGGATGGTGGGAAAATGGAAAAAAAAGTTGCATGCACAAACAAAGTTGACTCAACCAAACAAATGTTAGCTCCCTTATGAAACTCGTCGAACAAGCATTATCCGGATCAATTTAGTTGCTTCGATCGACCTTGTGATTAGCCTTGGGCTTCATGACCCAAACGGTTCATTAAGCAACAAGGTCCAACCACTTTGTTCATCAAATTCAAAGAGATTAAAACTGATATACGTCTTCCTAGCTTTCATATGGGATAGTTAGCAAAAGCGGTTCATGACTGAACAAACCGGTAAATAACAGCTCCATCACAACACCTATGTTGTAGCAGGGAATTTCTACTCATTTTTGAAGCTGACGTGTTAACAATGATGGATCCAACACTTTGAGTTCATTGATAGAGAGTGTACAGTGGCCGTCCACTATGACCTAGGACTGGTTTATACATTTCTATTGCTCCAATTGAGTGAGAGTTCAAGATGCTCATCGTGTGGATTCTAGCATGTCAACCAATCAAGAAGTAAAATGGACAGAACTTCGATGTCACTGGCATGGATGTCGTGATTGAAAGGGTTTTACCATGTTGGTCTAGGGATGGACCAAAATAACAAACATGTGGCTCAAACTGGGTTAGGACCAGCAAGGCTACCTTGACGAGGAGGAATGGCTTATCCCGTCTACACGATGAATTATGAGTCCCTCGATTCCTTTTGATATACCATTTTACAAAATGTCAAGACCTAGAGTAGTACGACGCCTTCCCGGGCGGACCCAAGAAATAATCGTCAGAGACCCTCATCAGTAGAAATTTTTACAAGGTACGTGTCAAGGTTGTGCTTTTCGTCTAGCAGGCGATCCCATCTGCATGAGGACCCGGGTCGACTAACGGCACAATGTGTAACTGAACCCATACACCCCAAAACAATATGTACAAAGATAAATAACAGTAGCCCTAGATCTAGCATCCAATGTCAATCAATGAATGTAAGGAAAGTCAATCTAGAGTCTGAACGTAGAATCCCTAGAGGAGTCGCCACTGTGATGACAAAGGTCTTCTCCTTCCACCCATCTCCGATGGACGAAAAAAATGATTTGGGGGTTGCTACCTAGATTAAGGTCTATGACCTATAAGAACGTAGTCTCATCATAAGAAAAGACTTTTATTGACTCATTGGACCCAATATATTGGCTTTGGTCTATTAGAGAACGGATAAGCATTCAAGGTACAGTTTGGGAAGACCCAAAGCTGCCCGATCCAAAAATCGGCCTCATATATGATTCTACTTTCCCTTGACTCTATGGTTTTGACTGTTCATGGTCAATGGATGATGACTAGGACTCATGGGGGATCCTATGCTAAGTTTCTAAATTCTTCTAACCATTGCATATAACCACAATTAGAATAATAATAAATACAGTGGAAGTCTTAAATAGAATGAACTGAGTAATCTATTGATAAATTTAAATAAATAGCAAGTTATTCAAATTCCCAAAACATAAGTAAGTATCTTTACATCAATTGTATCTTCAACCGAATATAAATAGAATAAATAAAATCAAATCCTAAAGGTACACGCAGAAAGGGTACTCGCATAAAGCATCATGCTCGTCCTCTCCTACTTGCACGTCCAGGGCAGCCATGCCTCCATACACTGGAGTGTCCACGTAATCCTCCACTGTGTAACCTGCATCAACATCTAAAAATAGTGTGTACACAAGGGTGAGCTCACAACTTAGCGCAGTAAGACAATCAGACAATGCAACAAACATATGCATGAGTAACATTCACTTCATGGTCTGGTTTAAGTTTGCAATGTGCTATAGAAAGGATTGGCGGCCACCGCACCTCTATACACGAGTGTGTGAAGCCGCCCAATGGATCAAACACCACTGTCGTCCCACATGCACCCTATCATGGAATAGAGATAGAGCTAAGACATCCGGATCAAACACCGCCAACACCTCCCCTGATACTCTACCCATACCAACACGTAAGCCCCTATTGGCGAGGGCTTGCAAACTGGGTTTGCAACTAACCAATCTTACATGTCATCACAGTAGACCCTGTCCCAATGTAGCTCCCTATGGCATAGAGATAGAGATAAAGTCTAGTGGCCTGGCTGGAGACCACAGTGTCACTCCCTCCCCCTGATACTCTACCCGCACCAAGCATGCTAAGACAGAACGATACGAAAAGGTGCTAGTGTGAGGAATGATCCCAGACCCCAGGCCCTTCTCATTCCACACACAACGAAAACAATCACATGCCTAACAGTCATAACCTAGCATAGCAAGTATGCATGAACAATAATAATAACTGAAAGTAAAAGATGACATGCGAGAATGCACAAACATCAATCCACAGAATCATAATTATTAACAACGGTTTACAGTTATTAAATTATTGGGGTTTAGGTCTGATTCCCTTACCTGACGCTTGTTTGACAGCTTGCTCCGCGTCGCAAGGTCCAAACGTGCTATCACAAGGTTCTATACGATATTAGGGTTTAGTTAGAATAGGTTTACGTTGGTCGGAAAACCAACAATGACAAAACACATCTCACAGAGCTGACCGGTCACAGTACCAGTCACAGCACTGTGGGGAAACCTGTGACCGGTATGGTCGACCGGTCCCCACAGACCAGTCCCCGAGAGGTACCGATCGCAGTACCGGTCGCATATGATGCGACCGATATGGTCGACCGGTATGTCTCTGGAAGACCATACGTCCGATTTCTCGACTTTCGTCAGTCACCCCCTATTGATCCTAGGGTTTCTCCTACACATTCTAGGTTTGAGCATTGAGTTAGAATTGTTTCCAACTCCATTCAAGTCCTAGTTTACCTAGAACTTGAATCTAGGGTTTACCGACTAGATTAGGGTTTGACGGAAAAATAGGGTTTAGATCAATACCTCGCTTTGCATGGTATTGATAACCATTCTAGATTACTTATGGTAGAGGAAGGTTTGAGCACTTACTGTTGACTTGCGATAACTTGTTCTTCGTCGAACGGCAATGGCGGCTCTTCCCTCTCCTTCCTAGCTTCTTCTCCTTCTTCAGTCTCTTTCTCCTTTCTAGGGTTTGTGAGGATCATGGAAGAGCTTTTAGGAGGTTTAGAGGGGTTTATTTAGGCTACGTTTAGGTTTAGGAAGCCTCCTATCATTAGGAAAGTCCTTCGGTTTGAAATTTAGAAAGTGGGACCCGTAGAGATTCGTTTTCGGATCTAAGTGGTCTGCTGCGCAGGCCATACCGGTCGACCGGTACCATCGACCGGTATGAATTAATTCATACTTAAATGGTCCGATTTCATACCTGTTTGTCATCCGCTTGTCCCGTCTGGCCTGGTGATGATCGAAAGACCTGTTATGACATGAACGAAAGGTTTAGATCGGGTTCATGGAGTGCAGGTCTTACAACTCCCCCACCCTTAAAAGAAATTTCATCCCCAAAATTTGCATGTAGGTTTCACAACTCCCCCACCCTTAAAATAAATTTTGGCCTCGAAATTTAAACGTACCTTGGTCGTCGAAAAGGTTAGGGTATTCCTTTCTCATTGCATTCTCTTCCTCCCAAGTAATTTCTTCTACATATTGGCTTTTCCAATGCACTTTGACGTAGTGAATATCCTTGCTTTGAAGGTGTTGTACCTTTCGGCTTGTGAGCATCACAGGTACTACTTCAAATGTTAAGTCCTCTGTCAAGTCTGGTGGGTTTACTGTCAAGATGTGCGTTGGATCCTTGACATACTTCTTTAATAAAGATACATGGAACACATCATGAACGGTTGACATAGATGGTCGTAGAGCTAGTTGATATGCCACATTACTACGTCTGGTCAAAATCTCGTATGGTCCCACATACCTGGGGCATAGCTTTCCCTTTTTACGAAATCGTTTCAGACCTCGCATAGGTGATATCTTCAAGAAAACTTTATCACCCACTGCAAACTCCAGATCTCGATGGCGGTTATCAGCATAGTGCTTTTGTCAAACTTGAGCAGTCTTCACTCTTTCTTTAATTTGATCAATCACTCGACAAGTTTCTTCGACGAACCACTCTCCCACCTCATTCCATAACAGAGGTGGACGACATTTCTTCCCATAGAGTGCTTCATATGGAGCCATTTGGATCGTAGCCTGGTAACTGTTATTATAAGCAAACTCGATGAGCGATAGCTTCTCGTCCTAAGCTCCTTTGAAATCTAGGGCACATGCTCGGAGCATATCTTCTAAAATTTGAATAGTTCTTTCTGACTGCCTGTCCGTTTGAGGATGAAAAGCTATGCTAAACTTCAACTTGGTTCCCATTGCTTTCTGTAATCCCTCCCAGAACTTTGATGTAAAATGGGGATCTCTGTCAGATACTATACTTTCTGGGACGCCATGAAGTCTGACTATATTATCCACATATAACTTGGCCAGCTTTTCCATGGTATACTGAGGTCTGATAGCGATGAATCGAGCTGTCTTGGTAAGTCGATCGATTATAACCCAAACTGCATCCACTAACCTTGGTGTCAAAGGTAGGCCAGTGACGAAATCCATTGTGATACAATCTCACTTTCATGTTGGCTCTGGTAGCGGTTGTAGCAAACCTGCGGGTCTCTGTCTTTCTGCTTTAACTTGCTGGCAATTCAGACATTGGAACACGAATCGAGCTACATTCGCTTTCATACCCCTCCACCAATACAGTCTTCTTAAATCATGGTACATCTTGGTGCTTCCTGGATGTACCAAATATGGGGTGTAATGAGCTTCTGTCATAACTCGATCTCTGATATTTGAGTTCTCACTCTCAGGTATACATAATCGTCCACGATACCTGAGTACCTTGTCTGAATCCAAGGTAAAGTCAGGATTGCTTTTACCCTTCTCTAGATCTTCTTGCACAGTCTTGAGGTGTGGATCTTGTAGGATTGCTACTTTGACCTCATCTATGAGATCTGATGAGATCTTCAAGGCTGCGAACATCAATGTGAACTTATGAATTAAGCCCTGTTCCACTGGATCTCCTGTAGTTTCTAATATATACTCTTCATCATTTTCTGTTGATCTTGAAGCTGCAGCACACAATGCAGCATTTGTACTAGGTCCTGCCTCAGGCTTCGATGCCCACTTTCGGCTTAAGGCATCAGCCACAACATTTGCCTTACCCGGATGATACTAGATGTCACAATCATAATCTTTCAATAATTTCAGCCATCTCCTCTGTCTCATATTCAGGTCCTTCTGAGTGAAAAGGTAAGTTAAGCTCTTGTGATCCGATTTAATCTGAAACTTTTCACCATAAAGGTAGTGTCTCCAAGTCTTGATTGCGTGAATAACCGCTGCTAACTCCAGATCATGCATAGGATAGTTCTTCTCATGCTCTTTCAACTGTCTTGATGCGTAGGCAATCACCTGTTCTCCTTGCATCAGCACACATCCAAGACCCAATCCTGAGGCATCCGTATATAAGGTAAACGGCAAGCCTGGTGCTGGGATGGTCAAGATAGGTGCAGAGACTAGTCTTGACTTCAAAGTTTGAAAGCACTTCTCACACTCATCCATCCATAAGAACTTTTCCCCTTTCTTGGTTAGTCTGGTAAGTGGAACGGCGATCCTTAAGTAGTCTTCCACGAATCTTCTATAGTAACCAGCTAATCTAAGGAAACTACGAATCTCCGCAACTGATTTCGGTGCATCCCATCCTACTATAGCTGTGACCTTGCTTGGATCTACCTTGATACCGTCTGCAGATACTACGTGACCGAAGAAGGCCACTTCCTTCAGCCAAAATTCACATTTCTTGTACTTGGCATAAAGCTTCTCCCTTCTCAGCTGTTGTAGGGCTGCTCTCAAATGTGTTGCATGAGTCTCCTTGTCTTGTGAGTAGACCAATATGTCGTCGATGAATACGATGACCGAAGTATCCAACATGTCATGAAACACTCGGTCCATCAGTTCCATAAATGACGCTGGAGAGTTAGTTAACCCGAATGACATTACAAGGAACTTATAATGTCCATACCTTGTCCTGAAAGCGGTCTTTGGAATATCTGCGGCCTTGATCTTCAATTGGTGATACCCTGATCTAAGATCAATCTTCGAGAAAACCTTTGCACCCTGCAACTGATCGAACAGATCATCAATCATAGGCAAAGGATATCGGTTCTTGATGGTTAACTTGTTCAGCTCTCGGTAGTCGATACATAGTCGTACACTACCGTCCTTCTTCTTGACGAACAATACAGGTGATCCCCATGGCGATATGCTTGGTCGTATAAAACCCTTATCTAATAGTTCTTGTAATTGGGTCTTCAACTCCTTTAATTCTGTAGGAGCCATCCTGTATGGTGCTTTAGACACCGACGCCTACCCTGGCATCAGGTCTATCACGAACTTTGTAGCCCTGTCTGGAGGTAGACCTCAGAGATCTTCTGGAAATACATCTGAAAACTCTCGTACCACGTCTAGATCTTCCATCTTTGGCACCTCAGCAGTTATGTCGACCACAGACACTAAGTACCCCACTCCTCCCTTCTCTAAGCATCTCTTAGCTTTTAGGGCGGAGAGGATCAGCTTCCGCTTCCTAGGTAACTTGGTCCCAGTGAAGCTAAACTTTTTCCCTTTCTCATCTTTAAGCACAAGTTTCCTTTCACCACATAATAAGCTAGCCGAATGATGGCCTAGCCAATCCATTCCCAAGATGACGTCAAAGTCTGCCATCTCGAGTAGAACCAGATTTGCTTCTAGGTTTCGGCCCTCAATACTAACTGTACATGGCCCATAGTATTCATTCAACGCCACTTCGACTCCCAACGGAGAGCGAACTATCAAGCTTGGGTTCAAACACTTGACAGGTAATTCCATTCGCTTCCCAAAAGAAATAGAAACGAAAGAGTGCGTGGCCCCAGAGTTAAAGAGTACTCTGGCGGGTATACCAGCTATATCTACAGTCCCTGAAATTTAATTATCCCTTAGTTTTACATGCTCAAACATAACCAACTAGTAAGCCAAATAGGAAGGGATAGAATCATACTAGTAACCACATCAAGTGATGCGGCTGCCTCTTCAGTGGTGACTGCGAATACCTTTCCTTGTTGCGGCAGTTGCTTCTTAGGTAGAGTACAAGTCTTCGCATAATGACCTAATTGCTAGCAATTGAAACATTTAACATTTGGGTTCTGTCTAGCAAACTGTGACGGTGGTAGTGCAGTAGTGTTCCTTGCAGGCACCACAGCGGACTGAGCCCTATATGGGCAGAATGGTCTAGTATTGCCTCCACCTGAAGTCTTAGTAGTAGGCCTCTTCAGTCCCCTATTTTGAGCAATGAAGCTGTCTCTTTGACTGGATTCAATTACCCTGGAAATCTGCACAGCTTCATTATATATCCCAAGTCTATTTATAAGCATTAGGGTATATGCTTATAAATTCATTAATTCAGCCAAATTCTTTTGGTCTTTACTTAATCATCTCACTTGACATTGGGCATAACTCCGTATTACTTGTACTAATCTGAATACTATCAGTGCCATAATTTTTGACTTCATCCTTGTATCCACTCTTAGATCTGCCTTTAGAAACCTTCTGTCTTGTCAAAATTCATATCGATATAGTCATCTTTAACTCTACTTGAGTGCTATCTATTTCTTTACTGGCTACTCTTGATAGTTCTCACTTCCTGCTTATGCACTCTTTTATAGATCATGACACAAATCCATCCATTCAGCAATCTCAATACAGATCCTCCATCACTTAATCTGAGGTTTCTTGGCTATAGAATCTAATATGAATTTAATCATCTCCCTTCCAATAATTCCCTTATTAACTAAGTATCTCTATCAACAGATGTCAAGGAATATAAGAATCAAAATGTTTATCCAAAAGTTATTCATTTCCATTTTTCAAATTTAGTATGATGAAGAATACTTGTTTTATCTAGTGAACTTAGGTTTAAAGGATCAGGAATAAATCTATGGTAATCCAATTGGCATCCAAAGGTCGTTAAGTTGCACGGTGGTCCAAATATATAGAAATAGAGGATTTACAGTTCTTAACCTCATGGTTACAGGTTCTATCGAGTATATAGTGCCATTGGTCAAGGCACTACAGGAGTAAATCTGGAGAAGTTTTGGTACATCAGTAAATCAGGTATAAAATCAAAAAGATGTACATTTAGAATGATTAAACCTTTAAATGTTTATTCGGTTCATATCTCTATTCATGGTGTCGATCATAGGAGTAGCTTAGATTGGTATATTCAGTACTAATTCTAAGGAAATAACATCTATAACTCCAATTGACAGGTTGAATCAATAAGGTATTCTGTCAAGGTACGAGAATTAGAATCAGGTATGTGCATCCTCTATAATCATAAGAGTAAGTCAATAATGCACCGCATCCTATATAAACCTATCTAGCTCTTTGTATGTTATATATTATACTCTTGATACAGTTTCCTTATCAATTTAGTGGAAGTTTATGATTTTTCTCACCTGTCATTCAGGTTCCTATCTATAGCATGACTGTTTATTAATTTCACCTTTAGTATAGTACATTATGTTCTTTCGTATTTAATCTCAGGCATCAAACAAGTGCTTAAGGTGGATTTTTATTAAAGTTTTTAATTCTTCCTATCTTAGTTCATCGACTTAGTTAAATGCAAATATGGTCTGTTGGACAGAGCCTAAGAGCTCTGATACCAAGTTGTCACACCCCAATTCTGGCTGAACCAGAAGTGTGAGTGAATCGTCATTGAACCAATGGTTCACACCAAGATCTCATTAAGATCGTGTCCATTCATACAAACCATTGCACATAACCACAATCAGTATAATAATAAATATAGTGGAAGTCTTAAATAGAATGAACTGAGTAATCTATTGATAAATTTAAATAAATAGTAAGTTATTCAAATTCCCAAAACTTAAGTAAGTATCTTTACATCAATTTTATCTTCAACCGAAAATAAATAGAATAAATAAAATCAAATCCTAAAGGTACACGCAGAAAGGGCACTCGTATGAAGCGTCATGCTCGTCCTCTCCTGCTTGCACATCCAGGGCAGCCATGCCTCCATACACTGGAGCACCCATCTAATCCTCCACTGTGTAACCTGCATCAACATCTAAAAATAATGTGTACACAAGGGTGAGCTCACAACTTAGCTCAGTAAGACAATCAGACAATGCAACAAACATATGCATGAGTAACATTCACTTCATGGTCTGGTTTAAGTTTGCAATGTGCTATAGAAAGGATTGGCGGCCACTGCACCTCTATACACAAGTGTGTGAAGCCGCCCAATGGATCAAACACCACTGCCGTCTCACATGCACCCTATCATGGAATAGAGATAGAGCTAAGGCGTCCAGATCAAACACTGCCAACACCTCCCCTGATACTCCACCCATACCAACACGTAAGCCCCCATTGGCGAGGGCTTGTAAACTGGGCTCACAACTAACCAATCCTACATGTCATCACAATAGGCCCTGTCATAGCATAGCTCCCTATGGCATAGAGATAGAGCTAGTGTCTAGTGGCCAGGCCGGAGACCACAGTGCCACTCTCTCCCCCTGATACCCTACCCGCACCAAGCATGCTAAGACAGAATGATACGAAAAGGAGCTAGTGTGAGGAATGATCCTAGACCCCAGGCCCTTTCCATTCCACACACCAACGAAAATAATCACTTGTCTTACAGTCACAACCTAGTATGCATGAACAATAATAATAACTAAAAGTAAAAGATGACATGCAAAAATGCACAAACATCAATCCACAGAATCATAATTATTAACAACGGTTTACTATTATTAAATTATTAGGGTTTAGGTCTGATTCCCTTACCTGACACTTGTTTGATAGCTTGCTCCGCATCGCAAGGTCCAAACGTGCTATCACAAGGTCCTATACGATATTAGGGTTTAGTTAGAATTAGTTTACGTTGGTCGGAAAACCAACAATGACAAAACACATCTCACCGAGCTGATCGGTTACAGTACCGGTCGCAACACTCTGGGGAAACCTACGACTGGTATGGTCAACCGGTCCCCACAGACCAGTCCCCGAGAGGTACCGGTCGTAGTACCGGTCGCATATGGTGCGACCGATATGGTCGATCGGTATGTCTCCGGAAGACCATACGTCCGGTTTCTTGACTTCCGTCGGTCACCCCCTATTGATCCTAGGGTTTCTCCTACACATTCTAGGTCTGAGCATTGAGTTAAAGTTGTTTCCAACTCCATTCAAGTCCTAGTTTCGATGGTCTCAGCCTAGAACTTGAATCTAGGGTTTACCGACTAGATTAGGGTTTGACGGCAAAATAGGGTTTAGATCAATACCTCGCTTTGCATGGTATTGATCCAACTACAATTAACCATTCTAGATTACTTATGGTAGAGGAAGGTTTGAGCACTTATCGTTGACTTGCGGTAACTTGTTCTTCGTTGAACGGCAATGGCGGCTCTTCCCTCTCCTTCCTAGCTTCTTCTCCTTCTTTAGCCTCTTTCTCCTTTCTAGGGTTTGTGAGGGTCATGGAAGAGGTTTTAGGAGTCTTAGAGGGGTTTATATAGGCTAGGTTTAGGTTTAAGAAGCCTCCTAGCATTAGGAAAGTCCTTCGGTTTGAAATTTGGAAAGTGGGACCCATAGAGATCCGTTTCTGGATCTAAGTGGTCTACTGCGCAGGCCATACCAGTCGACCGGTACCAAGACCGGTACCCTCGACCGGTATGAATTAATTCATACTTAAATGGTCTGATTTCATACTTGTTTGTCATCTGCTCGTCCCGTCTGGCTCGGTGATGATCGGAAGACCTGTTACGACATGAACGAAAGGTTTAGATCGGGTTCATGGAGTGCGGGTCTTACAATGCGGATCCTGATTCTTAGGACAGCAACATAAGATACGTAGGCAGCTTGGAGAGATTCCCCAACACGATTCCATAACCCCTTAGGTTCTCTAGAATCTATACTTGTGGTTCACTAGAACTGTACATCCTTTAGGTTCACTAGAATATGTACCTATGGTTCCCTAGAACTATACATCTTTAGGTTCACTTGAATCTGTACCTGTGGTTCACTAAAACTGTACATCCTTAGGTTCACTCGAATCTATATCTGTGGTTCACTAGAATTGTACATGCTTTAGGTTCACTCGAATCTGTACCTGTGGTTCACTAGAACTGTACACCCCTTAGGTTCACTCGAACTGTACATCCTTTAGGTTCTCTCAAATCTGTACCTGTGGTTCACTTGGACTGTACACCCTTAGATTCTAAACTCGAACCTGTGGTTCACTCGGATTGTACACACTAGGTCCCAAATCGTACCTTGATCCACTTTGGTTGTACTTACTTTAGCCTTCTTTAGTCTTCTTTAGGATATCCCTATCAACCCAAAAACAACGAACTACGTTGTACCTGATTTTCAGGACCTCTGAAATACGTAGGCAACTTGGACGAACTCTCCAAGTACGGACCACATCTTAGAATCCTTAGGTCCTCCATATCCATATCCATATCATATCCATATTCACTTCAATCCACATTAGGTGATTCAATCTCAATCATCATCAAACATAAACTTCAACTTGAACAATTGAATCTAAGAAAGCTTAAGTATAAACCACATCCATAAACATTAATCACATTCCGTTCAAACTACGTTATGGACTTGATTTTCAGGATTGGAATACATAGACAATTTGAGATGTCTAGGACGTCTCAGATTCAGTCCATTACTGAACCATCTTCGGTTCAGTTCATTGTATATTACTTTGCTTGTTTATTTACTTTGACAACATGTTTGGCTAAACCCTAGGTTAGAAGAATTTAGAAACTTGGCATAGAATCCCCCATGAGTCCTAGTCATCATCCATTGACCATGAACAGTCAAAACCATAGAGTCTAGGGAAAGTATAATCACATAAGAGGCCGATTTTTGGATCGGGCAGCATGGGGTGCCTAACACCTTCCTAAACTGTACCTTGAATGCTTTTCCGTTCTCTAATAGACCAAAGCCAATATATTGGGTCGAATGAGTCAATAAAAGTCTTTTCTTATGATGAGACTACATTTTTATTGGTTCTAGACCTTAATCTAGGTGACGACTTCTAAATCATTATTTTTTTCGTCCATCGGAGATGGGTGGAAGAGACGTACTTTATCCTCACAAGTGGCGTATGCATCCAGGCAGCTAAAGAAGCACTAGAAAAATTACCCCACTCACGACCTGGAGTTTGTAGTTGTGATCTTTGCTAATAAGTCATGGAGACACTACCTGTATGGGGAGAAATTTCATATTAAATCAGATCAAAAGATCCTAACCTACTTGTTTACATAAAATGACCTAAACATGAGGCAAAGAAGGTGGTTAGAGTTATTAAAGAACTACAACTGTGACATGCAATACCACCCTAGAAAGACCAACATAGTAGCCAATGCATTAAGCTGAAAAGGACTGGCAAAGACAAAGGAGCCACAAGCTAAATGTATGCATATTGCCCCTATGTTGACATTAGAATCGAATTCAGAGTCGGACACCCTAGATTCCATAGAAGAGGGACTGATACAGGATTTAGCTGTCAAACTGTCCAGATCATTAGCTACCTTATAGATTAAATCAGACTTAATAGATAAAGTGGTGGACCGATGGTAGAAATACCCAAAGACCCTCACCTGAGAACCATAAAGGAAGATTTACATAAAAGAAGGGGAAAACCAAATTTTCCTCTGCACAACAATGTATTCCTCAGATTCAATTCGAGAATTTGCATTCCAAAAAGTATCGTTTAGCTCAAGGAGAGAATACTAGGAAAGCACACAACGCTCCATATTCATCCCATCCAGGCAGCACCAAGATGTATTACGACTTGCAGAAAATAGTTTGGTGGAGGGGAATGAAGTCGGAGGTAGCAAAGTTTATCTACAAGTGCCTAACATTCCAATAGGTTAAGGCAGTTCAACAAAGACCACCAGGACTATTACAATCGCTACCAATATCGGAGTGGAAATGGGATTGTACAACCAAGGATTTTGTCACAAGGTTTTCCCTGACTCCAAGGGCCAGGGACGCAATCTGGATAATTATTGATCTCTTCATAAAGACAGCTAGATTCATAGCAGTGAGACCCCATTATACCATGGACAAACTCGCACGACTATATGTAGGTTACATTGTACGACTACATGGTGTGCCTAGCAGCATAGTGTCAGACAGAGACCAAACTTACCTTTAAATTCTAGGAAGGATTGCAGCATGCCATGGGAAATGAATTGAACTTCAGTGCAGTTTTCCATACTCAGATGGATGGACAGTCAGAAAGGACCATCCAAATCTTAGAGAACATGTTTCATGCTTGTGTTATTGACTTCAAAGGAGCATGGGATGAGCAATTGGCATTAAAGGAATTTGCCTACAATAATAGTTATTAGGCAACCATTGGGATGTCCCCTTATGAGGCATTATATGGAAAGAAGTCAGTACCCCTCTATTTTGGGAAGAGTTCAAGGAGAGAAGAATTATAGGGTCAAACATAGTACAGGAGACTCGCTAGGTGATGGACGTGATACTAGAAAGAAATAAAATGGCCCAATCATAACAAAACAACTACTATGACACCCGAAGGAAGGATCTAGAATTCACAATAAGGGACAAAGTCTTCCTGAAGATAACACCCCTACAGGGATCAAAATGATTTGGAAAGAAGGGGAAACTAAGTCCCAGATACATGGGACTATACAATATAATAAAGAAGTATGGGGCAGTAGCTTACCAGCTCACATTGCCCCCATCCTTGTCAAACATTCACGATGTATTCTACATATCAATGCTAAATAAGTATGTAATGGATCCATTCCATGTACTGAAGGTAAACCTACCTTAGCTGAGTGAGGATTTGACATATGAAGCAAAACCCTACAAGATAGTGGACAGAAAAGTACAGCACCTCAAGAACAAGGACATCAATTACGTAAAAGTGATCTTGAAGAGCCATTCCATAAAAAAAGCATCTTGGGAAGAGGAAGAGGCGATGGGGAAAAAGTACCTTCGCTTATTTGAAATGGGTAAGGGTCAATTTTGGAGATGGAATTATTTCAAGGAGGGGAGTTATAAGACTAGCACACTGAAAACATGGCCTAATTGAAAGTTTCGGCTAATAGTAGGTCTTCCTAACCTGGACCAAATTGAATCCATGGTGGAATGACGCTACTGACATGATAGTTAGCAACCCCAGGCATGGATTCCACCAAAAACCAAACCTAGTCAAAATTGGACGAGAGGGTGTGTATAAATACCAAGACCGGTTGCAAGTACTGGGTCTCGGTCTACAACTAGACAAGTTACGGGTATGACCCACTTAGGTCAAATACTCAGAAATGGAACTGGTAATGGCAAAAAGCATATTCCTTTCCTTCCCTAAGTGTACCCACGTGGGATAACTCCTTAATCTACTAAATCTCGTATGAGAAGGGGATTAGTTTCTCAAACACCTCACATGTGGACACATGGCCACGATATTCCCAAGAACCCTTAAAATTAAAGTTCTACTCTAAGAGGGAACTCCAGACTAATTAGGACTTCTTCTATTGTGCCTCTCTTGTATGCACACACTCTCCAACCCTAGGAGAAACCTCTAATGTGTTTACAGTATGAGTAAGAAGAGAAGAAAGGACGGAAAAGGCATCCTAAGGAAAAAAAAACCAAGAGACGATCAGCACTATTCATCCTACCTTCGACCAACCTTACCAGTAAGCTTCATGCTCCTTCTAATGATGCTTAATGAAGTAGGTAACCTCAAGAGGATAGCCTCTCATGAGAAAAATGGGAAGCTTTGCTTCCCAACATCCATGGATGACATACTTCTCTGCATTAGACGAAGAGACGAAAGAAAACCTAAGGGAGACTTTCAGTCGAACCCTTCAACCAAGCCCTAGTAAATTTTCCCAAAGCAGACAAAGGATTAAACCTAATGGAGGAATCACATTCTCAACTAGACGGAACCCAACCATCAAAAGGGTTAAATCTCAACCCTAACCCCAAACCTAGAAGCCCTCGACGAATGTGCAACGGAGGTTGTCTGAAAGTAGCATCCGAAGGGAAGTCTAGTTGCAAACTCATGCAACCAAACGTGACTAGGGGCCTGAATCTAGCTTTGGGAAGGTCCAATCGCTGGTCCAGTGGCACCACTGGGCATCGGACATGCCTCTAAAAATTTTTAGTAAGCTACTGATAAGGTCCGATCACAGTACCGGTTGGTACCTTGTGTAAGAACCGCACCCAAATTTTTGTCCTAATTTAGAAATTTGCTCTGTAGCAAGTCTTCCTACACCAAACGAGTCAACTCAACATGGACAAGATGCAATAAAGGTAAAGTAGACACGACCCAAAAACACCATCAAAGGATTTATGCACTGATCAGGTCGTACAGATGGACAGTGGCCTGGATGGATTTGCAGTGCACCATCCACCGCACCCATCTACCACACATGGTCTGCGGGCTTATTTTGAACCATGAGCCCCGGGTCCCACTTGCACAAGCAAAACTTGGTTTAAGACCATGGGAAACAATAGGTTTGACCCATCATTGACCATGGATAAAGTCAACCTAAAGGTGGGCCACCAGAGTAGACCGAGACCACCTCTCCAATAGTCTGGGTTGGTCTCTCACCAACCCTAGTAGTCAACCGACCTATTTAAAGGTTGAGAGACTCAGACAAACCCTTGTCTATCTCAAACGCTTTTGGAAAAGTTTGGGAGAGTGAGCAAAATCTTGGGAAGAGAGAAGAAGAAGAAAAAGAAATCGTGGTGGACTCTAGGATTACTTGCTCGATGGAGACTTTGAAAGAGAGTGAGCCATTGGTAAGGAGTCCTCTCTTTTCTTTTCGATACCTTCGATTTAAAATAGCCTTGAGAGACCTTCCTCTCTAATGGTACAGAGGGGAAACACTCTGTCCACCATTAATGATGGAGACCAAGATCAAATCTGGTACTGTATGTGATTTCAGATCGCGAGAGGTAATAGATGGGTCATTGAGACCACGTAGGGTAGGTTGGATCCCTTAGATCTGATTTAGAGACCATCCCTTAAGTGGGAGAAGACCCTAGATGGATGGGGTCACGGATCCCCATATCAAATCATGGACAAACTCTCGATGCAAGACCATAAACACCTTGTCCGGTAGGTTAGTGTCAGGATAAAGGAGTGTAGATGGAGAGCACAATCCTCCACACATCGTCCAGCCTAATCAACTAGTGTACACCATTGGTGCATCGATTGACATCCGGTCGATGGAGCAAGTGACCATCAACCGCATGGTGGTTTAAGGTTGTTTTGTCATTTTTTGTAGTGGGTACAACCATGCCATCAGGATAGGACCTTCCACACACCCTTGGAACATCTCTAGAGAAGTTCTTCTTAGTTATGCAACATATGGGGTGGATGCATTATTAGACCTGAGCATCCCTCCACACACTACCTACTTCACTTGAACAGCAAGTCTGTCTCACTCTAACTAACCTGTGGACCTAGTGAATGTTACTCTTGACTTAAAAACAATAATCTAGATTTAATGCAATGCTAGGATAAACATTATTTAAATATCAAATGATCATAAAGAATGATATCAAATAATATGATTTTGATAGAGATACGAGGAAACCTAGAGGAAGCTACTCGAATGGTATTGCGGTAGTTTACTCTACTTACCACTCAGGTAAGGGGATTAAACCCTTTTGGTTGTGTGTGTCCAATCTCCAATGATATGTTTGTGTTATAAAAATGATCAATTGTGTAATAACATGCCATCCAATAGTTGTATTTATTTGTTCCTGCATATGCTTTATTACTGTGTGTGATCAGTAATGCCCATAGTGGATTGTGAGCTAGTGGTATGGGTCGCTTTACAATCTTTCCATGAAAGGTGTTGCTGGTTTGGGTAATTAATGATGTTTGGTTCCACTGGTAAGGGGGAAGGTGGGTGGTATAGGACGCTTACATCACCTCTTATTGGCACTGCTTTGCATTAACTTAAAGTAACCTAGTCGGATCATGATGTCCTATGTGGGGCTCGGGCAAGGTTGGAAGCTTGACTGGGTTACGATCTAGTAATTTTAAATAATAGGTGGATTTGGCTAATTGCACATTTACTAGTATAACTGTACCCCTAGCCAAATAGGGGGCTATGTATTGGCATAGGTTCAATAAAAATGTGATATGCTCCATTTTAGTTGTCATCTCCTCATGCTTTACCATGGGTGGACATGGGATGAGTTGAGGTCGTGGACTGAGACACCAGACCTATACTTGGGGGTAGTGATATGCTATGTATTAGCTATAATTTATCTTGATGGGGTGACCTATGCAACCTAGAAGCTTCGTTTTAATTGTCCTGAGTTGGCACATACAATTATCATACCTGACCGTGGTCGAAATATCATGCATTGTATTTTGCACATTGGATTTTCTTACTAAGCTCGGGGGTTGAGCTTACCCTTGTGCACACAAATTATTTTAAATGATGCAAGTGTGACCATTGATGATTATGTTGATACTCCGAGGTACTATCCATGCGGTGTGGAGGATGTTGATGGTGATAGAGACAAGGATGTTCATAGCCCCAGTTGCGAGTGCAATGACTGTGCCTATGGGTAGGCGTGGCAAGTCTTTCTTTACACCAGTAGAATCTAGACAATTTAATTATTTAGGGACGTGTGGTCCAAACTTTGGGAAATGAATAATTTGATTATTAAAGTACTTCTATTAAGGATGATACCTAGATTACATTTTCATAATCTATTGAGACATCAGCTACTTTTGAGTTGAGATAAGACTTGCGCTTGATTTAAATATATTATTATTTCTATTAAGTCACTCTAATCTTTTTAAAATATTATGTCTATGTTTGGTTTTATGGATTTGTGGTTGGGTATACTATGATATATGATCCTAGAGGGGATTGACTTGCTTGCGAGTAATTCCTTTGCATTTCATTGTTCTGACAATATCGGGCATGGGGTGTGACACCTTCTGCGATTGGACATGCCTCTGGACCATGCTAGAGAGTTCCAAACCAATTTCAGGGGAGATTCAGTCACAGCCCTCCAACCGGAAGTAGCAACCAAATAAGCCTAGAAAAAAACATAACCAACCCTTCCATGCCGTGTAGTGATGCATGTTAGTACAATGCCTTTACCGAATGTTAGGAGGTTCGATGATCATTAATGGACTAAGCAACATAGACAATGTAAGACCTAATGAACCATATTATTAATGTAATGTGAACGCAAGCGAGTCAGGGCATGCCTCTATAACACAGAGGGTACATAGATCTCACTTGCCAGGTAAGGGATAGTTTGATTTTATTTTACGGAGTGTTTTTAATCAACCTACTTGTTTGTATTGCATCTTGTTTAAATAACATGCATCAAATACCTGCAATAATTATTCATGCATCTGCATAATATTATTGTTGTGATTACTTCGTGAAAGAATGATGTTTGTTAAATCTGTGTTGGGATTCAGGATGGGGTTGGGAATCGCCGGACTGGTTGACCGTGTGGGCATTGCTTTGCATCGCCATGTATCCTAGCGGTGTGATAGCATCCAGAGGGTAGTCGCAGATTGGGCTCACTACTAGGGTACAGCCATAGGTGCACCTTGTATGACATATAGGATTGGTTAGAATTAATATCCCTATGCTTGTAACCCTGGCCATTAAGGGGTTAGGTGCTGGTGTAGAGGTGGGGACTGGGATGGTAACCCAATGGCGTTCGTTGGAGCATCTCTGAGTAGGGCTTCCAGGTACTATTGGCACAATGGGAGTTGCGTGGCTTCGGTAGGGTCTCTACTAGGCAGGACCATTGAGTGCTATATTCATTCTCGTGTATGGGAAGTTAGACAAGTTCTGGGAGTGTAGTTGATTTCTTCCATAGCGTATAGCAAGCATTATTAGACCATTATTTATATTTGGTTCATGCATTATGGCTTGCTTGCCTGTACTATTTCTCACTGAGCTTAAGTTAGAGATCTCACCCCACAATTGTATTTTCTTTTAGTTGTTGTTGTAGGAAATACCATAGCTAACTTCATCAACGCGTCGATGGTTTTCATCCTTGCCTGCTTAAAGACTCAGGTAGTTGATGAGGAGGGACATGATGAGCTATGCAAGTGTGACCACTGTGTCTTCGGCTATAAAGAAGTGTCATCAACTTTATAGTTTTACTAGTCTTCTTAGTTTAGTATTGTCTCGATTTAAGTTTCAAGATTAATATAATTGGGTTGTGTTTGACAAGAATTTTATTATGATTACATTTTGATAGATTGGTTAGAACCTGGATATAATTATTAAGTTTATCATTAGAATCTCAGTTTCATTTTAATATATGGCTTCCGTTAATTTTAATTATACTCTGATTTGTGGAATTTGCTTATGGGATTTAGTAGTTGGTTGTGATAAGCATAGTTTTTTGTGGTCCTGGGGTTGTACTGAGCCGGTTCATTGGCAACTCAAGCACACCTCCTGTGTCACTCTATAATTTCAATCGAACTAGAAATGTAATTGAACCGTCATTGAACCAACGGCTCAAGCCAGGATCACATAAGACCATGCCCAATAATTTAAATCATCACATCAAACCACAATCAAAGATAATAAATAATAGCGAAAGTATTTATTAAATACTGAACTGAGTGTCTAATTGATAAATTTTTAAATACTCTAATTATCCAAGTGTTTATCAAAACATAAAAATAATTATAATCCATTACATATCTTATATTCTAAATATAAAATAAATCCTAAAGGTAGATACAATAGAGACATTCGCATGACAGATCATGCTCGTTCTCCATCATCTGCACATCCATAGCCGCCATGTGTCCATAGGATGCACACTAACATAGTCTTCCACCGTAGTACCTGTATCATCAACTAAAAATAATACATATTCATAGGGTGACCTCACAACTTAGCTCAGTGAGAAACAAAACATGCAACAAGCAATATGCATGATGTATCATTCAATCATTTGGTCAGGTTTAAGTTTGAAATGTGCTATGGTAAAAATGGGCTACAACCACACCTCCATACACGAGAATGTAAGCACACCCAATGGTTAGGCTCCAATGAAAACCGTCGTTGTCCCACAACACTCACTACAAGATAGAGATAGAGCTAGAGCCCAATGGTAGGCTACAACTAAACCACCAACAATCCTAATACTTTACCAGTACTAGTACATATGCCCCTATTGGCGAGGGCTTGTAAACTGGGTTCATCACTAACCAATCTTAGATGTCATCAAGTGTATCCAAGGCCTTAGCCTAGCATCATTCAATAAAGAACAGAGATAGAGCTAGAGTCCATTGGTAAGGCTATGGTCAACACCGCAAGCACCCCCCTGATACCCTATGATATACTAAGCACGCTAAGGTAATAGAGATACGACGATGTCAATGTGGTGAATGGTTTGAGGCTACAACCTCTCCCCACCCAATACACCAACTATACACAAATACATGCCTATCCTCATCATCATCATCATATAAAATAAATAAATATGCATGAGCAATATATAATAGATATTAAATGACATGTGATATGCACAGACAATCAAATCAATACACACAAGGTAGTTTATTATTAACCAGTTAGTTTGGTCTTGTCCCTTACTTGTTAAGTAATGTTGATTCTTTTCAGGGCCTTGGAACTAGCTTTAGTTGCTTATGAGTCCTAAACAATCAATAAGATTAAGTTAGGGTTCCGTTCTAACAATTTACAGTGATCAACTCACAATCTAGACTGGCAATTAGTAATGCCAGACATTTTCTGGCCGATTATCCGGTATGGCATAATGTCCGACCAGACACCATACCGAACAACCCTAAGATGCTTTCCGAGAGTGTCTGGTAGCTTGTCCAAACCCATACTGGATGCTTTCGGACAAGCAGACTAGACAACCTTCAACGCATCCTTTAAGCTATCTTTTAGTCTGACTTCCTTCAGAGTCAATTCTTTGGCTTACTCTATGGTTTATCCTAAACCACTCTACGGTAAAAAAAAATACCTTAGGGTTAGGGTTTCCACTATAACCCTATATCTATGCACCCTAGTTGGTCTTTGTTATACGTTTCATCCAGTAGTGAAATTAGATTACCGCCTCTAACGGCTGTGAGTCCAACCTCACACACATACTATCATAGTTACCAAGGTTAGGAACTTACCGTTTGTCTCTTAATGAAGATTACTGGATACCGACGGAGAGTTCTTCCCTTCTTTCTTTCTTCCTTCTCCAGAACTCTCTTCTTCTCTAAGCCTTCTTCTCAACTCTCACTTTTTCTCTCTCTCAAATTGTGGGTTTACAATTGAACAAAAGAGTCAGAAAAGAAGGAGAAACGTCCCTTATATAGAGGACAATCTCCTAATTAGATAGCTCTCCCAATTAGGAAAGTCTCCCAACCAAACTAGGAAACTTTCCTATTCTCGGAGTCCACTTTAAGTTTAACCGGTCTACTGTCAGATTGCCTAATATGCAAATCGAACAAATCTATTTGTTCGACCAAATAAGCTTCAAGTTGTCAATTTTTCATACCTGGCTTTGCGATTCCGTCATCTAATTAGTTCATTCAACTTGGTCATGATGGGAAGACCGGTCACGACACGTTAACCAGGTTAGACTGGGTTAGTGGAGTACGGGTTTTACATCCGATTAACCCAAAATTGGGGTGTGACAACCTTGTGCTATTGACACATCAAAATGTTTTGGGAGAGTTTTGACTTACTGTGCAGAGAGGGTGAAAGAAAGAGAAAGACACATAGAGAGAGAGAGAGAGATAAAATTATAGAGGGACTGGAGTCTCCTACTCCAGTTATATCTCTAACGCCCTAGGGTATAGGTGTCACACCTGGAATTTACGATATGTAAAATTTCGATAGGTGACTGGACCACTGATCATTTTAACTGTAGTCCACCCAGGATACATGCTCAGTTAATAACATCACCAACAACTATACTTTCCATAAATTTATCACACAGTAATTTGTAGAAGCATAGTAAACAAATTAAGCTCTAACTATAAATACGTAATACTATTGATAATCTGTTCAAATGTTATCCAGGTCTCAAACTAGCATCCCATAGTTTCATAGCCCTAATACAATGGGTACTAAAACTCTAAAAAAGTCAAGTAACATAAACTAAAATGAAACTAATTATGGCTCCCCACTGGAGCGGCCTTCTGTCCCTTGGCAAGATTCTTTACATTCATTTCCCAGTACTTGGTTCATCACCTTCTCGTTCCTCCTCCTTAGGGTGTATTGGTTAAGCTGAAATGGCATCCTACTTCCCTTCCACAGTACCTATAGTCATGACTAAAATGAGTGGCGATTGCAAAGGTAACCTCTTCAACTTGAGCTCAATGAGAAATAGATAAGCAAGCAATCATATGAATAGATTATGCACACAACAAGGGTCCGGTATAATGTATGTACACTGTGCTAAGGTAAGGCCTAGCCACACCTCCCAGAGGCTGACTATAACCTCCATGCACGGGAGTGCTGGGTACCTACCAGCCTACCCAATAGCCCTGATGCCCCCATACAACTTCCCAAATCAGAATGGTGGTTGGGCAGCAAGTCCAGCCAGTGACACTCCAAAGAACACTATCGACCCTTCTCCCTCATCACTCCATCTTACCAGTACCTGACCCCCTACTGGCCAAGATTACATGCATGGGTTATGTCACTAACCAGTCCTATATGACATCATATGTACCCTACCAATACCCTAGTGAGATTCTCATACCATCCATTTTGCCCCCCCCCCCCAAGATGTTGTCCTCTACTAGGATATGGAACGATACATGGTAATTAAGTTGCTTAACAGGTTGGATCCAATGGTCCTAGACCCATTCACCACAGCCTATCAAACATCACATATCATAATCAAAATCAATCACGTTGTTGATGCAATGCATGCAAAAGTAGCAGATATTGAATGACATGTTATTCTTAATGTAAATACCAATAAGCAGCATCAATCAACAGCATATATATCAGACACACTCAAATTAGGTCAGGGTTCTATTCCACTCCTGATATCGTATATTGGCAGTTGTCCATGCTAGAAAACACGTGTTCGCAAGATGTTCTTATGCCTATACAATATGTAGGATTATAAGTTAAAAGTCCTACCTGATACACTTTGAATTACCTATGTCTAGGCTTTACCAGTCAATATATTGGTCGCTACACTATCGATCGGCTTATGGTCCGATAAAATATCTAGACCTTCTGCCATTTGTCGGCCAATATACCGGTCGATATAGAGTATCGACCGTGACATCGTCCGGCTAACTCTCCTAGACCCTTCTGGGATTTGTCGGTCACTACGTCGATCCTTACCATATAGTCTGGTGTATCAACCGTCTCCTCCTGATGGTCACTTTTCTATTTAACAAGTTGGGGTTTCCTCTTATGATTCGTTCCTTCCTTTACTAGGCTAATATAGTCTGGTGATGGGATGTCTTCTAGGCTTATGTAACCCCCCTAACAAGTATGAAATCAATTATCTAAACTAGGATAGTTGTTAGGAAGAGCTATTCTCCCTTCTAATAACCAACATTAATCCCACTATTGATGAAGGGTGTGTATTCATCACATCATATTTACATCCTTCCACAGAACACAAGGGTTTGCATTAGAGTTTACAGAAGTTAGGGTTTTACTGACGGTAGCTTGATTATTGCAATTCGACGGTGCATTTTGTCGGCGATTTCTCTCACACGAGTGTTGTAGAGCTTCGTCTACCTCTTCTCCTTTTCCCTTTCTCTTGAGAACACGTTAAAATTCCCTGAGAATGAGGCGTACTCAGAAAAGGGTAAAAGATGGGGTTTTTATTCATCTAAGGTTTCCTAGTTGAGTTAAACTCCTAATTTGAATGGGGACTCCTAGGAAGTTGCCAAGTGGCAAGAATTTGAACTTAGTGAGAGTCTCCTTCCCCTTTCCTACTTCAAAGTAGTTATGATGATGTGGGTCCCTCCTAGGTTCATACTTGGGTCTCAAGAATATCCTAAACCATCTCCTAAAGCAAGGACAATTTATTGCCATATATTCCATACATGCTTGGGTTTTAGGATTTCCCCAAAATAAATGTTTTACTTCTATTGCTCGTTGTTGTTTTTTTATTTTTTTCTCATGATTGAACTATGTTTTACCTTTCGAAATGGTTTTGATGCTTTCACGGGCAACGTACCTATCTTATCTCCGTTCTACTAAGCTTTTACCATTTTACCCCATTGGTTGGGTTTTTTCCCATATTATGCACTAGTCCATTACTTGTTATGGATGAGAATGGTCTTCCCAGAACTTAACCTGTCACACCCTAATTCCACACACTTCAGAATGGTGTGATGAACCGCTAGCAAACCAACGGTTCAACCAGGATCTCGTACAGATGGTATTTGGCTGATTTAAACCTCATACATCCACATTCATAATCAGAGTAAATACACAATAGCGGAAGTCTTATAGTAAAATGAACTGAGAATCTACTGTGATATTAATATTTAAATAGCAAATTATTCTGTATCAACTGAGACATAAATAAATATCAAATACATGTCCTTAATAAATCCAAATAAAGAAAAACTAAAAATCTAATCGAATACACATGAGTTGCACTCGCAAGAGGAGTCATGTGTATCCACTGCATCTTCAACTTTCATCGCCGCCACGTTTCCGTACACTGGAGCATTTATATAATCTTCGACGGTAATACCTGCATCATCAACTAAAAATATTCGACGTCGAGGGGTGAGCACACATCATGGCTCAGTAAGCAAACAAAATAATGCAACAATACATGTGCATGCAGTCAAATCATATCTTTGGTCTGGTTTAAAGTTTGCAATGTGCTATAGAAAGGATAGGTGGCCGCCGCACCTCTATACACGAGTGTGTGGAAATGCCCAATGAAAACGGCACCGTCGCCCCACATGCACCCAGAATGGCACAATATACACCCCATGAAAAACGGTCATGGCTGTACCGATTGATACCATACCAACAAATAAACCCCTGCTAGCTAGGGTTGCAAACTGGGCTCGCAACTAACCAATCTTAATGCCAAACAGTATATCCAAGGCCTCACCCCAGCATCCCTCAAAACATCCATAGAGATAGAGTTAAGGCCCCCCGGTAGAGTCAGAGACTACAAGGACCGAGACCACCTCCCCTGATACTCTACGACATAATAGTTCTGCTAAGGTAATGGCGATACGACGACTTCAGTGGACATGACTTGAATAGGCTATGGCAAAATATACCCCGATGAAAACGGCATCGAAGTACCGATTGATACCATCCCTACCCGCACCATATACACTGGCCAAACACAAATATTCACATGCCTATTCCTATCATCATCATCATCATCATGTTATAAACAATAAAGTAAATATGCATGAACAAATAATAGAAATATTGGATGACATGTTGAATGCACATACAAGCATACACGCATAGAATCAATATGGCATTGGACTCAAGAAATAAAATAGTTTATTATTAACCAGTTAGTTTAGGTCTTGTTCCCTCACCTTAACTTGTTAATAGATCCTCTTCCAAGCTTTAGAATCACCTTTATATTGTTATTATATTGCTAGAAGACCTAACAAAGTCGATAGAACTTAATTAGAATTTATTCCAAATTTAAAAACCATACTGTTAACTGGGGGTCGGAGGTAGGGTCGGAGTAATGATCGACCCCTGGTGCGACCACCCCTATTCTGGACTTCCCGAACACTAGGGGTCGAAGCTCAGGGTCTGGTAGGGTCGATTGGCCATCAACCCCCCCATGCGACCCCCTGTGGGTTTTGTTGATTTTTTTACTTCCAGTCCATTCTTCGTGTTTGGGGTCCTATGGCTTGCTACTACAGTCCATATTACACATGTTCTACGACCTAGAACCATGATTCATTCACTTAAATGGCTTTCATGACTTCCCCATGGTTTTCCATGAAAACCTAACCATGGGTTGATGGTTTGGGTTTCTCCGAGATCATACTCTCTTCATTATCTAACCTAAGGTCTGTAGAAACTCATGGAATTAGTATCCATACCTGAGAAGAATACTCCTTCTCTGCAACTTTTCTCCTTTTTGCTTTCTTCTCTTCTTCTTCTCTTCTTCTTCTCTTCCTTCTCTTCTCTTTCTCTCAATTCAATTAGGGTTGTAAAAGGAGTGAAAGAGGCTTAGGGATGTCCTATTTATAGAGTAGAAACTCTTAAAATAAGTCCCATTGAGATTTGGAAAGAGTTCAACCGAAATTAGGAAACATTCTTAATTTCTGTTTCTGGCGGCAACTGGGGGTCGATGAGGGGGTCGATGATCCCGTCGACCCCTGGTTCCTATAGTGTCCGACCCCCTTTGTAAAACTAGGGGTCTGACCTTCTGTCCTGGGGGGTCCGACCCTCCCTTGCTGGGTATGCGACCCTCCCCTTAATTTAAGTATTTTTGGGTCAATTTAATACCTGGGATCACGACCTCCTTCACGCCCTTGGTCCATTTTGCTCAACCATGATGGGTAAACCTAGTTCAAGGTGGTAAGACAGGGTTAGTTTGATACGGGTCTTACAACTCCCCCCTACTTATAAAAATTTCGTCCTCGAAATTGTACGTACCTTCTGAATCAAATAAGTGAGGGTATTGCTTTTGCATAGCATTCTCTTCTTCCCATGTAATTCCTTCCATGTTTCTACTTCTCCAAGTGACCTTAACATAATAGATATCTCGGTTGCGTAGTCGTTGAACCTTTGGGCTGGTGATTTCCGTTGGTGTTACTTCAAATGTCAATTTATCAGTCAAATCTGATAGATCCACTGTCTGAACGTGCGTTGGATCCTTGACATACTTCCTCAATAAGAAAATATGAAATACGTCATGCACACTTGACATAAATGGTGGTAGTGCTAACTGGTAAGTCACTTTTCCATGCTTAGCTAGAATCTCATATGGCCCGACATATCTTGGACTTAGTCCCTTTCTGTCCGAATCGTTTCAGACCTCGCATAGGTGATACCTTCAAGAATACTTTTTCACCCACAACGAACTCAAGATCTCTGCGTCGAGTATCTGCATATTGCTTCTGATGATTCTGGGCTGTTCTCACTCTTTCCTTGATAATGTCGATCATGCGACAAGTCTCTTTAACAAATTCTGGCCCAACAATACTACGTTCTCCAACTTCGTTCCAAAATAAAGGAGTTCGACACTTTCTGCCATACAGTGCTTCATAAGGTGACATTTGTATAGTAGCCTGATAGCTATTGTTATAAGCGAACTCGATCAGTGGTACCTTTTCATCCCATGATCCTTTGAAATCAATTACACATGCTCGTAGCATATCTTCTAGAATCTGCATTGTACGCTCTGACTGTCCATCTGTCTGGAGATGGAATGCATTACTAAATTTCAATGTTGTACCCCTAGCCTTTTGCAATCCTTCCCAAAACTTGGAAGTAAATCGTGGATCTCTATCGGACACAATGCTCTCTGGTATACGGTGCAATCGAACAATATTATCCACAAACAGCTTTGCTAACCTTTCCAGTGTATACTGAGGTCGTATCGGTATAAAGCGAGCTGTCTTAGTCAGAGGGTCTACAATCACCCAAAATGCATCAACCACTCGAGGAGTCAGTGGTAATCCCGTGACAAGTCCATAGTGATGCAGTCCCATTTCCATGCTGGTTCCGGTAACGACTGTAACAGTCCTGCGGGTCTTTGTCGTTCAGCCTTTACTTTCTGACAATTTAGGCATTGAGACACAAATTTGGCTACATCTGCTTTCATTCCTCTCCACCAATATAGTTTCTTTAAGTCATGATACATTTTTGTACTTCCAAGATGTATCGAATAGATGGTGGTATGGGCTTCTTTCATCAGTCAGTGTCTAATGTCCACACTTTCTATTTCGGGTACACATATCCTTCCTTTGTACTTCAGTACATTCTCTTCGTCCAAGGTGTACTCAGGGTTAGTCCTACCTTTTTCGATATCTTCTTGCACCGTTCTCAGGTAAGGGTCTGCCTTGATAGCTGTCTTCACTTCATCAATTATATCCGGTATAATCTTCAATGCAGCGAACATATTTGAAAACCGATGAATAAACCCTTGGTTGGCTGATCCATCCATTGTATCTATTACATACTGTTCATTGCCGTGATTGAATACCATTCCATTAGTACACATTGCTGCAATTTTGCTAACCTCCCCCTGGGATTTTTTCACTGCCTTTCTGCTCAACGCATCCGCTACTACATTAGCTTTCCCCGGATGATACTGGATATCACAATCATAGTCTTTCAGTAGTTCTAGCCATCTTCTTTGTCTCATATTCAACTCCTTTTGATTAAATAAATAAGTAAGACTTTTATGGTCTGATTTAATCTGGAACTTCTCCCCGTATAGGTAATGTCTCCATATCTTGACAGCATGTACTACTGCTGCTAACTCCAAATCTTGAGTGGGATAATTTTCTCATGTGTCTTCAAATGTCTCGAGGCATAAGAAATTACTTTTTCTCCTTGCATAAGCACACATCCTAATCCCAATCATGACGCATCAGTGTACAAGGTAAATGGCTGTCCAGGAACGGGAATAGTCAAAATCGGAGCGGATATCAATCTGGTCTTCAATGTCTGGAAGCTCTTCTCACATTTATCCTTCCACACAAACTTTTCACCTTTCTTAGTCAAACTGGTGAAAGGTATAGCAATTCGAGAATAGTCTTCCATAAATTTCCGATAATAACCAGCGAGACCCAGAAAACTTCTAATTTCGGCAACGCTCTTATGTGCTTCCCATTTTACAATAGCCTCGATCTTGCTGGGGTCCACTTTGATTCCTTCAGCGGATACTACATGGCCTAGGAAGGCGACTTCACTTAGCCAAAACTTACATTTGGTAAATTTGGCATATAGCTTCTCTTTCGTTAAACGCTGTAGGGCGGCGTTTAGGTTCTTAATATGGGTTTCCTTGTCCTTGGAATATACCAATATATCGTCAATAAATACAATAACCGACATATCCAACATATCGTGGAAAACCTGGTTCATAAGTTCCATGAAAGTTGCTGGTGCGTTTGTTAATCCAAAAGACATGACCAAGAATTCATAATGTCCATACCTGGTCCTGAAAGCTGTCTTAGGAATATCACCATCTTTAATCTTCAACTGATGGTAGCCTGACCGAAGATCGATCTTAGAAAATACTTTTGCTCCTTGCAACTAATCAAACAAGTCATCGATCCGAGGTAGTGGATACCGATTCTTGATTATCAGTTTATTCAGCTCCCGATAGTCGATACATAATCGAACGCTACCGTCCTTCTTCTTTACGAATAATACTGGTGCTCCCCATGGTGATATACTGGGTCGAATATAACCCTTGTCCAGCAGTTCCTGTAGTTGCACTTTCAATTCCTTCAGTTCAGTAGGAGCCATTCTATAAGGTGCTTTTGATACTGGTGCGGCTCCAGGTATAAGATCTATCACAAACTCTGTGGCTCGGTCGGGTGGTAATCCTGGTAGTTCCTCAGGAAACACGTCGGGGTAGTCCTGCACGACATCAATATCTTCCATCTGTGGTGCTTCCTTGGTGAGGTCGACCACTGATACTAGATACCCGACTGCTCCCTTCTCAAGCCACTTCTTAGCCTTTAGTGCTGAGAGTATGAGCTTGCGTTTACGTGGAAGTTTGGTTCCCGCAAAACTGAATTCTGCTCCTTCTTTGTCTTTAAATGTTAATTTCTTTTCGGCGCATAGTAGGTTTGCAGAATGCCGAGCTAACCAGTCCATTCCCAAGATGACGTCAAAGTCTGCCATCCCAAGTTGGATCAAGGTTGCATCTAAGGTTTTCTCTCCAATGAGAACTGGACATGGCCCATAACATTTCCCTAACTCCACTTTTAACCCCATCGGTGACCGTACAATTAGTTTGTAGTTCAATGTTTTGATGGGTAGGTTCAGCTTCTTCCCAAATGACACAGATATAAAGGAATGAGTAGCTCTTGAGT
The DNA here is from genome assembly GCA_028583415.1 of Protea cynaroides. Lineage (NCBI taxonomy): Eukaryota > Viridiplantae > Streptophyta > Magnoliopsida > Proteales > Proteaceae > Protea > Protea cynaroides. The sequence continues at coordinate 53,429,412 of CM053265.1, forward strand.
CAAAGAGTACTCTGGCGGGTATGCCATTTATAGATACGATACCTGTGATTTATTTTACTTAGTCTACATGCTCATACAATGTAATACAACTTTAAAGGTTTCGATTATACCTGTGACCACATCGGGTGATGCGGCAGCATCCTCGGATGTAACAGCATATACTTGTCCTTGATGTAAGTGCTTCTTAGGACACTCCCTTTCCATATGTCCCGTTTGGCAACAGTTATAACATCTCGGACCTTCAGAATTTGGCTTTGGTTGCTGTTGAGTTACTGGGGTAGTCTTGGATGCAGCAGTAAAGCCTTAAGCACGGAAGGGTTTAAAGGTCTTATTGTTACCTCCATTATAAGCATTTCCGGCTAGTCTTTTTATGCCTCTGTTCTGTGTAAAATAACTTTCCTTCTGGCTCGATTCTATAACTCGAGCAATTTGGACAGCTTCATTGTATATCTTCTTTTCTAAACCCAGAACATGCTCTCTGATGCTTCCTCTAAGTCCCGTGACAAACCTACGGGTCTTAGTGTCTTCTTCTTGCATACTAAGTGGTGCAAAGAAAAAGAGCTCCTCATAACGCTGTTGATATGCATCCACGGACATCTGGCCTTGATATAAACTTAGGAACTCCTTCTCCATAGAATCTCTGAAGCTTCGGGGAAAATACTTCTCAAAGAAAGCTTCTTTATAAATAGCCCAATTCAATAGGGTGTGCTTGGTCAATAGATAGGCCCTGATAGATTTTCACCAATGATGTGCATCGCCTTTTAGCATGAAGGTGGCACATAATACCTTTTCTTCTTCTGTAATAGTCATCATAAGAAAATTTCTCTCCATCTCGTCTATCCAATGTGCTGGCCATAAAGGATCAGACGGTTTACCGTTAAACTCCTTTGGCTTCATCTTCAAGAATCTCTCAACCAGTCGAGAGTGATCCATCTGATTTTGGGGGTATGCCCCAACCATAGGTTGTGGATACAGATAATTAACCTGAGCTGCTTCCGGACCTGGTACTGGAATCTGTGCAGCTGGTGGTTGAGGTGTTTGAGGTGCTGGGTGGTTACCCACCGGTGCTGCACTGGCTTGTCCAGTCGTCATGGGTGTAGCATGTGCGGCCTGGAACATAATCCCCATTGCCACTTGCATTTGAGCCTGTGCGTGTTGCATTTGTTGCAGCTGTTGTGCTAGGTTCATAACTACGGTTGCTAGCTCCGATGGTGGAGGTGGCAAGTTTGTAGGATTTGCCTGACCTGGATTTTCTGGTGGTACAACCTACGGATTTCCCTATGCATACATATTTTCTTTACTAGTTTCCTCCACAGGTGGTGGTGGTGGAACTGCATTTCGGCTCTGCCTGGTTATTCTACACCTAGACATATTTTCTTCTGAGAATGGGGGTGCCTGAAAATCATCAAAATACATGTGACAATCATTTATACTTCAAGTAGGCATGCTAACCGATATAAAATTTCAAAATTTTCAGCTCATTCTACGAACAACACTATTTTTCTATGCAGGGTCGATGGTGGGGGTCGATGGTATGTCCGACCCTCAGTATCCGACCCTGGGAATAACCTGTTCATCCCGAGAGCCGGGGGTCGATGCGGGGGTCGATGGGTGTCCGACCCCCAGGTGCGACCCCTGGTTTACTGTCAAGTTCTCGAAAGCTAGGGGTCGATATGGGGGTCGATGGATGTCCAACCCCCAGGTGCGACCCCTGGTTTTCTGTCAGATTCCCGAGAGCTGGGGGTCGATACAGGGGTCGATATGGGGGTCGTTGATCCTAGTCGAATTGTCCGACCCCCAGACCAAAAATCAGACTTTTAAGGTCCGATTCAGGGTTCATTTCCCATTATTTCTTCCCTTTTTCGACTCGTCTCCCACCTCTGAGTTGCTACAGTGCCACTCCGCTATATTGGTCAATTTGGGTCCATGTTTCGACGTCCACATCGTTCCTACAGGTAGGTTTCCTCATTTTTACCTGTTTTTAGGTTTCCATTTCTAGGTTTTCGCCCGTTTAACTTGTATTTTTCAAATTAAACTTTTTCCAACCGTAAAAATTTGATTTTTATTGGGGGCTTTTGTTATTGGTGTCTTGAGGAATGAAAGCCCTCAAAAAATTTTGAGTTTCATCGGTTGGTTATCGAGAAACTTGAATTTTTGCTCTTTTTGCCCTAATTTGTCGAAATTTTTTATTTCTCACAATTTCTTCAAATTGGATCCCATTAGTTAGAATTTCCTACTGTGTGAGTGTTGTAGGATATGTTAGAACCTACGTAAGTCCTCCTGCCCATGGGTGTGGGTGGCAAGTGAGGTTTTTGGCCAACTTACGTCGTTATAATGTCCTAATTTTATTTTTTTTTTGGTTTTTACACTCTACTAATATACTATCTGTTTTTCTTCCTTATTTGCATATATCATGTCTCGTATCAAAGTACCTAGAGTTCGTGATCCTCTTCGTTTCCGCTCTAACGAAGCTGAGGCACAGTATGCCCACTACGCTCGCAAGAAAGTAGAGGGTGGTCGTAAGGTGAACTTGGTTGAGTTAGCCCTGTTCAATGTGGAGAGGGCATTTGGTGATATGGGATGGCTCCCAGTCATCACTTACGATGCATGCACCTGTCCGGATTTGGTACGCCAGTTCATTGTAACCTCCAGGTGGTGGGGAATTACAATGATGTTGAGAGGGGTCATGAGCTGCGCATCACAAGCTATGTCAAAGGGGTGAACATTTCATTCGATTATCGATAGTTGGCCGACCTACTGGGCATCTCCTATGATGGACCCATGGTTTTCTGTGCTCCTGGGGAGCCCCAGTTCTTCTCTCTACATATGAGGGCTGAGATCGATAATCAGCTCCTACGACCTGATCGCTGGCAGATGAGGATATGCTATATGCGTCCAGCTCCACGAGTATATTGCAAGATTATTCAGCATAACCTGATCCTGCAGAGTGGCCATTACGAGAGGGTTTCCCAGCTGACCCAGTATCTTCTGTACAGAATTTGTACTAGATAGCCCGTCTGCCTTCCGTACATCATCATGCATACCATGATCACTGCTACGTTGCCCAGTCACACTGGCAACCTTCCGTACGGACGTATGATCACTGTTCTGCTTACCCGCCTGGGGGTTGATTTATTGGATGAGAAGATTCAGGAGAAGTCCTTCTCATCGCCTCTAGATTGGGAGGCTATTTGCAAGATGGGCATGCGGGATGCCCAGGTCAGTGATGAGGAGAGGAACGCGATGGTGCGCCCTCTCACTCGCGTAGAGATAGCTGACGCTGAGGCAGCTGCCGCCGCTACTGGAGTTCATGCGGAGCCTGTTGATGATGATGACCTTATGTACATGGATGTAGACTCGATACCACCGCCTTCACCTACGCATGCGGCTGGAGCTGGTACTTCATATGCGGCGGGTCCTTCTCATGAGGCTGGTCCTTCTCATGCGGCTGGTCCTTCACACCCACCTTCTGATATGATGGAGATGTTGCATGAGATCAGAGAGGCTCAGCGCAGATCTGATCTGAGGATGGAGGAGTTACTAGACGCTCAGTGTGTGAGAGTGGATGAGCTCATAAACGCCCAGCGTACATCAGACATGAGGATGGGAGAGTTACTAGATACTCAGTGGGTGAGAGTGGATGAGCTACTAAACTCCCAGCAGACATCAGCCATGAGGATGGGAGAGCTCATGGAGGCTCAGCACCGGACTGATCAGTGGGTAGCGGATCTTATAGCTAGTCTTCAGACGACCCAGGCTCAGATAGCCTGGTTGACTAGAGTCTACGCTGAGGATTATGACAGAGATCGTGAGGCACCGCCCCCTCCTTCACCTCCAGCTTCATGATTGTACTTATTTCCTTTCATTGTACAACAGAGTAACTGTCCGGGTTGTGGATTGTACTCTGCTTTAGCTATGTATGTACGTTTGTTTCCCTATCATTGTATGTAAAATTGTTTCTTCCTTTAATAGATGCATTATTGCCTTTTCAAATTTGGTCTCAAACATCACTTGTGCTTATAATGTGTTAATATTACAGTTTTTACTTTTATCCTATCTCAGTTCACAATTCGTCGTGAGGGTATGCTAGTTTAGCGGACACGATTTGAGATGCTCTGATACCAAGTTGTCACACCCCAATTCCGCACACTTCAGAATGGTGTGATGAACCTCTAGCAAACCAACGGTTCAACCAGGATCTCGTACAGATGGTATCCGGCTTATCTAAACCTCATACATCCACATTCATAATCAGAGTAAATACTCAATAGCGGAAGTTTTATAGTAAAATGAACTGAGAATCTACTGTGATATTAATATTTAAATAAAAAATTATTCTGTATCAACTGAGACATAAATAAATATCAAATACATGTCCTTAATAAATCCAAATAAAGAAAAACTAAAAATCTAATCGAATACACATGAGTTGCACTCGCAAGAGGAGTCATGTGTATCCACTGCATCTTCAACTTCCATCGCCGCCACGTTTCCGTACACTGGAGCATTTATATAATCTTCGACGGTAATACCTGCATCATCAACTAAAAATATTCAACGTCGAGGGGTGAGCACACATCATGGCTCAATGAGCAAACAAAACAATGCAACAATACATATGCATGCAGTCAAATCATATCTTTGGTCTGGTTTAAAGTTTGCAATGTGCTATAGAAAGGATAGGTGGCCGCCGCACCTCTATACACGAGTGTGTGGAAACCCCCAATGAAAATGGCACCGTCGCCCCACATGCACCCAGAATGGCACAATATACACCCCATGAAAAACGGTCATGGCTGTACCGGTTGATACCATACCAACAAATAAACCCCTGCTGGCTTGGGTTGCAAACTGGGCTTGCAACTAACCAATCTTAATGCCAAACAGTGTATCCAAGGCCTCACCCCAGCATCCCTCAGAACATCCATAGAGATAGAGTTAAGGCCCCCCGATAGAGTCAGAGACTACAAGGACCGAGACCACCTCCCCTGATACTCTACTACATAATAGTTCTGCTAAGGTAATGGCGATACGACGACGTCAGTGGACATGACTTGAATAGGCTATGGCACAATATACCCCGATGAAAACGGTATCAAAGTACTGGTTGATACCATCCCTACCCGCACCATATACACTGGCCAAACACAAACATTCACATGCCTATTCCTATCATCATCATCATCATCATGTTATAAACAATAAAGTAAATATGCATGAACAAATAATAGAAATATTGGATGACATGTTGAATGCACATACAAGCATACACGCATAGAATCAATATGGCATTGGACTCAAGAAATAAAATAGTTTATTATTAACCAGTTAGTTTAGGTCTTGTTCCCTCACCTTAACTTGTTAATAGATCATCTTCCAAGCTTTAGAATCACCTTTATATTGTTATTATATTGCTAGAAGACCTAACAAAGTCGATAGAAATTAATTAGAATTTATTCCAAATTTAAAAACCATACTGTTAACTGGGGGTCGGAGGTAGGGTCGGAGTAATGATCGACCCCTGGTGCGACCACCCCTATTCTGGACTTTCTGAACACTGGGGGTCAATGCTCAGGGTCTGGTAGGGTCGATGGCCATGCGACCCCCTGTGGGTTTGTTGATTTTTCTACTTTCAGTCCATTCTTCGTGTTTGGGGTCCTATGGCTTGCTACTACAGTCCATATTACACATGTTATACGGCCTAGAAACATGATTCATTTACCTAAATGGCTTTCATGACTTCCCCATGGTTTTCCATGAAAATCTTACCATGGGTTGATGGTTTGGGTTTCTCTGAGATCATACTCTCTTCATTATCTAACCTAAGGTCTGTAGAAACTCATGGATCCATACCTGAGAAGAATACTCCTTCTCTGCAACTCTTCTCCTTTTTGCTTTCTTCTTCTCGCCTCTGACATCTTGTCTAGTCGTGGGAGAACTCTCATTTTGCTAGGTTTTGGTTCTTTTTCCTTGCTTCTCTTCTTCTTCTCTTCCTTCTCTTCTCTTTCTCTCAATTCAATTAGGGTTGTAAAAGGAGTGAAAGAGGCTTAGGGACATCCTATTTATAGAGTAGTAACTCCTAAAATAAGTCCCATTGAGATTTGGAAAGAGTTCAACCCAAATTAGGAAACATTCTTAATTTCTGTTTCTGGCGGCAACTGGGGGTCGATGAGGGGGTCGATGATCCCGTCGACCCCTGGTTCCTATAGTGTCCGACCCCCTCTGTAAAACTGGGGGTCTGACCTTCTGCCTTGGGGGGTCCGACCCTCCCTTGCTGGGTATGCGACCCTCCCCTTAATTTAAGTGTTTTTGGGTCAATTTAATACCTGGGATCACGATCTCCTTCACGCCCTTGGTCCATTTTGCTCAACCATGATGGGTAAACCTAGCTCAAGGTGGTAAGACCGGGTTAGTTTGATACGGGTCTTACATAACACTATCACATTAAGCATCTATATGCATTTGAAAGTTGCTCTTCCTATTGTCCTCATGGCTCAAATCCTCTTTTTACCACATCTAATGGTTTGGTTCATGTCCTAGTGATTGTGCACCTACTCTTCTCTGAAAACTCTAATTTCTTATTTATAATAATTTATCTAAACCACTTTTGTTTCTTTAATTCTTATGTTCACATTGCCATGCCGGGCCCTTTAGGTGTATATATATGTGTATATATATATATATATATATATATATATATATATATATATATATATATATATATATATATATATATATATATATATATATATATATATATATATATATATATATAATTTGAATTTGCATATAGTTAAATTTGTCTACCCTCATTACACTCAAACTAGGATCTGAAAAGTTTTCACCTTCAGATCCCATCCACTCATGCCAGTGGAGGGTAAGAAGACTGGAGTCGCCATCTAGAAGAGTCTAGGACCTAAAATGATGTCCCTCAATGGAGGGACTCTAATGACTCGCACAAATGGAATGGCTATCTCGTCTCACCAAAGGCGGGTAAGTGTCAAATTACGAGTTGGGAAGGTGTTAGGCACCCAACTCGTCCGGTTGAACCGGTCTCCCTAAATCCTATCATTTTCATATAGTTTATGAACACTTGAGGCTATCTGTACATTACAAGGTTGAAAGGGGAATCCTAAGTTAACCTCTAATTTTTTATCAAGTACGCACAGCATAAATAGAATTAAACAAAAATTAAACAAGAAAATAATCACAAAAATAAATTAAAGAATCATATAAATGGCCTAAACATATTTCTAAATAAGGGGAAAAAATGGTATACAATATATAACCGAGGTCTAGGAATATATATATATATATATATATATATATATATATATATATATATATATATATATATATATATATATACCTTGCATGACTAAGATTTTACTGTTTCCTGTTATATTTTTTTAACTTGGTTTCTTTATTGATTCCTTTCCATTGTAGATTAGATGGCTTCCCATCGAGCTGCAACTAAGAGGCCAAGGAATGAACCTCTTCCACCCCTTGATGATATGCACTTCTGTTCACGAGAGGCACAGGCTTCTAATGCTAAGTTCGAGCGAAAATCAGTCATTTCAGGACGACCAATGAACTTCGAAGAGTTGAAAAGATTCAAAGTCCAGGCCACATTTGATGCCATGGGGTGGTCCTCCATACTTGGGATTGTAGTTAGCACCCGGCCTGACATGGTGAAACCCTTTTACTATAACCTAGAGGTTGAAGGGGGCATGGGAGAATTTGAGCATGCTAGGGAGTTGCGTATCTCTAGCAAGGTAAACGGTAGAGATTTCACTTTGAGTACAGAGTAGTTGGCCGGTCTCTTAGGCATTTCTATGGCTGGGGACAAGAAGTATTGTACGAGAAAGGACAAGGATTTTGTGTTTGAGACCTGAAAGATAGAAATCTGAAACAAACTCCAATGGCCACAAGATCCGTTCCAAGTGAGCAACTTCTTCCCTCTTCCCAAAGTACTGCAGGATAACCCAGTACACCATCCTACCTCAAAGTAGCCATTTTGATGAGCTCTCCCTCTTCGGGCAGTTTCTCACTTCCAAGGTACTAGAGCATCATCCGGTTTGCCTTCCCTACATCATTATGGAGACCATGATCACAGCGGTAGAGGACACTCGAGCTTCAAAGAAGGGACATTTGCCTTATGGAAAACTATTGATTACCTTATTCCAGCACCTTGACATCAATATACATGAGGAAAAACCTCATGAGGCTAGAGTGTTTACCCCTTTCAATTGGCATGTCATCGTCAAGATGAAACTTCAGGACGTGACGTTGGATGACCCGGTGTTGAAGGCTCGTCAAGGCCCTAGAGATCCCCCAGAGTAGCATGTATCAGAAGATGACGAAGGAGAGGTGCCAACCTGGGGGCACACAGAGGGTATGGTCACGAGCCAGACTGATACATCTTGGCCTCCTACTACCTTAGACGACCTCATGGACAAGTTGAACTCTGTGGTTTCTCATCAATCCCAATAGAAAAAGGACATACACAACTTGAAGAACCAAGTTCGACAGTTTCAGCATTCGGTGACCGGCTTCTCTTCCCATCTTTACATATATCAGACGACTTTAACAAGGGCTGGTACTCTTTAGGTTGAGGATATCGTGGCGGCTACAACAGCAACAATACAGCCACAGACTTTCCAAAGGGTGCATGTTCCCACCCCACCATCACTGAACTCCGAGGAGTGACGGCATCTGATGTTTTTCTTCTTTTTCCTTTTATTTTAGTGTAGTTGGGATGTATGTAAGGAATAGATACCTACTTATATGATTTCCCTCCTTTTCTTATGTAAGGAGGAATTTTGTGCATGCAATCAAAGTTTATTTCCTCTTTTTTTTTTGTAATTAAATTATGTTCAAGATAGTTTTGGTTATCTTGTCAAGTCTTATATATATTGTCCTCTCTCTCTTCTTTTACATGGTTAGCATTAGTTTCAAATCTTTCCCTAACATATTATGTTTGGTCACATCTTTCTTTAAGCATACATCAAAGATATTTGTTTCTTATTTACCTTTTATAATCTTGAGAGTTTTATTACCTATTGCTCAATTTACTGTCAAATGAGTTAGGGTAATGTTAGGTAATCATTGTTACTAAAGCGCGCTATGATACCAAACCTGTCACACCCTAAATTTACGATATGAAAAATTTCGACAGACGACTGGACCACCGATCATTTTAATCGGAGTCCACCCAGGATATATGCTCAGTTAATAACATCACCAACCATTTTACTTCTCATAACTCTATCACACAGTAATTTAAATAGCGAAAGCATAGTAAACAAATTGAGCTCTAATTATAAATACGTAATACTATTGATAATCTGTTCAAATGTTATCCAAGTCTCAAACAAACATCTCATAGTTTCATAGCCCTAATACAATAGGCACTAAAACTCTTAAAAAGTTAAGTAACATAAACTAAAATATAACTAATTATGGCTCCCCACTAGAGCGGCCTTCTATCCCTTGATTAGGTTCTCTATGATCATTTCACAATGCTTGGTTCATTACTTTCTCATTCCTCCTCCTTAGGGTGTATTGGTTCAGCTGAAATGACATCCTGCTTCCCTTCTACGGTACCTGCAGTCACAACTAAAAAGAGTAGCGATCGCAAGGGTGAGCTCTCCAACTTGAGCTCAATGAGAAACAGACAAGCAAGCAATCATATGAATAGATTATGCACACAACAAGGGTTTGGTATAATGTATGTACACTGTGCTAAGGTAAGGCCTACCCACACCTCCCAGAGGCTGACTATAACCTCTATGCACGAGAGTGTTGGGTACTCACCAGCCTACCCAATAGCCCTGATGCCCCCACACAATGTCCCAAATCAGAATGGTGATTGGGCAACAAGTCCAGCCAGTGATGCTCCAACGAACAATACCAACCCTTCCTCCTCATTACTCCATCCTGCCAGTTCCGGACCCCCTACTGGCCAGGGTTACATACATAGTTTCCATCACTAACCAATCCTATATGACATCATATATACTCTACCAATACCCTAGAAGATTCCCAGACCATCCATTTTGCCCCCCCCCCCCAAGATGCTATCCTCCACTAGGATATGGAACGATACATGGCAATTAATTTGCTTAGCAGGTTGGATCCAATGGTCCTAGATCCCTTCACCATAGCCTACCAAACATTACATAACATAATCAAAATCAATCATGTTGTTGATGCAATGCATGCAAAAGTGGCAAATATTAGATGACATGTTATTCTTAATGTAAATACCAACAAAGAGCATCAATCAACAACATATATATCAAACATACCAAAATTAGGTCAGGGTTCTGTTCCTCACCTGATATTGTATAATGGTAGTTGTCCACGCTAGAAAACACGTGTTCGCAAGATGTTCTTATGCCTATACAAGATATAGGATTATGAGTTAAAAGTCCTGCCTGATACACTTTTAATTACCTATGTCTGGGCTTTATCGATCGGTATATTGGTCGGTACACTATTGATCGGCTTATGGTCTGGTAGAATAACTAGACCTTCTGCCATTTGTAGGTCAATATACTGGTTGGTACACAATATCGACCGTGACATCATCTGGCTAACTCTCTGCGACCCTTCTGGGATTTGTATGTCGCTAAGCTGATCCTTACCATACAGTCTGGTGTATCAACCGCCTCCTCCTGATGGTTACTTTTCTGTTTAACAAGTTGGGGTTTCCTCTTATGATTCATTCCTTCCTTTGCTAAGCTAATATAATCTGGTGATGGGATGTCTCCTAGGCCTATGTAACCCCCCCCCCCTTACAAGTATGAAATCAATTATCTAAATTAGGACAGTTGTTAGGAAGAGCTATTCTCCCTTCCAACAACCCACATTAATCCCACAATTGATGAAGGGTGTGTATTCGTCACATCATATTTACATCCTTCTACAGAATACTAAGGTTTACATTAGAGTTTACAGAGTTAGGGTTTTACTGACGGTAGCTTGATTATTGCAATTTGAGGGTGCACTTTGTCGGTGATTTCTCTCACACGAGTGTTGTAGAGCTTCGTCTTACTCTTTTCCTTCCTCCCTTTCTCTTGAGAATGCGTCAGAATTCCCTGAGAGTGATACGTACTCAGAAAAGGGTGAGAGATGGGGTTTTTATTCATCTAAGGTTTCATAATTGGGTTAGACTCTTAATTTGAATGGGGACTCCTAGGAAGTTGCCAAGTGGCAAGAATTTGAACTTAGGGAGCGTCTCCTTCCCCTCTCCTAGTACAAAGTAGTTATGACGATGTGGGTCCCTCCTAGGTTCATTGAGAATATCCTAAACCATCTCCTAAAGAAAGGCCAATTATAAATTTCGAGATTAGGTCTGTTTTGGCCCTACCGGTCGATGCAGGTGGATCATACTGGCTTGGGTTTCCCGACTTGCTGCATCAACCGCCACTTGTATAATAGTCATGTTTGTCTCATTTTGTTCCCCCTTCTTCTGGTCCAATTTACTAACGGTGCCACCTAGTCTTATTTGTGACTTGTACCCTATTCAGTTTATGGTGGAAAACCCTCTAGCACAACAGAAATCCAGTTAGACCAGGTTTCTGGGTGCAGGTTTTACAATAGGGGTCCCATGGGACAAGTGTCGAGTTAGACACGCACAAGGAGTCCTCTCTCCCTCCTTTAGTGGGAGAGGTTAGTGTCACACCCAAATTCTGGATGAACCAAAAGTGTGAATGTACTGTCATAAGAACCAATGGTTTAGACCAGGATCACGTAGGACCATGCCAACAATCCAAACCACACACACTCCACACAATCAGAGGTAATAAAATTAATAGCGAAAGTCTTTATTAATATGAACTGAGTGTTTAACATGATAAATAAGTATTAAACTGATTATCTCCAACTAACCAAAACATAAATAAATATCTATTACAAGTCTTACAATCTCAAAATACGAAATAAAACTAAGTTTAAACACACTAGAAGCATTCGCATGAAGAATCATGCTCATCCTCCACAGCTTGCACATCCAAAGCCGTCACGTGTCCATAGGACGGCGTGTTCATATAGTCTTCCACAATAGCACCTGCATCATCTAATAAAAATATAAGATGTTAAGGGATGAGAACACAACATAGCTCAATGAGTAAACAAAACAATACACAAACATATGCATGCAGTCAATTTATATCTTTGGTCTAGTATAAGTTTGCAATGTGTTATGGAAAGCATAGACGGCCACCACTTCTCCATACATGAGAGTGTGAGTATGCCTAATGGATCACACACCGTTATCGCCCCACATCACCCACAACAAAATAGAGATAGAGCCAAGGCCTAACGGATTACACACTGTCAGCACTCCCCTTAATATTCTACCCATACCAGTACATATGCCCCTATTGGCAAGGGCTTGTAAATTGGGTTCGTGTCTAACCAATCTTAGATGTCATCCAGCTTTGTATTCAAGGCCTTACCCCAGCATCCCTCAATATGCCTATAGAGATAGAGCTAAGGTCTACTGGCAGAGCTTACGGCTACACACTACGATCACCTCCCCTAATACAATATAACGTACTAATTCTAGTAAGGTAATAGCGATATGACGATGTTAATGTAAAGAATTGTTCGATGCCGCAACCTTTCCCCATCCAACACACCGGACACACACACAAACATATGCTTATTCCTATCATCATCATTATAACAGAATAAGAACAATAATAAAGTATGCATGGACAGCAATAGCAGTTATTGGATGACATGTGAGATGCACAAACAACCATATAAGCATGGCATAATAACAGTTTAACAAAAAAGTTAAGGTAGCTTGTTATTAACCAATTAGTTTAGGTTTTGTTTCCTCACATGTGAGTGATGTTTGTTCTTCTTTCAAGCCTTGGAAACTGTCTTGAATTAGTGAAAAGCCTAAACAATTAATGCACTTAGGTTAGGATTTTATTCCATCGAGTTTTGGTAGTAGAACTCACTGTCTGATTTCCAATATATATCTTCCGGACATTGTCCGGTCACCTCACCAATCTTGTATTGGTCAACCGATGAGTCCTCTGGACAACACCCTGTAGACTTCTCGAGAGTTATCGGTTACCCCATCGATCTTCTATATAGTTAACCGATCAAGGGACCGGACAACTCCTGAGTTAAATCCTAGGTTTGTTTTTCAGTCCGAATTCATTCTGAGTCGATGCTTCGGCTCAACAATGGGATTCCTCCTAAGGTCATTCTATGGCCATTATGCATTGTTTAGCTAACCTTAACCATTGTAATATTATTATGAATTCTATATTCAAAATACTTAGGATCAAAGCATGAGATTGGACCTAATCTTCCTTGCAATATGAGCTCCAATCCACAAACCTATTGTAACATAACCTTCTACAGAGACAAGGTACTTGCCGTTGGCTCCTCATTGCCGTTGGCTCCTCATTGCAGTTGGTTGGGATCCGATGAAAATTCCTCCTTTTGTGGAAACTTGTCTTTTTCCTCTAAGCTTTCTTCCTCGCCAAGTCTCCTTCTCCTTCTTCTTCTTCTCCTCTCTTTCTCTTAGTTCTAGGGTTTGGGAATGAGCAAAATAAGTGAGAGAGAGTAGAGGAACATCCTTTATATAGAGAGAAAATCTCCATATAGATTCCTCTCTCAATTAGGAGAGTAACCTCTCTAAATTAGGAAACTTTCCTAATCACGGAGTCAAAACTAGGCTTGACTGGTCGACTCATCGGTCCCAAAACACGGGGACTGGACAATCTAAAACCCTCGATCGGACAACCTATAATCTACTGGTTTCCTTACCTGACTTTGTGGTTTCCTCACACGGTTGGTTTGCTTGAGCCAGTTATGATGGGAAGACCTAGCACGACACTGTTTAACTGGGTTAGTGGAGTGCGGGTCTTACAACTCTACCCCTAAAATAAATTTCGTCCTTAAAATTCATACATACCTTCCGAGTCGAATAAGTGAGGATATTGTTTCCGCATAGAGTTTTCTTCTACCCACGTTATTTCTTCCACATCTTGGCTTCTCCAGTAACCTTAACATTGTAAATATCTGGGTTGCAAAGACGTTACACCTTCTGACTAGTAATCTCAGCTTACACCACTTTGAACGTCAGGTCCTCTGTCAAATTCGGTGGATCCACAGTAAAAAAGTATGTTGGATCTCTGATGTATGTCTTCAATAGTGAAACGTGGAATACATCATGTACACCAGACATAGACGGCAGTAGTGCAAACTAATATGCCACTTTCCCACATCTTGCCAAAATCTCGTAAGGTCCAATATACATCGGACACAATTTACCCTTCTTGCCGAACCGTTTCAAACCACGTATAGGTGATATCTTTAAGAATACCTTATCACCTATAGCGAATTTGAGGTCTCGACGTCGATTATCTGCATACTGTTTCTAAGGATTTTGAGCCATCTTGACCCTTTCCTTGATTATGTCTACCACTTAACAGGTTTCTTCGACAAACTCAGGCCCTACAATTCTTAATTCTCTAACTTCATTCCAAAACAGAGGGGTTCAACACTTCTTGCCGTACAATGCCTCATAAGGTGACATCTGTATAGTAGCCTGGTAACTAATCTTACAAGCAAATTCAATCAATGACAACCTCTTATCCCAAGCTCCTTTGAAATCAATTGCATAGGCTCGGAGCATATCTTCTAGGATTTGAATGGTCCGCTTCGACTGCCAATCAGTTTGAGGGTGAAATGCAATACTAAATATCAACTTCATTCCCATAGCTTTTTGTAATCCCTCCTAAAACTTCGAAGTTAAGCGAGGGTCTCTGTCTGATATTATGCTCTCAGGTACAACATGCAATCGGACAATATTATCCACATATAACTTGGTTAGCTGCTCCAAAGTATATTGAGGTCATATAGCAATGAAATGAGCTATCTTGGTAAGACGATCGATAATCACCCAAACTGCGTCAACCGATCTGGGAGTCAGTGGTAAACCATTAACGATGTTCATAGTGATACAGTCCTACTTCCACGCTAACTCAGGTAATGGTTGTAGTAGGTTCGCTGGTCTCTATCATTCAGCTTTTACTTGCTGGTAATTTAGACATTAGAACACATGCCTGGCCACATCAACTTTCATCCCTCTCTACCAATACAATCTTTTCAGGTCGTGGTACATTTTAGTACTTCCAAGATATATCGAATACTATGTGGAATGAGCTTCTAGCATTATTTTATCTCTAAGGTATGAGTTTTCACTTTCAGGTATATACAATCGTCCTTTATATCTCAGGACCTTATTTGCATCCAACGTAAAGTTAGGATTTGGCTTGCCTTTCTCCAAATCTTCTTGTACCGTTCTCAGATATGGGTCCAATAAAATTTCTTCCTTCACTTCATCAATCAAATCATGTAGAATCTTCATTGTGGTAAACATAAGTGAAAACTTATGAATCAAACCTTGCTCTATTAGATCTTCACACGTTTTTACTATATGTTGCTTTTTATCCCAATCCTAAACTGTTGCTACAGAACATAAGGCAGCATTTGTACTAGGTCCTCCTTCTGGCTTCATTATTCTTTTTCTACTCAAAGCGTCAGCTACTACATTAGCCTTGCCTAGGTGATACTGAATATCATAGTCATAATCCTTCAGGAGTTTCAACTACCTTCTCTGTCTCATGTTCAGCTCCCTCTGAGTGAAGAGATAGGTAAGACTCTTGTAATCTGACTTAATCTGAAATTTCTCACCATATAAGTAATGTTTCCAGGTCTTGATTGCATGAATCACCGCTGCTAACTCCTAGTCATGAGTAGGGTAGTTCTTCTCATGTTCATTCAGTTGTCTTGAAGCATAGGCAATCACTTGTTCACCTTGCATCAGCATGCATCCTAGACCCAATTCGGAAGCATCAATGTACAGGGTAAATGGCTACCCTAGTATCGGAATAATCAAGATGGGAGCCAATATCATCCTTGCTTTCAATGTTTGGAAACATTCTTCACACTTGTTGGTCCAAATAAACTTCTCTCCTTTCTTGGTCAGCTTGGTAAGAGGCACAGCAATCCTAGAGTAATCTTCTATGAATCGTCTATAATAACCAGCTAATTCTAAGAAATTTCTAATCTTCGCAATGTTCTTAGGTGCTTTCCACCCTAAAAAAATTTTTTATCTTACTGGGATCCACTTTAATCCCTTCCAATGACACTACATGACCCAAAAATGCTACCTTGTTCAACCAGAACTCACATTTCTTGAATTTGGCATAAAGCTTCTCCCTTCTTAGCCATTGTAAGGCTACTCTAGGATCCGTCACATGAGTCACTTTGTCTTTGGAATAGATCAAAATATCATCTATAAAAACTATAACCGAGGTGTCCAACATGTCATGGAACACACGGTTCATAAGCCCCATGAAAGATATTGGTGCATTAGTCAACCCAAAAGACATAACTAGAAACTCATAATGTTCGTACCTAGTTCTGAAAGCTGTCTATGGAATGTTGCTGTCTTTAATCTTCAATTGATGATATCCTGACCGAAAATCAATTTTAGAAAATACTTTTGCACCTTGCAACTAGTCAAACAAGTCATCAATCTGAGGTAGTAGGTATCGATTCTTGATCGTGAGCCTGTTCAATTCTCAGTAGTCTATGCACAATCAAACACTACCATCCTTCTTCTTGATGAAAAACACTGATGCTCCCCATGGTGAAATACTTGGTTGGATAAAATCCTTGTCCAACAACTTCTGAAGTTAAGCCTTCAATTCCTTCAATTTAGTAGGAGCCATCTAGTAAGGTACCTTAAACATAGGTGCTGACCCTGGTAACAAATCTATGCCAAACTCAGTCGCTCGATCAGGTGGCAGCCTGGGTGAGTCTTCAGGAAACACATCTGAAAATTCTCATACAACTTCAATATCTTCTATCTGTGGCGCTTCTTTGGTAATGTCCACTACAGATACCAGATATCCAACTCCTCCCTTCTCAAGACATTTCATTGCCTTAAGTGCAGAGAGAATAAGCTTCTTCTTACGAGGAAGTTTAGTCCCCGTAAAGCTGAATTTTGCACCATCCTTGCTTTTGAATGCCAACTTCTTCTCAATGCTAAGCAGACTCGTGGAATGCTGAAATAACTAGTCCATTCCTAAAATGACTTCAAAATCTGCCATCTCGAGCTGGACTAAATTTGCATCCAAGCTCCGTCCATTTATAAGAATTGGATACGGTCCATAACATTCATCTAACACAACCTCCCAATGGTGATCTTACTAACAACTTGAGGTCTAAAGGTTTGAGGGGCCTATTTTTTTTTTTTCAAAAGAGACAGATACGAAAGAATGGGTAGCCCTAGAGTCAAAGAGAACTCTAGTGGATACACCAGCTATGGTTACAATACCCATAGTTTTTACCTAGGTTTAGTCTACATGCTCATACAAGGTACTATAAAAGATAAAGGTCGAGTCATACCTGTGACCACATCAGGTGATGCAGCAGCGTCTTTAGAAGTCACGGCATAAACCTTTCCTTATTGCATCTACTTCTTGGGCTTAGGGCAATTCTTTATATAATGCTCCATTTGGTTACAATTGAAGCATTTGATATTAGCAGTCACTTACCCTGGTTGTGGTAGAACCGTTCAAGTAGTCTTGGTTGCACTATTAGAGTTCTACGGTCGGAATGGTTTGAATGTCTTTGAGTTTCCTCCATTAAACGAATTTCCATTTGGCCTTTTCAAGCCACAATTCTGAGCAAAGTAACTTTCTTTCTGGCTCGACTCCAGCACATGAGCAATCTGCATGGCCTCATTATAAATCTTCTTTTATAATCCTAGCACATGTACATGAATACTTCCCCTTAGTCTCATAATGAACCTTCGGGTCTTAGTATCCTGCTCTTGCATACTAGTGGGTGTAAAGAAAAATAACTCTTCATAACACTGCTGTCAACAGACATCTGGCTTAGGTGCAAGCTTAAGAATTCTTTCTCCATCTGGTCTCTAAAGCTTCTAGGAAAATACTTCTCCAAGAAAACTTCCTTAAATACATCCCAAGTCAACTGAGGGTACTTGGACAATAAGTAGGTGCAAGTGGACTTTTATCAATGATTTGCATACTTCCCTCAGCATGAAAGTAGCACACAATGCCTTTTCTTTTTCAATAAATATCATCATCAAAAAATTCTTCTCCATTTCGTCAATCTAGTGAGCTGGCCACAATGGATTTGACATCTTCCCTGAGAACATTTGAGGCTTCATCTTCAGGAAATGCTCCATAAGTTTCGAATGATCTTGCTGAGAGTTTGCAGGTTGTTCGAGATGAGGTTCACTGGCTCAGGACCACCTATGCTGAGGACTATGACAGGGATAGAGAGTCACCACCTCCACCAGCACAGAAATAGGTTTTTATTTTCAGATATGGATACATTATTTTTTATGATGATATTTACAGAGTAACCATCTGGTTTGTAGACCGTACTCTATCTTGATGATGGATACACTATGATTTCCATTTTTTTTGTTTCAATTTTTGTTTGCACAGATTTCCTTTTTTGGTTATACAGGTTATACATATATATACATATTGTTTTACCTTTCATTATGTGCATTATTGTTTTGCTTTAAGTTTCTGTCTCAACCAACAACTTGCTTATTATGTGTTTGTATTAAGGTTTTTATTTTTATCTTAACTTAGTTCACAGACTCTAATGAAGGGTTTCAGGTTTGATTGGCAGAGCCCGAGAGTCCTAATACCAAGTTGTCACACCCTAATTCTGGACAAACCAGAAGTGTGAATGAACCATCATAAGAACCAATGATTCACGTCAGGATCACATAGGACCGTGCCAACAATCCAAACCACACACACTCCACACAATCAAAGATAATTAAATAAAAAAAGAAAGTCTTTATTAGTATGAATTGAATGTCTAACAAGATAAATAAGTATTAAACTAATTATCTCTAAGTAACCAAAACATAAATAAATATCTATTACTAGTTCCACAATCTCAAAATACAAAATAAAACTAAGTATAAACACACTAAAAGCATTCGCATGAAGAATCATGCTCGTTCTCTACAGCTTGCATGTTCATATATTCTTCCATAGTAGCACCTGCATCATCTAGTAAAAATATACGATGTTGAGAGGTGAGCACACAACATAGCTTAATGAGTAAACAAAACAATGCACAAACATATGCATGCAGTCAATTCATATCTTTGGTCTGGAATAAGTTTGTAATGTGCAATGCAAAAGATAGGTGGCCACCACTCCTCCATACACGAGATGTGAGCACGCCCAATGGATCACACACCGCTATTACCCCACATCACCTACTACGAAATAGAGATAGAGCTAGAGCCTAATAGATCACACACCGCCAACATTCTCTCTGATACTCTATCCATATCAATATGTATGCCTCTACTGGTAAGGGCTTGCAAAATGAGTTCGTGTCTAACCAATCCTTAATGTCATCTAGCTTTGTATCCAAAGCCTTACCCCAGTATCCCTCAATACATCCATAGAGATAGAGCTAAGGTCCATCGATAGAGCTTACAGCCACACACTGCGATCACCTCCCTTGATACTGTAAGCACCCCACTTTTGCCATCCCTAGTTGAACGTCTTACTAGAGAGTAGACATCAAAGTGGGAAAAGTAAAAGAAAGTTTGGAAAATACAGGGGAGGCGAGTGAAACTTTTTAAAAAATGACAGTCGATTAGCCCCAGCATGCTCTCTATAATGTTTTGAGAATAACTGAGATGATCCCCAGTGTCCAGGAGCTTAAGTGAAACCATATGACAGGTTGGTGAATCCCAATGCAAGGTTTGGATTTTGGCTATGACTTTGAAGAGATTTTTAGTGGGCCCCACAGTAAGAAAATGGGTTGCAACCTACATGGATGTGTAGGTCTTGGAAATACGTTTGAAATGAGACCAGAATCGTTCAATTCCAGTATCAAATGAAGAAGATATGACGATTTTAGTTTGGGAATAAGGATAAGGGTATTTTCTAAAGATTAATAATATCTAAGGGCTTGCACGTAAATTATCATAAGTTTAATTATTTAAACTTCATCTTCTCATATCTTTCTCTTCTAACGTCCAAATGAGGTGATTCCAGTGTCATTATTCTTCATTTTTGGTGCTCTACAAAGTAGAAGTGGAGAATTTGGGATTAGAGGTCTCTGAAGGATCCCATGCAGAGCTGCAAGTCGATATACCCGTTTAAACTTCAATTTCTCATAATTTTATTATTCGACGTTCAAATCATGTGATTCAAGTCTCAATATGTTCCATTTTTGGTGCTCTACAAAGTGGACATGAAGAATTTGAAGCAGAGATCTCTGAGGCATCCCATGCAGAGTCGCTAGTAGGATTATCGTAAATTGGTCTGTTTAAATTCAAAAATTCATAAGTTGGCCATGTTACATCCAAATGAGAAGATTTAAGCTCCAGTATTCCTCATTTTTAGTGTTCTACAAAGTGGATGTGAAAAATTTGGGATAGAGGCTGTCAAAAGATTTCATGCAGAATGGCAGCGGAAATGGCCTATGAAACGATAGAGAGAGAAAAACCAATATATCTTGGCCCAACTCAGCTCAACCCATATCAGTCCAACCTAGTCAACTCATGTTGGTCCAATCCAATCAAGTCAATCCAGCTCAAGTCAGTCCAAACTAAACTGGTTCACCCATGTGCAGACACTTGTCATATGTATATATATTATATATTATGTATTATTTATATACATATATTTATATCACATATTCATGTATATATATATATATATATATATATATATATATATATATATATATATATATATATATATATATATGTCCAAAAAGAGAGAAATAGAGCCGTGGATTCTAGAGAGGAAAGGAAAGAGAAGATAGTCGGTGGAAGACTCCAAGAGAGAGAGAGGGAAGGCCACCTGGCCATGGGGCCCATTGCCAAAAGAATAAAAAGAAATAAAATAAAAGGAAGGGTTATAAAAAAGGAAAGAAAAGGAAAAAATAGAAAAAAGAAAAGAATAGAAAAGGGGATCCAATGAGAGAAATTGGAAAAAAGAAAAATATAGAAATAAATAAAAAGAGAGAAATCCAATTAAGATAGAATGGAAAGAGAAAGAGAGAGTCGGTTAGAGGGGACTCTAGAAAGAAAGAAAAAAATAGAAAAATCCAAAAAAGAAAAAAAGAAAAAAAAAAGGAAAGGAAAAAAATTGACCAGAAATTGGGAGAGAAAAAGAGAAGAAAAGAGAAAAGGAAAAGAAGGAAAAAGGAAAGAAAAAAAAAGGTAAGAGGGGAGAACGTGAGTGGAGAAAAAGAGAAAAAGTCAAAAAAAAGAAAAAAAAATCTAAAAGGGCTAGAAATTAGGAAGAAGAAAAGGGAGGAAAAAAAAGAAGAAAAATCTAAAAGGGCTGGAAAAGGAGAGAGAGTCTAAGAGAAGAAGAGAAGAAGAAATAGAAAAGAAGAAAGAGAGAAGCCGAAGAAGAGGAAGAAGAAGGGAAAGAAAAGAAGAGAAAGAAGAAGGAGAAGCGAAGAGAGAGGGAACTCTCTGCAAAGAGGTAAGTCCATTCTCTATTATTATTTTTTAGTACATACCTGCAATTCATGGCCCCTCACCCATTGTTGTAACCTAAATTTTGGTTTTGATATGATTCCATGATGCTAACATGTCGAAAATTGCTTGAATATGCCTATTTTTGATAAATCATGATCATAGATGTTATATTGCATGCATGTTGATGCTGTAATACCCATGTTTGATATTTTTTATGCATTAGAATATATTTAAAGTACTCAATGGAGAAAAATTGAATGTCATATGATGATTTTGGAGTATTTTAATTTTTTTTTTTTACAAGGTAGATTTCAGATTTGGAATTTTCAAGATCTGGAATCCAATTTTGGGATATGCATCCCATATAGATTTTTAATGAATTTTGAGCCCAAAATTTTATGAGATTCCCATACATATGTTAGAAAGTTCTCCTACAAATTTAAACTGGTTTGGAGTTGACAAAGTTGAGATACAAAAGTCCCAATGATGCTACTATCCTTCTCTGGTACAGTGCAAACCATCATCAAAAAAAACTCTAAAAAAAAATTTACGGCAATAATTTGATAATCCTTCTTTTAGAGAAAGTGATAGATATGAAGTCACGAAAAATGTGGCACTAAATTCGGATTTTTCTGATTTTTTATGGATTTCATATGATTTTTGAAGTGCATCATGGTCTATTTTAGGGTCAGTTAGAATACACTGAATTACGTGACTGAGATGTGATGTTTGAGCCTTGAGGATCTTTCTATTTGTATAATATTTTTTAATGAAGTATTAGATCTATCAGTTAGCTACATGACCATATGCTTGAATTCTATTTTCAATGAGTGATTGATTTTATATAGAATTTATGGTGCAGCTGGTCAGAATCTGGAACAGACTTAACCAGTGCACATGTCTGCACTTGTGGTGCATATTCGACCCATTTTGGTTCCCTATTAGGATTTTCCTTCTTGAAACAAAATCTAGGTCTCTGAGTCCTCTTTCAAAGGATGTATTTTGAGCTTAATTTGAATATGTATGAAGCCTCATATGAATGTTTTGGCAAAGGTCTATAGAATCTATTGATTGCAGTAAAAATCATGAAAATCCATGCATAAGTGTCCTGTAGAGATTTTTGTAAACATCACTTCCTTGAAGGAAAAGGTAGCCATATTAGCCATTTTTTGCATGATTGAAGAATATCTTATGATTATTTTCCCATGACTGATTCGAATCTGAAAATCAGTCTGACCAGTTTTCATAGTCTGACCTTGTAGGCATGATTTAAACCATTAGATTTCCATCATATTGTGCCTTAGAAGAATTTGAGACCATTAGATCTTGATCATGAGCATCTCATTTGAATATGAACCATTGGATTGACATCATATGTAATATAAATGAATTTGGACCATCGGATTGTCTTGATGATTGATGTAAATGAATTTGAACTGTCAGATTATGATTTTGAAAGAATTTAAACCGTTAGATTTCCATCAAATGAATGATTTAAAGGAATTTGAATGGATAGATTACCATCTTGAGTGATTTGAACCGTTGGATTACCTCATAAGTGATTTAATTGAATTTGAACGGTCAGATTGACCTCATGAATGTTTTAATTGAATCTGAACCATTGACCAAATATGATCTTGATCATATTGATGATGATCGATTACATCAAATCTGAGTAGTTGATCAAATGTGATATTGGTCACATTGTTGATGATCGATGCTTGATCAATGCTTTCACATGCTTGCTATTATATTGATTCACATGCTTTATTGCTATATTTTGAGATGATATATGTTGTTGTTGCTATATTTAAATGATATTTATTGTTGGTAATAACTTAATTTCTGTAATACCCTAATCAAACTGTCATATCTATACGCCTAGAAGACATATTAGGTGCGGGGACGTGCATGTAGGCACCCATATTCATGGGAAGGGTAAGAATGAAAATGATAAATTTTAATCAAGAATCAAAAGCCTAGCCCAACACATGCTAAATTAGGGTTTTAGGTTAAGGGTAGCTTTAGGACGATCCCTACCCCTCAGCTCATCTCCTCTAGGATACAGAGAACTAGATACGTGTGATGTGAATCGAACCATAGAGCACTTAGGTTCCACACCCTGATCTTGAATGAAGAACATCAATGAATGAATCCGCCTTCCAAACTACGCGGATCTTAATTCTTAGGGTAGCATCCTAAGATACGTAGGAAATTTATTGAGATTTCCAAACACGGTTCTACACCATGATCTTGAAAGAACATACACATCAATGAATGAATCCGCCTTCCGAACTATGCGGATCCTGATTCTTAGGGCAACACCCTAAGATACGTAGGCAGTTTGGAGAGATTCCCAAACACGAACTCATATACCCTTGCTCCCCTAGAGTAAAGAGAAAGACACCTTGCTCCCCGAGAGTAGAGAAAGGGACAGATTGCTCCCTGAGAGTAGAAAGAGATAGATTGCTCCTCGAGAGTAGAGAAAGAGCAGATTGCTCCCCGAGAGTAGAGAGAGATAGATTGCTCCCTGAGAGTAGACACAGGTTGCCCCTCGAGAGTAGAGAGAGAGAAAGATTGCCCCCTGAGAGTAGAGAAAGAGACAGATTGCTCCCTGAGAGTAGAGAAAGAGACAGATTGCTCCTCGAGAGTAGAGAGAGACAGATTGCTCCCTGAGAGTACAGAGAGGGACAGATTGCTCCCTGAGAGTAGAGAAAGAGACAGATTTCTCCCTGAGAGTAGAGAGAGATACCTTGCCCCCTGAGAGTATCAAAACATCACAACGAACTACGTTGTACCTGATTTTCAGGACCTCTAAAATACGTAGGCAACTTGGAGGACCTCTCCAAGTACGGTACCATATTTTAGAATCCTTAGGTCCTCCATATCATATCCATATCCATATCCATATCATAACCATATCCATATTTATATTCACTTCAATCCACATTAGGCTATATCTAAATTCAATCTCAATCATCATCAAGCATAAACTTCAACTTGAACAATTGAATCTAATGAAGCTTAATCATATAAATCACATCCATAAACCTTAATCACATTCCGTACGAACTACGTTATGGACTTGATTTCCAAGATTAGAATACGTAGGCAATTTGAGATGTCTTCGACATCTCAGATTCAGTCCATCACCGAACCATCTTCGGTTCGGTTCACTGTATATTATTTTGCTTGTTTATTTATTTTTTGAGAATATATTTGGCTGAACCTAGGTTAGAAGAATTTAGAAACTTGGCATAGGATCCCCCATGAGCCCTAGTCATCATCCATTGACCATGAATAGTCAGAACAATAGATTCTAAGGAAATTAGAATCACATAGGAGTTCAATTTTTGGATCGGACAGCTTTGAGTGCCTAACACCTTCCAAAACTATACCTTGAATGCTTACCCTTTCTCTGATAGACCACAACCAATATATTGGGTCCAATGAGTCAATAGAAGTCTTTTCTTATGATGAGACTACATGTTTATAAATCCTAGACCTTAATCTAGGTGGCGACTCCAAATCATTATTTTTTTCATCCATCGGAGATGGGTGGATAAAATTTTGTCCTCACAGATACCCTATGACATACTAGTTCTACTAAGGTAATAGCGATACGACGATGTTAATGTGAAGAATGGTTCGATGCTACAACCTCACCCTATCCAACACACCGACCACGCATACAAACATATGCCTATTCCTATCATCATCATCATAATAGAATAAGAATAATAATTAAATATGCATGGACATGAATAGCAGTTATTGGATGACATGTAAGGTGCACAAACAATCATACAAGCATATAACAGTTTAACAAAAAAGTAAAGGTAGCTTGTTATTAACCAATTAGTTTAGGTTTTGTTTCCTCACATATGAGTAATGTTTGTTCCTCTTTCAAGCCTTGGAAACTATCTTGAATTAGTGAAAAGCCTAAACAATTAATGCACTTAGGTTAGGGATTTATTCCATCGAGTTTTGGTAGTAGAACTCACTGTCTGATTTCCAATTTATATCTTCCGGACAATCACCTCACCAATCTTGTATTGGTCGACTGATGAGTCCTCCGGACAACACTCTGTAAACTTCTCGAGAGTCATCGGTTATCCCATCGATCTTCTATATAGTCAACCTATTAAGGGACCGGACAACTCCTAAGTTAAATCCTAGGTTTATTTTTCAGTCTGAATTCATTTTGAGTCGATTCTTCGGCTCAACAATGGGATTCCTCCTAAGGTCATTCTATGGCCATTATGCATTGTTTAACTAACCTTAACCATTGTAATATTATTACGAATTCTATATTCAAAATATTTAGGATCGAAGCATGGGATTGGATCTGATTCCTTGCAATATGATCTTCAATCTACAAACCTATTATAACCTAACCTTCTACAGAGATAAGGTACTAACCGTTGGCTCCTCACTGCAGTTGGTTGGGATCCAATGGTAATTCCTCCTTCTATAGAAACTTTTCTCCTTCCTTTAAGTTTTCTTCCTCTCCAAGTCTCCTTCTCCTTCTCCTTTCTTTCTCTTATTTCTATGGTTTGGGAATGAGCAAAAAGAGTGAGAGAGAGTAGAGGGACGTCCTCTATATAGAGAGAAAATTTTCATATAGAATCCTCTCTCAATTAGGAGAGTGACTTTTCTAAATTAGAAAACTTTCCTAATCATGAGTCAAAACTGGGCTTGACCGATTGACTCATCGGTCCCAAAACACGAGGACAAGACAATCTAAAACCCTCGATTAGACAACCTATAATCTACTGGTTTGCTTACCTAGCTTTGTGGTTTCCTTACACGGTTGGTTTGCTTGAATCGATTATGATGGAAAGACTTAGCATGACACGGTTTAACCGGGTTAGTGAAGTACGGGTCTTACAATTAGTGTGGGGTGGGCCCCATACTAACCCACTTTAAGTAATTCACAGCTTTTGGGTTTTACCCAATACGGATGCTGTCCGATAGCAGAGTACAGCTATACAAACTGTGGGGTTTGCTACTGGATCCTTGTAACCTGACATGGTCAATTTGATTGCTGACCTGTCTAGTGCTAGGATAGTTGACTTACCATCCTACCCTTCTGGTTTGTTGTCTACACCAACATCGCTCCACTTTCTTCTATGGTGGGAGGACCTGCCACGTGTCAAAATCCAAATTAGTCTGAGATTTCGGGGTGCGGATCTTACAATATTGCTCCAGTGGTCCCGGTCCTCCAGGGATTCTGGGCTTGGTGATTGGTAAAGATGCTTTCTCCTGTGGGCCATTTGTCGCACTTTTTTTTCCCATATGGAATGACAAAGGATGAATAGGGAAATTAGGTTTCAATTTTAAAACAGAGTGGCCCAGGACCATGGTAGGTGCCAAATTGTTGATGTTGTATGATGCCAGCTGTCACACCCCAAATTCTGATCCAACCAGAACGGTGTGAGTGAACCGTCATTGAACCAACGGTTCACACCAGGATCTCGAATAGGCCGTGTCCACCCATACAAACCAATTACACATAACCACAATCAGAATATAAACATACAGCGGAAGACTTTAAATAGAATGAACTGAGTATCTACTGATAATTTAAATAAATATCCCATTATTCAAATTCAATCACATAAAATAAATATCTATTACATCTCTTAATAACAAACGAAAATAACTGAAACAAATAAATAAAATCCATCACAGGTACACGCGAAAGGGCACTCGCATGAAGCGTCATGCTCGTCCCGTCCCGCCTGTACATCCAAAGCACCACCATACGCCGGAGCGTTTACGTAATCATCCACAAGTATATCCCGCATCAACATCTAAAAACAATGTATATACAAAGGGTGAGCACACAACACGGCTCGGTAAAGGCGATCGACGTTTCACAAGATTATGCATGAGTAACAATCATTTTATGTTGTGGTCTGGTTTTAAGTTTGCAATGTGCTATAGAAAGGTTTGGTGGCCCCCGCACCTCTATACACGAGTGTGTGGCGTCGCATAGTAATCACACAACCACCAACCCACATACACCCATCATGGAATAGAGATAGAGCTAAGGTATACCCGTACCTCCCCTGATACTCTACCCATACCAGTACCTAAGCCCCTACCGGCCGGGGCTCGCAAACCGGGCTCGCAACTAACCAATCCTAGATGTCAACAATGTATGCTCTATCCCAGACACAGTCTACGGCATAGAGATAGAGCTAGAGCGTGCGGCCCGGGCCCGAGAACTCCAAAACCTCACCTCCCCCGATACCCTATCCGCAACTAACCCACTAGGATAGAAACAATACGCAGTAGACCCTATCCCAACACCACTCCCTACGGCATAGAGATAGAGCTAAAGCATCGTGGACAAGGCAGCGTCGACTCGGAATCCTCGGTACCACCCAACGATGGTCGGGACAACATCAATATCGGAGACCAACGTACCACGATCTTCCCCGATACCCCACCCGTACCAAGCATGTTAAGATAGAATACTACAAAAGGTGCCGGTGTGAAGAGCGATCCCGGCCCATGCCCCACTCCATACACCAACGAAAACAATCACATGCCTAACAATCACATCCTATGAATGCATGAACAATAATAATAGCTGAAAGTAAAGGATGGCATGTGAATATGCACAAACATCACATCATAGATATTCAATGATTAACAACGATTTCTTGTCCATTAATTATTAGGTTTAGGTCAGATTCCCTTACCTGACGCTCGTTCAATAACTTGCTCTACGTCGCAAGATCCAAACGATAAGTCACAGCGTCCTACATAATATTAGGGTTTCATTAGAATATATTATTTAAGGTTTCATGTTGGTCGGAAACCAACATGGATCACAAAATACCCTCACAGAGCTGACCGGTGGCATGTACCGGTCGCGGCTCAGTAGGAAAGACCTGGCGACCGGTATGGTCAGCCGGTCCCCCCACGATAACCTCCCGAGAGGTAGCGGTCGCAACATACCGGTCGCACTATGTGCAACCGGTATAGTCGACCGGTATGTCTCCGGAAGACCATACATGGGTTTTTCGACTGCCGTCGATCATCCTCCATGGATTTTTAGGGTTTTTCCTATCCATTCTAAGTCTAGGCTTTGAGTTAGAGTTATCCCCAACTCATTCAAGTCTCGTTTCGATGAATATCATCTCGAAACTCGAATCTAGGGTTTGACGGCAACTTAGGGTTTATTGGCCAATTTAGGGTTTTAGATCAATACCTACTTTGCATGGTATTGATCCACCCACATAACTAACATAGGGTAAGAAGATGGATCCAAACACTTACCGTTGACAGGTGTAGCGAGAGCTTCGTCAAACGGTAATGGCGGCACCTCCTTCTTCTTCCTAGCTCCTTCTCCTTTCCAAGCTCTTTCTCTTCTCTAGGGTTTGTGAGAGACAATGGAAAGGATTTGAGGGGTTTAAAGGTGTATTTATAGGCTAGAAATAGGGTTTAGTAACCCTACTAGGACTAGGAAACTTCTAGGATTCGAAATCAGGAAAGTGGGACCCGCAGAGACTAATTTCCAAATTCCCGCACATAGCTGTGCAGGCCATACCGGTCGACCGGTACCATCATCCGGTACCATCGACCGGTATACCTAAATCAGGTATCATTGGTCGACTTCGGTCCGATTTCGTACCTGTTTGTTATCTGCTTGCCCCGTCTGGCTCGGTGATGATCGGAAGACCTGTCACGACACAAAACCAAGGTTTAAACCGGGTTTTCAGAGTGCGGGTCTTACACCAGCCTTCTTCCCCAGCACATGGACACTTGAAGGAGGAAGAAAAGAGTTGGTGTGGAGGGGTCTGGTGACCCAAGAACAACTCTGATGCTTAAGTCTGTATGGGATCAGACAATCAAGAACTTGGTAATAAACGTCGAGTTCAAAGAGAGTGTGGGGCTGTTTTTAAACTAAAGGTGAGAGATAAAGGATTCTTCCAGACCTGATCTTTTGACTCGATCCTATATTTATAGCCGTGAATGTGGTTTGATTTGGAGATTGATATTTTTTTTACTGTGACTGAGGTGTCACTTCTTTGCAGACATGTCACCAATGTGGCGTTTGGTTTGCCGTTGGTGTGGATACGTTGTGCATGAATTGCATATATCTTGTATTCCTGGCATTGAAGTTTGCTGTGTTTCTTGACACATCTTAAGATTAAGATACAGATCAAACAAGTGTCTCCTTAATGCTCGATTAGGCATGCAAAATCACTGCCATGAGGAAGGGTTTAGCTGTCTAAAATAGGCTTAGGCACATGGGTTAGCATGTGGGACAATACCCATTGTCATGAGTATGTCTGTTTAGTGGTGCCTCACAGGCGCGGGTTGTTTATGCATTTCTCATATGGGGTTCACACATATTAGTAGCATTCTTCACCCGGGTCTACCAATTGTCACTATAGTTATGTCACACCCAAATTCTGATCCAACCAGAATGGTGTGAGTGAACCATCATTGAACCAACGGTTCACACCAGGATCTCGAATAGGCCGTATCCACTCATACAAACCATTACACATAACCACAATCAGAATATAAATAGTACAGCGGAAGTCTTTAAATAAATGAATTTAAATAAAATATCCAATTATTCAAATTCAAACATATAATGTGATATCCTTACATCTCTTTAAAAGTCAATCAAAAATAATGAAATTAAATAAATAAAACCAATCAAAGATACACACAGAAAGGGCACTCGCATGAAGCGTCATGCTCGTCCTCTCCTGCCTGTACATCCAACGCATCAACACCACCATAAGCCGGAGCGTTCATGTAATCATCCACAGTGTAACCTACATCAACATTTAAAAACAAGTATATATACAAAGGGTGAGCTCACAACTTAGCTCAGTAAGACAATCAAACAGTTTCACAATATTACGCATGAGTAACAATCATTTTATGCTGTGATCTGGTTTTAAGTTTGCAATGTGCTATAGAAAGGTTTGGTGGCCCCCGCACATCTATACACGAGTGTGTGGCACCTCATGGATCACACCCCCATTGGCCCATATGCACCCATCATGGAATAGAGATAGAGCTAAGATACCCCCGTACCTCCCCTGATGCTCTACCCATACCAGTACCTAAGCCCCTACTGGCCAGGGCTCGCAAACTAGGCTCGCAACTAACCAATCCTATATGTCATCAATGTATGCTCTATCCCAGCACAGCCGTCTACGGCATAGAGATAGAGCTAAGGCATTCCCACACCTCCCCTGATGCCCTATCCGTAACTAACCCACTAAGATAGAAACATAACGCAGGTAGACCCTATCCCAACATAACTCCCTACGGCATAGAGATAGAGCTAAAGCATCGTGGACAAGCCAGCATCGACCTCGGAGACCACAATGCCACATAACCATGGCCAGGCTAGCATCAACATCGGAGACCACCGTACCACGACCTTCCCCTGATGCCCCACCCGTACCAAGCATGTTAAGACAGAATACTACAAAAGGTGCTAGTGTGAGGAGCGATCCCAGGCCGATGCCCCACTCCACACACTAATGAAAACAATCACATGCTTAACAATCACATCCTATCAATGCATGAACAGTAATAATAACTAAAATTAAAAGATGGCATGTGAATATGCACAAACATCACATCATATATAATCAGGTGATTAACATCGACTTACTGTCCATTAATTATTAGGTTTAGGTCAGATTCCCTTACCTGACGCTCGTTTGTTAGCTTGCTCCACGTCGCAAGATCCAAACGAAAAGTCACAAAGTCCTACAATATTATTAGGGTTTCATTAGAATATTTTTCTTAGGGTTTCATGTTCATCGGAAACCAACAAAGTTACAAAATACCCTCACAGAGCTGACCGGTGGCATGTACCGGTCGCAGCTCTGTGGGGAAGACTGGCGACCGGTATGGTCAGCCGGTCCCCACAGACCATCCTCCTGAAAGATACCGGTGGTAACATACCGGCCGCACTGTGTGCAACCGGTATAGTCGACCGGTATGTCTCCGGAAGACCATACATGGGTTTTTCGACTGTCGTCGATCATCCTCCATGGATTTCCAAGATTTCTCCTATCCATTCTAAGTCTAATCTTTGAGTTAGAGTTATCCCCAACTCATTCGAGTCTAGTTTCGATGAATATCATCTCGGAACTCGAATCTAGGGTTTGACGGCAACTTAGGGTTTAAGGTCCAATTAGGGTTTTAGATCAATACCTACTTTGCATGGTATTGATCCACCCACACAACTATTCTAGAGTCATAGGGTAAGAAGAATGATTAAAACACTTACCGTTGGCTGGCGTAATGTGATCGTCGTCGAACGGTAATGGCGGCACCTTCTTCTTCTTCCTAGCTCCTTCTCCTTTCCAACCTCTTTCTCTTCTCTAGAGTTTGTGAGAGATAATGGAAAGGATTTGAAGAGGTTTAAGGGTGTATTTATAGGCTAGAATTAGGGTTTAGTAAACCCTATTAGGATTAGGAAAGTCATAGGATTCGAAATTAGGAAAGTGGGACCCTCAGAAGTCAATTTTTGGATCTCCGCACTCAGCTGCGCAGAGCTGACCGGTCGACCGGTACCAAGACCGGTACCATCGACCGGTCAACATAAAATGATGAATATTTGACCGTCTTTGATCCAATTTCATACCTATTTGTCATCCGCTCGTCCCGTCTGGCCCGGTGATGATCGGAAGACCTGCTACGACACAAAACCAAGGTTTAGACCGGGTTTACGGAGTGCGGGTCTTACAACTCCCCCACCCTTAAAAGAAATTTCGTCCCGAAATTTGCATGTAGGTTTCACAACTCCCCCACCCTTAAAATAAATTTCGGCCCCAAAATTTGAACGTACCTTGATCGTCGAAAAGGTTAGGGTACTCCTTCCTCATCGCGCTCTCTTCTTCCCAAGTAATTTCTTCGACATTTTGACTTCTCCAATGCACCTTCACATAATGGATATCCTTGGTTCGAAGTTGCTGTACCTTTCGACTTGAGAGCATCACAGGCACCACTTCGAATGTTAAGTCTTCAGTCAAGTCTGGGGGATCAGCGGTCAAGATGTGCGATGGATCTCTGACATACTTCTTTAGCAATGATACATGGAACACGTTATGAACGCTTGACATAGATGGTGGTAGAGCCAATTGATATGCTACATTACCACGTCGGGTCAATATCTCATATGGTCCCACATACCTGGGGCATAGCTTCCCCTTCTTACCAAATCGTTTCAAACCTCGCACCGGTGATACCTTCAAGAATACTTTGTCACCCACTGCAAACTCCAGATCTCGACGTCGATTATCCGCATAGTGCTTCTGTCGAACTTGAGCTGTCTTTACTCTCTCCTTGATTTGATCAATCACTCGGCAAATTTCTTCAACAAACTCCGGTCCTACAATTCTTCTTTCTCCCACCTCGTTCCATAACAGAGGTGTACCTCACTTCTTCCCATAGAGTGCTTCATATGGGGCCATCTGAATTGTAGCATGATAACTGTTGTTATAAGCAAACTCGATAAGTGATAGCTTCTCATCCCAAGCTCCCTTGAAACCTATTGCACAAGCTCGGAGCATATCTTCTAAAATTTGAATAGTTCGCTCTGACTGTCCGTCCGTCTGAGGGTGAAAAGTTGTACTGAACTTCAACTTTGTTCCCATAGCTTTCTATAATCCTTCCCAGAACTTTGATGTAAAACGTGGATCTCTGTCAGATACTATACTCTCTGGAATGCCATAAAGTCTGACTATATTATCCACATATAACTTGGCCAGTTTCTCCATGGTATACTGAGGTCTGACCGCAATAAATCGAGCTGTCTTGGTGAGTCAGTCGACTATTACCCAAACTGCATCCACTGACCTTGGTGTCAAAGGTAGGCCAGTGACGAAATCCATGGTAATGCAATCCCACTTCCATGCAGGTTTCGGTAATGACTGTAGTAAACATGCGGGTCTCTGCCTTTCTGCTTTAACTTGTTGACAATTCAAACATTGGAACATGAAACGAGCTATATCTGCTTTCATACCCCTCCACCAATAAAGTCTTCTTAAATCATGGTACATTTTGGTACTTCCTGGATGTACCGAATATGGAGTGTAATGAGCTTCAGTCATAACTCGATCTCTGATATTGCAGTCTTCACTCTCAGGTATACATAACCGTCCACGATACCTGAGTACCTTCTCTGAGATCTTCAAAGCTGCGAACATCATGGTGAACTTATAAATTAAGCCTTGCTCGACTGGATCTTCTGCAGTCTCTATTATATACTCTTCATCACCTTCAATTGAACTTGAGGCTGCGGCACATAATGCAGCATTTGTACTTGGTCCTGCCTCAGGTTTCGATGCCCACTTTCTACTTAAGGCGTCAGCCACCACATTTGCTTTACCCGGATGGTACTGGATGTCACAATCATAATCTTTCAACAATTTCAGCCATCTCCTCTGTCTCATATTCAGATCCTTTTGGGTGAAAAGATAAGTTAAGCTCTTGTGATCTGACTTGATCTGAAACTTCTCACCGTACAAGTAGTGTCTCCAAATTTGATTCCAAGTATAACCGCTGCTAACTCCAAATCATGCGTAGGATAGTTCCTCTCTTACTCTTTTAACTGTCTTGATGCGTAAGCAATCACCTGTTCTCCTTGCATCAATACGCACCCAATACCCAACCCTGAAGCATTCGTATATAAAGTAAACGGTACGCTGGGTTCTGGGATGGTCAAGATAGGTGCAGAGACTAGTCTTGACTTCAAAGTCTGAAAGCACTTCTCACACTCATCTGTCCATATGAATTTCTCTCCCTTCTTGGTCAATCTGGTGAGTGGAACAGCGATCCTGGAGTAATCTTCCACGAATCTTCTATAATAACCAGCCAACCCAAGGAAACTACAAATCTCCGCAATAGATTTTGGTGCTTCCCATCCTACTATAGCAGCTATCTTACTTGGATCAACCTTGATACCGTCTTCAGATACAACATGGCCCAAGAAAGCCACTTCCTTCTGCCAAAACTCGCACTTCTTGAACTTAGCATAAAGCTTTTCTTGTCTCAGCCATTTTAGGGCTGCCCTCAAATGTGCTGTATGAGTCCCCATGTCCTTAGAGTAGATCAATATGTCATCGATGAATACGATGACCGAAGTGTCCAACATATCATGAAACACTCGGTTCATCAGTTCCATGAACGACGCTAGGGCGTTGGTCAACCCGAATGACATGACTAGAAACTCATAATGCCCATACCTCGTCCTGAAAGCAGTCTTCGGAATATCTCCGGCCTTGATCTTCAGTTGGTGATACCCCGATCGGAGATCAATCTTTGAGAAAACCTTTGCACCCTGCAATTGATCGAACAGATCATCGATTCTAGGCAAAGGATACCGATTCTTGATAGTCAACTTGTTCAGTTCACGGTAGTCGATACACAGCCTTACACTTCCGTCTTTCTTCTTGACGAATAATACAGGTGCTCCCCAAGGCGATATACTAGGTCGTATGAAACCCTTATCTAACAATTCTTGTAATTGGATCTTCAACTCCTTTAACTCGGTAGGGGCCATCCTGTATGGTGCTTTGGACACCGGCGCCGAACCTGGCATAAGGTCTATTACAAACTCTGTAGCCCTGTCCTATGGTAGACCTGGAAGTTCCTCTAGAAATAAATCTGGGAACTCTCAAACCACATCTATATCTTCCATCTTTGGCACCTCAGCAGTGATGTCGACTACAGATACTAGATACCCCACTCCCCCCTTCTCTAAGCATCTCTTAGCTTTTAGGGCGGAGAGAATCAGCTTCCGCTTCCTAGATAGCTTGATCCCAGTGAAGCTATACTCCTTTCCCTTTTTGTCTGTAAGCACAAGCTTCCTTTTACTACATAATAGGATAGTTGAATGATGGCCTAGCCAATCCATTCCCAAGATGACATCAAAGTCTGCCATCTCGAGTAGCACCAAACTCGCTTCTAAGTCTCGGCCCTCAATACATACAGTACATGGTCCATAATATTCAGTCAAAGTCACTTCGACTCCTAGTGGAGAGCGAACTATCAAGCTTGAGTTCAAGTGCTTAATTGGTAACTCCATTCGCTTCCCAAAGGAATTAGAAACAAAGGAGTGCGTGGCCCCAGAGTCAAATAGTACTCTGGCAGGTATACCAGCTACATTTACAATTCCAGTGACCACATCAGGTGATGCAGCTACCTCTTCAGTGGTGACCGCATAAACTTTTCCTTGCTGGGGAGGTTGCTTCCTAGGTAGAGTGCAGGTCCTTGCAATATGACCCACTTGCTGACAGTTGAAACATTTGATATTCGGGTTGAATCCGACATTCTGTGGCACAGGTGGTGCCGTATTGTTTCTTGCATGTACTGTAGCGGTCTGAGCCCTATATGGGCGGAAGGGTCTATTGTTACCGCCACCCGAACTCTCAATAGCGGGTCTCTTCACTCCCCTGTTCTGGGCGAAGAAGTTGTACCTCTGACTGGACTCTATCACCCTCGCAACCTTCACAGCCTCATTATATATTTTCTTGTCCAGACCCAATATGTGCTCTCTGATGCTTCCACGTAGTCCCATGGTGAACCTATGTGTCTTGGTTTCTTCCTCTTGCATACTTGTCGGTGCGAAGAAAAATAACTCTTCGTACCTCTGCTGGTAAGCATCCACAATCGATTGAGACTGTTGTAGATTGAGGAACTCCCTCTCCATCTGATCCCTGAAACTCTTCGGGAAGTATTTATCGAAGAAGGCAACTTTGAATGCTTCCCAATCCACCTGTGTATGTTTCATCTCCAAATATGCCCGTGCAGAATTCCACCAAGCATTCGCATCTTCCTTCAGCATATGAGTGGTAAATAGGACCTTTTCATCCTCTGTACAAGTCATCAGTCAGAAGTTTTTCTCCATCTCTGCAATCCACTGTGCTGGCCACAATGGTTTCCCTATCTTACCGGTGAATGATCAAGGCTTCAACTTCAGGAATCTATCCACTGCTCTGCTTAGATCATGCTGTCCTTGAGTGTTCATTCTGTACCATGGTGGTGGATACGGATAGGCTCCCTGATAAGCAGAAGACGACAAAAACTAGTGTGGTGGTGGTACATGCTATGCTTGGCCCATTGGCCCTGGACTACCATGCATCGGCAATGTAGTACCAGCGCCAGCTCCACAGCCTACACCTGTAGCACCACCATCTACATCTACAGCTGGACCATTTCAGCCTTCTTCCGACACCATGATGGGTATGATTATGGAGATCAGGGACACTCAGCGTGAGATGAGCCGTGACTTGGCGCAGTTGGCTCGCAGTCTTAGAGTCACACAGGATCATGTGCACTGGCTCAGGGTTGCTTACGAGCGAGACTATGATATAGCATACCCTATTCCTCCCAGGCCCCCAACCCCATGATTGTCCCTTTTTATTTCTCTCACTTATGAATGTTTATATAACAGGGTAACTGTCCGGTTTGTGGACTGTACCCTGTAGCACTTTTCATTTGATACTCTTTTCTTTTAATGAAATTTTTTTTTTGGTTTAACCTAACTAGTGCATATGTATTATTAAATTTCATATTTAATACAGTACATTATGCTCTTTCTTAGTCCGTCTCAGGTATCAAACAATGCTTAGGGTGTGTTTGTATTAAGATTTTTAAATTTTTCCTAACTCAGTTCATCGACTTAGTTATGTGCAATATGGTTTGTTAGACAGAACCCGAGAGCTCTGATACCAAGTTGTCACACCCAAATTCTGATCTAACCTGAATGGTGTGAGTGAACCGTCATTGAACCAACGGTTCACACCAGGATCTCGAATAGGCAGTATCCAATCATACAAACCATTACACATAACCACAATCAGAATATAAATAATACAGCGGAAGTCTTTAAATAAATGAACTGAGAATCTATTGATAAATTTAAATAAAATATCCAATTATTCAAATTCAAACATATAATGTGATATCCTTACATCTCTTTAAAAGTCAATCAAAAATAATGAAATTAAATAAATAAAACCAATCAAAGGTACTCGCAGAAAGGGCACTCGCATGAAGCGTCATGCTCGTCCTCTCCTACCTGTACATCCAACGCAGCAACACCACCATAAGCCGGAGCGTTCATGTAGTCATCCACAGTGTAACCTGCATCAACATCTAAAAACATGTATATATACAAAGGGTGAGCTCACAACTTAGCTCAGTAAGACAATCAGACAGTTTCACAATATTATGCATGAGTAACAATCATTTTATGCTGTGATCTGGTTTTAAGTTTGCAATGTGCTATAGAAAGGTTTGGTGGCCCCCGCACCTCTATACACGAGTGTGTAGCAGCTCATGGATCACACCCCCATTGGCCCACATGCACCCATCATGGAATAGAGATAGAGTTAAGATACCCCCATACCTCCCCTGATGCTCTACCCATACCAGTACCTAAGCCCCTACTGGCCAGGGCTCGCAAACTGGGCTCGCAACTAACCAATCCTATATGTCATCAATGTATGCTCTATCCCAGCACAGCCGTCTACGGCATAGAGATAGAGCTAAGGCATTCCCACACCTCCTCTGATGCCCTATCCACAACTAACCCACTAGGATAGAAACATAACGCAGGTAGACCCTATCCCAACATAACTCCCTACAGCATAGAGATAGAGCTAAAGCATCGTGGACAAGCCAACGTCGACCTCGGAGACCACAATGCCACATAACCATGGCCAGGTCAGCATCAACATCGGAGACCACCGTACCACGACCTTCCCCTGATGCCCCACCCGTACCAAGCATGTTAAGACAGAATACTACAAAAGGTGTTTGTGTGAGGAGCGATCCCAGGCCCATGCCCCACTCCACACATTAACGAAAACAATCATATGCTTAACAATCACATCCTATCAATGCATGAACAGTAATAATAACTGAAATTAAAAGATGGCATGTGAATATGCACAAACATCACATCATATATAATCAGGTGATTAACATCGACTTACTGTCCATTAATTATTAGGTTTAGGTCAGATTCCCTTACCTGACGCGTTTGTTAGCTTACTCCACGTCGCAAGATCCAAACGGAAAGTCACAAAGTCCTACAATATTATTAGGGTTTCATTAGAATATTTTTCTTAGGGTTTCATGTTGATCGAAAACCAACAAAGTTACAAAATACCCTCATAGAGCTGACCGGTGGCGTGTACCGGTCACAGCTCTGTGGGGAAGACTGGCGACCGGTATGGTCAGCCGGTCCCCACAGACCAGCCTCCCGAAAGATACCAGTGGCAACATACCGGCCGCACTGTGTGCAACCGGTATAGTCGATCGGTATGTCTCCGGAAGACCATACATGGGTTTTTCGACTGCCGTCGATCATCCTCCATGGATTTCCAAGGTTTCTCCTATCCATTCTAAATCTTTGAGTTAGAGTTATCCCCAACTCATTCGAGTCTAGTTTCGATGAATATTGTAAGACCCGTGTATCTAACCCGGTCTTACCACCTTGAACCAGGTTTACCCGTCATGGTCAAGTCAAATGGACCAAGGGCGTGAAGGAGATCGAGATCCCAGGTATCAAATCGACCCAAAAACACTTAAAATAGGGGAAGGGTCGCATACCCAGCTAAGCAGGGTCGGACCTCCCAAAACAGAAAGTCAGACTCTCGGTTTTGGAGGGAGGGTCGGACAGCTTAAGACCCTAGGGTCGACGGGATCATCGACCCTCGGTTTCTGCCGAATATAGAAATTAGGAAATTTCTATATTTTTCGATTAGGATTCTTTCCTAATCTCAAAGGGACTTATTTAGGATGTTCCTACTCTATTTAAAGGATGTCCCTAAGCCACTTTCACTCCTTTCACAACCCTAATTGAATTGAGAGAAAGAGAGGAGAAGGAAAAGAGGAAG
The DNA here is from genome assembly GCA_028583415.1 of Protea cynaroides. Taxonomy (NCBI): domain Eukaryota; kingdom Viridiplantae; phylum Streptophyta; class Magnoliopsida; order Proteales; family Proteaceae; genus Protea; species Protea cynaroides. Next base: position 53,468,871 of record CM053265.1, read on the forward strand.
AAGAGAGGCAAGCAAGAGAACTTAGCAAAAAGGAGAAGAATTTCAGTGAATGAGTAATCTTTTCAGGTATGGATACTAATTCCATGAATTTCTACATACCTTAGGTTAGTAATTGTTGAGAGGGTGATCTTGAAGAAACTCAAACCACCAATTTATGGTTATGTTTCCACAGAAAACCATAGAAGAATGCTTGAAAGCTATCTAGGTGGGTTATACATGGTTTTAGACCATGGAATGAATGTAGAATGGAATGTCGGAGCAAGCCATAGGATCACAAACACGATGAATGGATTAAAAGAGGGAATTGGACCAAAGTGCACCAAGGGTCGCACCCAGGGTCGATAGACCATCCGACCCTACCCTCGGTATTCCGACGAGGGAAGGGTCGATCGACCCTCGCCCTCAGCATTCGGGAAGTCCAGAAAGAGGGAAGGGTCGATAGACCCATCGACCCTAGCATCGACCCTACCTCCGACCCTCAGTTAACAGAGTAGTTTTTAAATCTGGAATTAATTCTAATTAAATTCTATCGATTTTGTTAGGTCTTCTAGCAATATAATAACATTGTAAAGGTGATTTTAAAGCTTGGAAAAACATCTTATAGCAAGCTAAGGTGAGGAACCTTAACTCCAAACTAAATTGGTTAATAATAAACTGTTTTCTATTTCTTGAGTCCTTTGCTATGCTTGATTCTATGCGAATATATTTGTAATGTGCATACAGCATGCCATCCAATATTTCTATTACTTGTTCATGCATATTTACTTTATTGTTTATAACATGATGATGATGATGATAGGAATAGGCATGTGCTTGTATGTGTGTGGTTGATGTGCTTGATGCGAGCGAGTATCAGGGGAGGTGTGATGAGAACGTCAATAAACGTTAACCTTTGGCGGGTCTCAGAACTTTAGCTCTATCTCTAACTCAAGTCTTGTGCATTAGCATCGTCGTATCGCCATTACTTTAGCAGAACTATTATGTCGTAGAGTATCAGGGGAGGTGGTCTCGGTCCTTGTAGTCTCGACTCTACCGGGGGCCTTAGCTCTATCTCTATGGACATTCGAGGGATCTTGGGGTGAGGCCTTGGATACACTTGTTTGGCATTAGGATTGGTTAGTTGCGAGCCCAGTTTGCAGCCCTCGCTAACAGGGGCTTACGTGTTGGTATGGCACTATATAGCAATAAACGTAACCTTTGTTATATAATGTTCATGATTGGGTGCATGTGAGTTGACGATAAACGTGATCTTCGGGTAACGTCACACACTCGTGTATAGAGGCGGAGTCAATAAACGCGACCTTTGGCTACCTAAACCTTTCTATTGCATACTGCAAACTTTAAAATCGGACCATAGATATAAATTGACTTTTTGCATGCATATGTATTATTGCATTGTTTTGGCTACTCACTGAGCCGTGTTGTGTGCTCTCCCCTCGACGTCGAATATTTTTAGTTGATGATGCAGGTTATACCGTTGAAGACTATATGAATGCGTCTGCGTACGGGAACGTGGCAGCGATGGAAGTTGAAGCTGAAGTGGATACACACGACTCCTCTTGCGAGTGCAACTCGTGTGTATTTGATTAGATATTTTATAGGTTTCTTTACTAGGATTTATTAAAGATTTGTATTGATATTTATTTATGTCTCGGTTGATACAGAATAAATTGTTATTTAAATTTTAATATCACGTAGATTCTCAGTTCATTTATTTACAAGATTTCCGCTATTGTGTATTTACTCTGATTATGATTACGGATGTGTGTAAGTTTGGATAACGCGGGGATAGCCTATTTGAGATCCTGGTTGAACCATTGGTTATTTAGCGGTTCATCACACTATTCTGGTTAGACCAGAATTGGGGTGTGACAACTTGGTATCAGAGCATCTCAGGCCTTGCCCGCCGAACTAGCATACATTCAAGACAATTGTGAACTGAGATAGGATAAAAGTAAAAACAGTAATATAAACAAACTGTAAGCACCAGTGATGATTGAGACCAAATTTAAAAAGAGAATAATGCATCTATTAAGGGGAAACAAGTTAAATACAATGAGTGAAAGAAACAAAATGTATATACATAACTAATGCAGAGTACAGTCCACAACCCGGACAGTTTCTCTGTCGTACATGAAAATAAAGTACAATCAAGAAGCTGGAGCCGAAGGAGGAGGCGGGGCCTCACGGTCTCTGTCGTAGTCCTCAGCATAGACTCTAGTCAACCAGGCTATCTGAGTCTGGGTCGTCTGTAGACTAGCTGTGAGACTGGCTATCCTCTGATCAGTCGCCGCCGCACCTCTAGGGAGCTCTCCCATCCGCGCGTCTAATGCGTGCTTTGAGCAGCCAACAGCTCATCCATCCTCGGATCGGATCTGCGGCCGAGCATCCCCTGATCTCCTGCAGCATCTCCATCATGGCTGAAGGTGGAAGTGAAGGATCAGCCGAATGGGAAGGACCAGCCTCAGGAGCAGGAGCCGTCGTAGAAGAAGTACCAACGCCAACCGCATGTGTAGGTGAAGGCGGTGGTATCGAGTCGACGTCCATATACATACGATCGTCATCGTCAACCGGATCCACACGAGCTCTAGCAGCAGCAGCAGCAACCTCAGCATCAGCCATCTCGACCCGAGTGTGAGGGCGCACCATCGCGTTCCTCTCCTCATCACTAACCTCAGTATCTCACAGCCCCATCTTGCAGATAGCCTCCCAATCTAGAGGCGACGAGAAGGTCTTCTCCTGGATCTTCTCCCTCCCGGCGCACAGTACACCATGGGGCCATAATAGGGAATGCCCAACAGATCGGCCAGCTGCCAATAATCAAAGGAAATGTGCTCCCCCTTGACGTAACTGGTGATGCGCCTGACCATGCTCAACGTCATTGTAATTCCCCACCACCTGGAGATTACAATAGAACTGGCGCACCAAATCTGGACATGTGCACGCGTCGTATGTGATGGCAGGGAGCCACCCCATATCACCAAATGCTCCCTCTATATTGAACAAGGCTAGCTCAGCCAAGTTCACCATGCGACCCCCTTCCACTTTCTTATGGGCATAGTCAGCATACTGTGCCTCAGCTTCATTCGAACGGAAGCGAAGTGGATCACGCACTCTGGGTACTTTGGTACGAGCCATAGTATCTGCAAATAAGAAAGAGAAAAAAAACAAGGAGTTAATAGGATAAAAATCCGAAATATGATATAATAACGACGTAAGTTGACCATAAAGCCCATTCCTCATCATATAAATGGGCATAAGGACTTACGAAGGTTTAAACTTATTCTACAACCCACATGCAGTAGGAAAACTGGCGAAGCCCAATTTGAAGAAATTCAAGAAAAATCAAAAATGTCGACAAATTAGGGCAAAAAGAGAAAATTTCAAGTTTCTCGATAACCAACCGATGAAACTCAAAAATTTTTTAGGGCTTTCGTTCCTCGAGACACCAATGACAAAAGCCCCCAATAAAAATCGAATTTTTACGGTTGAAAAAAGTTTAATTTGGAAAATACAAGTTAAACGTGTGAAAACCTAGAAATGGGAACCTAAAAACAGGTAAAAATGGGAAGACATACCTGTAGTGATGACGTGGACGTCGGAACCCGGAGTTAAACCGATCCAAAACAATAGAGTAGCATTGTAGCAACTCAGAGAGGAGAGACGAGTCGAAACGCAGGAGGAATAGTGAGAAATGACCCAGAATCGGATCTTAAAAATCTGATTTTTGGTCCGAGGGTCGGACAATTCGACTAGCACAATCGATCCTCGAATCGACCCTCCCATCGACCCTTGGCTCTCGGGAATCTGCCAGAAAACTAAGGGTCGGAACTGAGGGTCGAATACCCATCGACCCTTGCATCGACCCTCAGCTCTCGGGAAGAACAGGTCAGTCCCAGGGTCGGAAACTAAGGGTCGGACATACCAGCGACCCTCACCATCGACCCTGCATAGAAAAGACAGTATTTTTTGTATAAAATGAGCTAGAATTGGAATTGATTATTGGTTAGCGTGCCTACATGAAATATAAATAACTTCTAACCTACTTGATGATTTTCAGGCACCACCAATCACCGAAAAGAAATATGTCTGGACGTAGAGTGACCCGACAGACCCGAAACGGAGTCCCACCACCACCACCAGTGGAGGAGACTAGTCAAGAGAATAACTATGCACCGGGAAATCCAGAACCGGAAAACCCTATAAATTTGCCACCTCCACCACCAGAGCTAACAACCGTGGTGATGAACTTGGCACAGCAGCTGCAGCAGATGCAACACGCACAGGCTCAGATGCAGGTCGCTATGGGAATTATGTTTCAAGCCACTCAGGCCGCACCCATGCACACTGGACAAGCTAGTGCAGCCCCGGTGGGTAACCACCCAGCTCATCAGACACCTCAACAACCGGCTGCACAGATTCCAGTGCAGGTACCGGAAACAGATCAAGGGAATTACCACAATCCACCCTATATGTTCGGGGCAACCCCCAGAATCAGCTGGACCACTCCCGACTAGTGGAGAGATTTTTGAAAATGAAACCCAGAGAATTCAACGGCAAGCCGTCTGATCCATTGTGGCCAGCACACTGGATAGACGAGATGGAGAGAAACTTCCTCATGATGACTATTACAGAGGAAAAGAAAGTACTATGTGCCACCTTCATGCTCAAGGGCGACGCACATCATTGGTGGAAATCCACGAAGACATATTTACTGACCAAGCACGCCCTACTGACATGGGCTATATATAAAGAAGCATTATTCGAGAAATATTTTCCACGAAGCTTCAGAGATTCGATGGAGAAGGAGTTCCTGAGTCTTTATCAGGGACAGATGTCAGTGGATGCGTATCAACAACGTTATGAAGAGCTGTTTTTCTTCGCACCACTGAGTATGCAAGAAGAAGAAACCAAAACCCGTAGGTTTGTCACGGGACTAAGAGGAAGCATCAGAGAAAATGTTCTGGGCTTAGAGAAGAAAATTTACAACGAAGCTGTCCAGATTGCTCGAGTGATTGAATCGAGCCAGAAGGAGAGTTATTTTACTCAGAACAAAGGCATCAAAAGGCCAACCGGAAACTCCTACAACGGAGGAAATAACAGGACGTATAAGCCTTTCCGTCCTCAGAATTTTAATGCTGCAACCAAGACTACCCCAGCAGCTCAACCTCAGCCAAAGCCAAATTCTGAAGCCCCGAAGTGTTTTAACTGCAATCAGTCGGGACATATGGCAAGGGAGTGCCCTAAGCCCAAGAAACAATTCCATCAGGGACGTGTATATGCTGTTACGTCCGAGGATGCGGCCGCATCACCCGATGTGGTCACAGGTATTGTACCTATAAATGGCGTACCCGCCAGAGTACTCTTTGATTCCGGAGCTACTCATTCATTTATATTTGTGTCATTTGGAAAGAAGACGAAATTACCCATCAAAACATTAGACTATAAATTACTTGTACGATCACCGATGGATTAGAAGTGGAACTAGAGAAAGGTTATGGACCATGTCCAGTTCTCATTGGAGAAAATACTTTAGATGCAACCTTGATACAACTTGAGATGGCAGACTTTGATGTCATCTTGGGAATGGACTGGTTAGCTCGGCATTCTGCAAACCTACTATGTGCCGAAAAGAAGCTAACATTCAAAGACAAAGAAGGAGCAGAATTCAGTTTCTCGGGAACCAAACTTCCCCGGAGACGCAAGCTCATACTTTCAGCATTAAAGGCTAAGAAGTGCCTTGACAAGGGAGCAGTCGGGTATCTAGTGTCAGTGGTCGACCTAACCAAGGAAGCACCACGAATGAAAAACATTGATGTCGTGCGAGACTATCCTGACGTATTTCCGAAGGAATTACCCGGATTACCACCCGACCAGGCCACATAGTTTGTAATAGACCTGATACCTGGAGCCGCACCCGTATCAAAAGCACCCTACAGGATGGCTCTTACGGAACTGAAGGAACTGAAGGTGCAACTACAAGAATTGCTGGACAAGGGTTATATTCGACCCAGTATATCTCCATGGGGTGCACCGGTGTTGTTCGTAAAGAAGAAGGATGGTAGCGTTCAATTATGTATCGACTATCGAGAGTTGAATAAACTGACAATCAAGAATCGATATCCACTACCTCGGATCGATGACTTGTTCGATCAGTTACAAGTGGCAAAAGTATTTTCAAAGATCGATCTTCGATCAGGCTATCATCAGCTGAAGATTAAAGAAGGGGATATTCCAAAGACAGCATTCAGAACCAGATATGGACATTATGAATTTTTGGTTATGTCTTTCGGATTAACTAATGCACCGGCAACGTCCATGGAACTTATGAACCGAGTTTTCCACGATATGTTGGATACGTCGGTTATAGTATTTATTGATGACATATTGGTATATTCCAAGGACAAGGAAACTCATATCAATAACCTAAACGCAGCCCTACAACGTTTAAGGAAAGAGAAGCTATATGCCAAATTTTCAAAGTGCGAGTTTTGGCTAAGTGAAGTCGCATTCCTAGGCCATGTAGTATCCGCTGAAGGAATCAAAGTGGACCCCAATAAGATCGAGGCTATTGTAAAGTGGGAAGCACCAAAGAGCGTTTCAAAAATCAGAAGTTTTATGGGTCTAGCTGGTTACTATCGGAGATTCGTAGAAGACTATTCTCGAATTGCCGTACCTCTCACCAGTTTAACCAAGAAAGGTGAAAAGTTTGTGTGGACCGATAAATGTGAGAAGAGTTTCCAAACACTGAAGACCAGATTGATATCCGCTCCAATTTTGACTATTCCTATTCCAGGACAGACGTTTACATTATACACTGATGCGTCGGGACTGGGACTAGGATGTGTGCTTATGCAAGGAGAGCAAGTGATTGCTTATGCTTCAAGACAGTTGAAGGTACATGAGAAAAACTACCCCACTCATGATTTGGAGTTAGCGGCAGTAGTACATGCTGTCAAGATATGGAGACATTACCTATACGGAGAGAAATTTCAGATTAAGTCGGACCATAAAAGTCTTACTTATTTATTTAATCAGAAGGAGTTGAATATGAGACAACGAAGATGGCTGGAACTATTGAAAGACTATGATTGTGATATCCAGTATCATCTGGGAAAAACGAACGTAGTAGCGAATGCATTAAGCAGAAAAGCAATGATAAAATCTCAAGGAGAAGTTAGCACGACCGCAGCAATGTGTACCACCGGAATGGTATGAAATCACGGCAACGAACAGTATGTGATAGATACAACGGATGATTCATCCAACCAAGGGTTTATTCATCGGTTTTCGAATATGTTCGCGGCATTGAAGATTATACCGGATATAGTGGATGAAGTGAAGACAGCTCTCAAAGCAGATTCTTATCTGAGAACAGTACAAGAAGATATTGAGAAAAGTAGGACTAACCCTGAGTTCACCTTGGATGACGAGAAAGTACTGAAATACAAAGGAAGAATATGTGTACCTGAAACCGAACGTATGGACATTAGACACCGACTGATGAAAGAAGCCCATACCACCATCTATTCGATACATCCTGGAAGTACAAAAATGTATCATGATCTAATGAAACTATATTGGTGGAGGGGAATGAAAGCAGATGTAGCCAAGTTCGTGTCTCAATGCCTAAACTGTCAGAAAGTAAAGGCCGAACGACAAAGACCCGCAGGACTGTTACAGCCATTACCGAAACCAGCATGGAAATGGGACTGTATCACTATGGACTTCATCCGGGACTACCATTGACTCCTCGAGTAGTTGACGCAGTTTGGGTGATTGTGGACCGTCTGACTAAAACAGCTCGCTTCATACCTATACGACCTCGGTATACACGGAAAGGTTAGCGAAGCTGTATATGGATAATATTGTTCGATTACATGGTGTTCCAGAAAGCATTGTGTCGGATAGAGATCCACGATTTACTTCCAAATTTTGGGAAGGACTGGAAAAGGCTGTGGGAACAACGCTAAAGTTTAGTACTGCATTCTACCCACAGACGGATGGACAGTCGGAGCGTACAATTCAGATTCTAGAAGATATGCTACGAGCATGTGTGATTGATTTCAAGGGATCATGGGATGAAAGGTTACCACTGATCGAGTTCGCTTATAACAATAGCTATCAGGCTACCATACAGATGTCACCTTATGAAGCACTGTATGGCAGGAAGTGTCGAACTCCCTTGTTTTGGAATGAAGTTGGAGAACGTAGTATTGTTGGACCGGAATTTGTTGAAGAGACTTGTCGAGTGGTCGACATCAACAAGGAAAGAGTGAGAACAGCTCAGAACCGTCAGAAGCAATATGCAGATACTCGACGAAGAGATCTGGAGTTCGCAGTAGGTGATAAAGTATTTTTGAAGGTATTGCCTATGCGAGGATTGAAGAGGTTCGGACAGAAAGGGCAATTAAGTCCAAGATATGTCGGGCCATATGAAATTCTAGCTAACTTATCAGTTAGCACTACCACCATCTATGTCAAGCGTGCATGACGTATTTCACATTTCCTTATTGAAGAAGTATGTCAAGGATCCAACACATGTTTTGACAGTGGATTTGCCAAAATTGACTGATGATTTGACATTTGAAGTAACACCCACATAAATCACTAGTCGAAAGGTTCAACGTCTATGCAACAGAGATATCTACTATGTTAAGGTCATATGGAAAAATAGAGACATGGAAGAAATAACATAGGAAGAAGAAAATGCTATGAGAAAGCAATACCCTTACTTATTTGATTCAGAAGGTACGTACAATTTCGAGGATGAAATTTTTATAAGTTGGGGGGAGTTGTAAGACCCATGTCAATCTAACCCGGTCTTACCACCTTGAACCAGGTTTACCCGTCATGGTCAAGTCAAATGGACCAAGGGCGTGAAGGAGATCGAGATCTCAGGTATCAAATCGACCCAAAAACACTTAAAATAGGGGAAGGGTCGCATACCCAGCTAAGCAAGGTCGGACCTCCCAAAACAGAAAGTCAGACCCTCGGTTTTGGAGGGAGGGTCGGACAGCTTAAGACCCTAGGGTCGACGGGATCATCGACCCTCCCATCGACCATCGGTTTCTGCCGAATATAGAAATTAGGAAATTTCTATATTTTTCGATTGGGATTCTTTCCTAATCTCAAAGGGACTTATTTAGGATGTTCCTACTCTATTTAAAGGACGTCCCTAAGCCACTTTCACTCTTTTCACAACCCTAATTGAATTGAGAGAAAAAGAGGATAAGAAAAAGAGAAAGAAGAGAGGCAAGCAAGAGAACTTAGCAAAAAGGAGAAGAATTTCAGAGGAGTAATCTTCTCAGGTATGGATACTAATTCCATGAATTTCTACAGACCTTAGGTTAGTGATTGTTGAGAGGGTGATCTCGAAGAAACTCAAACCACCAATTTATGGTTAGGTGTCCATGGAAAACCATAGAAGAATGTGTGAAAGCTATCTAGGTGGGTTATACATGGTTTTAGACCATGGAATGAATGTAGAATGGAATGTAGGAGCAAGCCATAGGATCCCAAACACGAGGAATGGATTAAAAGAGGGAATTGGACCAAAGTGCACCAAGGGTCGCACCCAGGGTCGATAGACCATCCGACCCTAGGTATTCCTGACCATCGACCCTCAGCATTCGGGAAGTCCAGAAAGAGGGAAGGGTCGATAGACCCATTGACCCTAGCATCGACCCTACCTCCGACCCTCAGTTAACAGAGTAGTTTTTAAATCTGGAATTAATTCTAATTAAATTCTATCGATTTTGTTAGGTCTTCTAGCAATATAATAACGTTGTAAAGGTGATTTTAAAGCTTGGAAAAACATCTTATAGCAAGCTAAGGTGAGGAACCTTAACTCCAAACTAAATTGGTTAATAATAAACTGTTTTCTATTTCTTGAGTCCTTTGCTATGCTTGATTCTATGCGAATATGTTTGTAATGTGCATACAGCATGCCATCCAATATTTCTATTACTTGTTCATGCATATTTACTTTATTGTTTATAACATGATGATGATGATGATAGGAATAGGCATGTGCTTGTATGTATGTGGTTGATGTGCTTGATGCGAGCGAGTATCAGGGGAGGTGTGATGAGAACGTCAATAAACGTTAACCTTTGGCGGGTCTCAGCACTTTAGCTCTATCTCTAACTCAAGTCTTGTGCATTAGCATCGTCGTATCGCCATTACTTTAGCAGAACTATTATGTCGTAGAGTATCAGGGGAGGTGGTCTCGGTACTTGTAGTCTCTGACTCTACCGGGGGGCCTTAGCTCTATCTCTATGGACATTCTGAGGGATACTGGGGTGAGGCCTTGGATACACTGTTTGGCATTAGGATTGGTTAGTTGCGAGCCCAGTTTGCAGCCCTCGCTAACAGGGGCTTACGTGTTGGTATGGCACTATATAGCAATAAACGTAACATTTGTTATATAATGTTCATGATTGGGTGCATGTGAGTTGACGATAAACGTGATCTTCGGGTAACGTCACACACTCGTGTATAGAGGCGGAGTCAATAAACGCGACCTTTGGCTACCTAAACATTTCTATTGCATACTGTAAACTTTAAAACTGGACCAAAGATATAAATTGACTTTTTGCATGCATATGTATTATTGCATTGTTTTGGCTACTCACTGAGCCATGTTGTGTGCTCTCCCCTCGACGTCGAATATTTTTAGTTGATGATGCAGGTTATACCGTTGAAGACCATATGAATGCGTCTGCGTATGAGAACATGGCAGCGATGGAAGTTGAAGCTGAAGTGGATACACACGACTCCTCTTGCGAGTGCAACTCGTGTGTATTTGATTAGATATTTTATAGGTTTCTTTACTTGGATTTATTAAAGATTTGTATTGATATTTATTTATGTCTCGGTTGATACAGAATAAATTGTTATTTAAATTTTAATATCACGTAGATTCTCAGTTCATTTATTTACAAGATTTCCGCTATTGTGTATTTACTCTGATTATGATTACGGATGTGTGTAAGTTTGGATAACGCAGGGATAGCCTATTTGAGATCCTGGTTGAACCGTTGGTTATTTAGCGGTTCATCACACTATTCTGGTTAGACCAGAATTGGGGTGTGACAAATATAATCTCGGAACTCGAATCTAGGGTTTGACGGCAACTTAGGGTTTGAGGTCCAATTAGGGTTTTAGATCAATACCTACTTTGCATGGTATTGATCCACCCACACAACTATTCTAGAGTCATAGGGTAAGAAGAATGATTAAAACACTTACCGTTGACTGACGTAACGTGATCGTCGTCGAACGGTAATGGCGGCACCTTCTTCTTCTTCCTAGCTCCGTCTCCTTTCCAACCTCATTCTCTTCTCTAGAGTTTGTGAGAGATAATGGAAAGGATTTGAGGAGGTTTAAGGGTGTATAGGCTAGAATTTGGGTTTAGTTACCCTATTAGGATTAGGAAAGTCTTAGGATTCGAAATCAGGAAAGTGGGACCCTCAAAAGTCAATTTTTGGATCTCCGCACTCAGCTGCGCAGAGCTGACCGGTCGACTGGTACCAAGACCGGTACCATCGACCGGTCAACATAAAATGATGATTATTTGACCGTCTTTGATCCGATTTCGTACCTGTTTGTCATCCGCTCGTCCCGTCTGGCCCGATGATGATCGAAAGACCTGCTACGACACAAAACCAAGGTTTAGACCGAGTTTACGGAGTGCGGGTCTTACAAGTTAGTCCCGAGTTGGGGAGTGTCAGGTAAGTAGTCGATTGCTGTGATCGGGTCTGAGTCAGGGTGACGAGTGCTCAGTCGGACTTCTTCCTTCATTGTTTATGATTACTCAAATCAGTACCACGTGTCGCGTATGGGTATTTATATTTCCATCAGGAACTTACAGCGTTTGGAAGCCAAAATCCATGGAAGCAATCTTTGAAGAGATGAAAAAAGGGCAACTCCATTAGTTCCTCCAAACTGTGGAAATTCAGAGATCTAATCGTCCAAAGCAACAACAACAGTAAAAATACCTAGGTTTTCCTGTCTCTATCCAAGTTCATGTATAAGAGAAATGACAAAATTGAAAAAGCGGATGAACGGACGGTAATCTAGAAAGTTGATCAGCAGTAACATCATCCGAAGGAGAGGAGGAACTTCATTTCCAGTCCATACTATAATTCCACCCAAGCTAAGGTCACCACAAAGAGCAAAGGGAAAGCCAAGGAAATGCCTAGCGACAGTTTCTTCTCTCGAGATTCATTACGTGTGCAATAGAGCTCTAAAAGTGGAAGATCGTTCTTATCTTCCTTATAGACAAGATCTGATTGGTTTCTTCTCTTACATGAATGGATTGAGCCAAAACCTCCATCCTTTTTAGATCATAATATATGGGTATATATTTGTTCCTTAAAAAAATTAATTTTTTTTCCGCTTGTAAATAATTTATAATTTAGGTGTGAAAACTTAGATCATTATTCATTGTTCCTTTCAATGGGGTATTAATTGTGTGTGATGGCAGAGGTGGTTTTTCTTTCTTCTTCGCTTGTTTTACAATATGTTTTTCTGTTTTTTGGTGGCTTTTTAAAAAAGAGTGTCTAAGGTTGTTGATGGGCTATGTGTGATGATGATGAAAGGGTAAAGGGTAAAGGGTTTGGCGGGGTTCGGAAAGGATGGAGGGTTTGGTGGTGGAGTGGGTAGGAGATTCTAAGGTGGTGCCGTTGGTGGTGGTGGATTTGATGCAGGAGTGGTGGTGGGGTGGTAAAGAGAGGAATATCTTTTTGAAAATAAGAATCAGCGAGAAAGGTAATTTTGGAAGACACAATTATATAATTTATTAAATTAATGCATCACTTTCAATGTCTTCGCTACATCGAACGGATCTATATCAATGTTTCTACGATCAAGGCCTATAAATCCGGATTCTACCTCCCAAAACCTTTTCCTTTTTTTTTTTTTTTTTTTTTTTTTTTTAAGGAAAGTAAATTAATGATGAGCAATAACCTGTCCACTAAATTTCTCCAAAATTCACCACATTTGGAGCATAATGGAATGGATTCTGGTACGATGGGCGAGCTGGAGCTGGACTGGGATCCTCTGTAGTGAGGATCCCCTGTAGTGAGCTGTAGTGAGGATCCCATCCACTCAAAGTGGATCGGCATATATCCCGATGCACTTTGACTGCCTTGGGATATATGCCGATCCACTTTGAGTGGGTAAGATCCTCACTACACCGCTGGCCTCACTATAGAGGATCTTTTTCTGTTGGAGCTTAGTCATTCTGACCGTGACCTAGGTCCTACTGCAAACTTGTCAGAACCTGTAGTTAAGACCATTTTTCCATGGGCCGTGGTTAGCCTGTTGTGGGCCTGTGGCAACTTGGTGGGTTGGCTGGTTCTGGTAATTAATAGGTGAGTGGCCCGGTTCTGTTAATTAAAAGGAAACTGGATTTGGTAGAGATGGGACCATATAAGATGACTTTTTACTCAATTGGATTGGAAGGAATTGTGGGCCGACCGATGCAAATATTCCAATCTAACCTCGTTCAGCGGGTCTCCCAGAATCGTCATTTTTTTTTTGTTTTGGGTAATAGTCTCCCAGAATCGTTAGATTCCTCTAATACTTATCTGTTTTCCATGCGTTTGTCCCGACATCCAACTATCTTAACTGGCCCAGCAGTAAAATGATTGGATCTAAGATCAATGGGAAGCCGTAGATTCTTAAGTAGGACCCATACCAAGCACAAATAGGGTAGATGGATTTATTCCCGTCCTCCGTCCGAGTTCTGACACGAGTGTTCCTCCTCCAATATTCTTTCTTTCTTTGTTCGGTCTGTCGAAGCGGAAAAAAAGTCTCTTTCCAACGCCGAATGAGAGCAACACACAGAAGGAGCGATACGGATTAATGGCTGCCGCGCCTCCTGCTTGAACAACTTCTGGATCCTTTTCCTATACGGCAATAAATCTAACAGAGGCAGAACAACAGGAGGAGGCGACCCTTAGGCTTCAAATCTCATTGTCAGGTAGGTTTTGTTTATCTATCCTTAAATAGCTGCAGAAAGAACTTGGCGATCTCGGAATCCCTGTTAATTGTTGCTATCCAAAACCTAACGGCATGAATCCCTGGTTTCGCTTCCGCGCGACTGACGTCTTTGCCATCTCGCTCTCTCTTTTTTTTACTGGTGGTGGAGCGTCCCTTCAGCATCTCTTGTTTCTTCCTAACGAACAATCAATTTAATTTAGAACCAATGCTGTCCTTTGATTCCAAGCCACATTTGCGTTATGCATTTTTTCTCCTTTATAACTGAATTCAAACTATTGGGCCGTATAATTATGCGGCATGAGGCACGGATTAATTGATCTTACTGCACACTGTTTCGGAGTTTGGTCTTGCGAGCTGAGACTGAATTAAGAGTGCTTATTGTTTTCCAGTTTCAGATGCAATGTTGATTCTGTGCTGTGACGAAGAAGAGGTTGTGGAAGAATGTTGGCGGTTTCTGGACATTTGACCTGGATTATTTAAATGGTGTCATTGTGCTTTGGGGTTGAAAAGCGTACACTTTATAAGTTTTGGTAGTGAAAAAGAATAGTTGGAAGGTTCCAGTGTTAACATGGCTGATGCAGCAGTGATAGCGGATGCAATTGGGACCAGATTTAGTTCCCTGGAGCTGATTGGAAAAGGATCATTCGGCGATGTCTATAAAGGGTGAGTTATGGTATTCTGATTGAATATTAGTTGCTGATGGCTGCTAGTATTATGCTGCACCAAGACAGATTTATAAATTGAACGCTGTATTAATTTACTCTGTTGAACGCTGTATTAATTTACTCTGTTGATTCAACTGGAAACGGGTCATCAGTGCGAATCCCTTTGAAAACTATACGTTTGCTTCTCTCTCTTCCTCACTTTAGATTTTGGTTTCCAATTTTTATTTTGTTGGATGAGTCCTTAAGTGTCACTTTTCGTCTGCTTGTGGCCAAGTTTGAGTTCACTTGCCTCACTTTCTTCTACTTGCCACCAAGTAGGAGTTCACTTGTCATGCGGCAATGCACTTTCTTCTTTAGATAGTGTAGGTGATGAATTGTACTAACGCAAAATGGGAGATGGACAATGCGGTTATGCAATCCTTGAATAGGAATCCATATTTTTTGAAAGATTAAGCACTGGAAGCACTTGGTTGCAATGAAATACATACAACTAGGCAATTGCCTAAGTTGAAAGGCTGGAATGAGTATTTAATATTGGCCAATATGGCATTTGATTGCTTTTATCAGTGCTTAGTCTTTTTACTTTTTTTAAGTCAGACATTTGGTTATCTCTCTATTTCTCATTTTTTTTTTGGTTTTCTAGTTTTATGTCGTGTGGGTCCTAGGGGAAAGCTGAATCATTTTAATCGAAGACAACTTAAATCCACTGGCATCACTTTTCGTTTACTTGCAGCCAAGTAGGAGTTCACTTTGTCACAAGGCAATGCACTTCTTTTTTGGATACTGAAGGTGATGAATTTTATGAAGCAAATCAGGAAATGGACAATACATTTTTCAAGCAAATGCATTTTCTTTATCACTGGAAGCACTTGGTTGCAATGAATCGCACACAATTCTAGGCAATTACCTTAGATGAAGGGCTGGAATGATTATCTAATATTGGAAAATCTGGCATTTGATTTCTTTCATCAGTGCTTAGGCTTATCTATCACAGTTTTTAACCATCAGATATTTTATGCATTAAGCACCTGTGATACCATGATACCTGTCCGTCCCGCATTACAGTACACCGCTTGTAAGAAACAGACAAGTTTAAATTATATGGCATACCTACGATTCTCTTAAATCAGGAAATCTTTTGGTGCTAGGATCTGAAAGAGTCAATCACATTCCATATTTTCTTCAATCAGGATATCTCATATCTTTTGATGCTAGGATCTGAAAGATTAAGTCACATTCCATATTTTCTTAAATCAGGATATCTTTTGATCCTAGGATCTGAAAGCATTGGTTATCTGAAACAAAACTGTCTTTTCTATATTTCAATCAATATGTTATCATCATTTGGAGAATTTATCAAGTATTATGCTATCCGTGGTATCAAACTTCAAACATTTCAATGTGAAATCATGGTATAGAAATAAAGTATTACATTGTATTGCCAATTCAAGTTTCCTAAAAATATTCCCTTTCTAATACTTGACCTTTTCCTTTGTAAGAATTCTTTTGCCTTTGGCACCTTTGTATATTCTCATATATGATTTTCATAATTTTTTTTGACTTGACATTGTTCTATAATTCCATGCACATATAAGATCTTTTAGCTTGTTAATTTTCATACTTTATGTTAGCCTAGTTTGTAAATTTATAACTCTGTTATCTCTTTCCAACTTAAAGGTTGTTCAGTAATGATATTGAGTCATCAAAAAATGAAATTAATCTGAAATATGTCATATCAATGGCATCTTATCCAATACGTCAATACAATTTAATTTGACATCTTGATCTAAAAAATGGAAAGGGATACGTTTTCCTATCATTGGTTATAGATTTTTGTAAATTAAAACTTGGATTACTACTGGTCCTGGTTGCTTTTTATTTTTTATATTTTTTATCCAATATCTATTTATCATATTATGGGATATTTTCACCATTACAAAATTAGCAACCCAAGGACCCCTAATAGATGCTGGTGATCCCTTGATTGGTTGATTTGAATTGATTTGAATTCAATTGGAGAACTCTGCACTGTTGCTTATGTACTTTTATTACTTTCTTTTAATGATTCATTGTTGAAACAGCCCCTAGAATGTCAAGTGTGGACTCCCGCTACATTGATATGAGTATATGAAGTAGGCTCTTGTCTATGTGTTGTGCTAAAGTCAGTGTCTAAGTTTTGTACATATTAATAGCCACTATTTTGATTATCCAGGAGTACAAAACAAATAGATGGCACTTTTGCTAGTAATCATGGAGATTGTTTCTTATGTACTTCATTTACTTTATGAATGCCTGCTGCTTTATATGAAGTAGCTGTTCCAATTGCAATGATTATTGCATTGTTGTAATGTTATATAGATCGATACTTTTTAAGATTTCCTGATAGCTTTCTTGCTTTGCAGGTTTGACAAGGAGCTGAATAAGGATGTTGCTATTAAAGTTATTGATTTAGAAGAAGCGTGAGTACTGAGTACAAATATTATAATTTTTTATTTGAATTAGTATTGAGATATCTCTCTACTGTTTGATAGATGCTTAATGTTATTAACAACTAGGTTCCTCCCTCCCCTGCTCCCCCCTCCCAAAAAAGAGAGGAGGAAACCCTTATTCTTTGTTTGCTTTGCTAAAGAACAGTCTTGTCAGGGGTTGATTATTATTAATTTTTCCCACCTTTTTATCATTCTGACTCTAAGTTTGGTTTCATAGCAAGTGTCTATAATACTGATATATCCAGAAAGCCATTCTTTGGTGTAAGTAGTAAGTACTTATTTATTTGGAACTGATGTAAGTTTGATTGTTCTGTTATTCTATGCTAGAAGTATTTATCTATAGTGTCAATCCATGCCATTACTAATCAGAAAAAAGGGAAAAGATTTAAAAGAAAACAAAGTCTGTAAAGTTTGATAAGTACCACGTGGTACTGAAAGCCTTCCCAACACAAAATTGTGTGAATAACAAGGTAACTCTTAGGTTATATGCAAGGTTTAAAGTATCAGTATCGGGCATTGGATCAGTAAGGTGATTTTATGAGACGTATTGTGTCGTATTATATCGAGGATACACAAGATACGCTAGAATACATGAAAGATATGCATGGAAATGCTTAGGGACTATGCAAAATACAATTTTGAAGTATAAAAAAACAATATAAATAACTTATTTATGGTCCAATCATAGAATGTTAGGTGGTTGACCTTGGTTTTCTGAGAGTTGTCTAGGAGATGCCTTTCGTTGGGCAGGCATCAGGGTAGCCGGAGCTTCACTACTTAGCGCTTAGGCCAGAAACAGAAGGAAAGAGATAAGATAGTCGATTTGTGCTCAGAGCCAATCCATGCCTTTACTAATCAGAAAAAAGGGAAAAGATATAAAATAAAAAAAGTCTGTATAATTTTGATGAGTATCACATGGTACTGATAGTTTTCCGGACTGCAAAATTGTGTGAATAACATGGTACTCTTTAAGTTATATGCCAGGTTTTAAGTATCAGTATTTGCTTTTGTATCTGTGGGGTGATTTTAAGAGATATCATATCCTATCATATTGTAACAAGGATACACAAGATACCATAGTTGTCAAGGCGTTGCCTAGGTGCCCAGGCGGCTTGGTGATGCCTTGGTCGCCTTGGGTGTCCGTCAGGCTTCCAACGCCTTGGTTTGCCTTGGTGCCTTGACAACTATGCAAGATACACTTGGATATGGGCAAGAGAATGGAAATGCTTAGGGGCAATGCAAAATACAAATTTTAAGCAAAAAAAAAAATACTATAAATAACTTATTTATGTTTCAATCATAGAACATTAGGTGGTCGGCCTCGGTCTCGTGAGAGTTGTCTTGGTGATGCCTTGTTAGTTGGGTTGTCTATTTTTTTCTTTTTCCTATTATTGTTGCTTGTTTTAGAATTGATTACTTTAACAATGGTTTTATTGGGTTGTGTGCGTACTATAGATGCACTGATGCATGTAAAAACAAACAAACAAACAAACAAATGGACCCTAACAGCTTCTTCTTGACATGATGGTGGCCGTGGTGGTGGTGGTGGTGGCGGTGGTGGTGGTGGTTGAAGGTTGTGGTGGTGGTGAGTGGTGGGCGGTGGGCGGTGGTGGTGGTGGCAGTGGTTGTGGTGGTGGGTGGTAGCGGTGGTTGGTGGTAATAGTGGCGGTAGTCAAGCCTTTGTTTTGTGAAGAAGAGAGGAGTGTGAGAGAGGAGAGCTTCTATTTTTTTTTTTCTTTCTTCTAAAAATTGCCCCAAAACAAAAAAAAATTGTCTTTTTTTTTAACTCCAAAAATTTGAATTTTGAAGTCAGTTTGAATCCGGTTCACTCTGTGGGAGCTCGAATCCAACCGGGCTTGCCAAATGCGATTCTACTCCAAAATGGCTCATTGGGAGTCAGAATCCATAGAATTCAGAATATGAATTTTTATCAAACAGGCCCTAAGCCTCTAGACAGGATCCAAATGGAATCTTTCAAGGGTCTGATATTGTAATTTATTCCATTGTCCATCGAATGACTTAGAGAAGGACTTAATCTAGTTTTACAAACCTTTAGATGGGCTGAATCAAAGATCATGGGTCAGAGGTGTACAATCATCTCCATACATGGCCAAATACTTTAACTCTAATCAAGCAAATTGACCCTCTTCCTCTCGTCTTCTTCATGGGTGGTGGCCACTGCTCTAATGGGAAGAGATGGATCGGGAAGCTGCAATTGTCAGGTGAGTCACCCCCCTCCTCTTCTCTTTTTCTTTTCTTATGGCAGTGGCAGTGGCAACAGTGGCGGTGGCCACCACCGCTGCTCCATGGGAGCAGCTGTAACTGTTGTTGTTGCTCCTCCTCCTTATGCAACGCCTGCAGTGGTAAACTTTTCTTTCTGCTGCTTCTTCTTTTGCAACTCCAGTAGCAGCTGCTGTTGTTGCTGCTCTTCTCCTTCTGCTGCTTCTTCTAGTTTGGAATCACAGGAGTAGCCGAGGTTTACAGTTCCACAGCTTCTGGTAACGTCTCTGAGAAACAGTGATATGTATCGGCAGTATCAAACTGATACTATTTGATCCTTTTTTATATTAATATGTTTTTTATCAGCCCGTATCATTCTTGTACCGGTTGATACTGATACGCATTGGCTGATATGGATTGATACTTAAAACCTTAACCTTGGTTATGAACTGGTTCTAGTTGAATGTGGTTTGACCACCTTGTCCAGTCTGGTTTTTGAAAGCCATGGTGAAAATGTGAAAAGCCCTTTAAGCCAACTTGAACTTGTACATTGTTGGCAATACCATTATAATACAAAACACCTTTAGCCTATTATACTAATTAAGAAATCTTACTTAATGACATAATCATAAACTCCAAAAAGTATCCCTGGTGGGGGGCCTCAAAGCTAAAAAACTGAAATTTAGCATCTAACATTGTTTTCTTATCACAAAGAAAGTTAGATGACGAATCTGATCTTTATTATTGTTAGATTTCCCCCCCCTCTTTCTGAATAGGGGGCCATTGCTTAGAGTAATGGTAAAAGGTTTGGGCTGCCTGGGCAAATGCCCGTGTTCGATTCTTGAGGGCGGCCATCTTGAGCAAAAATGCCCAAGATTAAGACTGAATACAAACTCACTCTTTCCGGACCCTGCATAGGTACAGCCAGCACTGGGTAATGGCCCTTTCAGAATGAGCAACAAATATGGCCTTAAAGAGCAGAATGTCATGTTAACATAACAAGATTTGTTTGCTAGGCCCAAATAGTTGGATTAGTGACTTAAGTTATGTTCATATTTTAGAGTGTGCATGTAGAAATGTGTTTGATTGTGACACTCAAATGTTTTCATTTAAATAATGGTTTTACTAGATGGCATAGACTTTCAATGAGTGATTTACATAATTACATATAATAAAGTTTGAAATTCAAATTTTCAGCATGTAATTTTATCTTCACCTGTGATTCTCACGTGTTTGATTTTTTTTGGTCTTTTGCAGAGAGGATGAGATTGAAGATATTCAAAAGGTACTCTTTTGCATTCTTGATCTAGCATTGAACTAGTTTTTTAATGGTTATGTTCTTTAATTCTTCTCCTTCCAGGAAATTGCAGTTTTGTCCCAATGCCGATCTCCATATATTACTGAGTACTATGGTTCATTTCTCCACCAAACCAAGCTATGGATAGTAATGGAATTCATGGCTGGCGGTTCTGTGGCTGACCTAGTAGGTTCATCTGTTTCTTTCTTTGTTTTCAACATGAAACTGATTTTGGTTTTCACGTAGATTGCTTTTGTTAGTAATTTTTGGATTTTATGTCATCTATATTTCACTGATCCTATACATAACCTATACATGGGCTTGTTTTAGATGAACATTTTGCTGCCACCTGAGATGTCTGATGGTAGTCCAGATTATTTATCATCTTTTGGGTTGTACGCATGTTTTAAGATTTTGTTTTCGCCAGGCATTTCGCTGCCTGGTGAAACCAAAATATATTGGCGAAATGCCTGACAAAATCTGGTATTTTTCGGCAGGAAATTTTGATCGACCATTTCGGTAGTCAGATGACCACATTTTGGATTAAAACTTCATGAAAACCCTAAAATATGCATTATGAATAAAAAAGCATAATATTAGGAAGCAAACCATAATTATCAATGACATTTTTTTGGTGTGAATAGAAGAAAATATATTGATGAGAAAATAATTACAACAGGGATCCCCTAAGAGGGGGGCGCAGGCAAAGGAAAGGAATCAGGAGTCTTAGGAAATCCTATCTACATTGAATTGTATAGGTAGATCCCAAGCAATAACAATATGTATGTTTCTAGGGGAGTCTGCACAAGTTCTCTCAAATGAGAAATGCTACTTTGAACTTCAAAAAAGATGGAGTTTTATATTTGGCTGAATCTCCTAGATTTAGAAGTCTAGGTTCTGAGATTGCACTCCATCCATATGTGATAGATGGTAGCATAGAAGGCAAGTCTGCCAATGAGGTCACAAGTTGATTTCCCTTTGAAAACTGATTTGATTCACCTCCATTCCTTGTTGAAGATGTTCCAATGTATATGTAATACATGGTGACAAACATTCCCATGAATACCATTTATTTGGTGGTACATTCGTAGATGATACAAATTGGATCCCTTTGCCCATCCTAATACCACATAAAGTTGTGGGGAGGATTGAGACCACTAGTAAACTGACGGTGTCGACGCAAATGTTTAACCGATTGTATAACAAATGATTGGCCATGTCATACTGTCAGAAACGTCGAAGTCCTCCACAGTATTGTTATAAATGGCATAATCAACATACGGGAGATAAACTCAGGTATAGGTTACAGTACCTTTGTGATCCATGTAGTAAGCCATCATAACTGGATAGTGGTGGTGACATGTTTGGTTTGGGGGCTGGGTATGAGAAGAAGCTACACACAGAGGACGACCACTCTGTGACTGGTCATCTTCCCTATACATAGTGGGAAGTGAGGAAGAAGAGTTATACTGTCCAAACCTAGGGTAGCCCCATATAGCCATGACCATACCCACTGTACTCCGACCTGGTGCTCTCTACGGCAAAGGATGGTGAATGCCACTCCCGATATCCACTACTCTCCCATAGACTCATGCTTCCACGGGGGCCAGACAAGCTCAAAACATTGATGTCAATGCCATCAGCTTCCTCATTTGGTTTAAACCGATGGTGCGTCCCTCTGGTCTAGCCTACACGTGAGGAGGATGGAAGTGCATTGTGGACTACATGTCTACATCCTGTGTAGCTTGATCAAACTGGGTCTCTCTTGTGAATCGAATTGGCTTCGGCTCCGCCTTTACCTGGTCATACTCCTTTTAGAGGCCAACATATCATCACCTCCACCACCATCATCAACTCCGCCAGTAGACGGGGACAGTGTGACCGTGTGAGTGAGTGTGGCCACTGGAATGGGACTAGTCGATGTCCTCGTAGCCCTCTCGAGAAGCCATGAACTTATGAGGTGGTGAGGTCAACGAGGACAAGGTTGAAATGGTGGTAACAAATGAGATGGTGATTAAGGAAAACTCCATGAGCACATTATTTGATGCTTATTGTGAAATTGATCACACAGAGTTTATGATTCCACGAAGTTCTTTCAAGAGCAAGCTACATGCTTTGAAGATTACATTCTTGACATGTGAGTTGCCAGAGTATTGTTTTGGACTGAAGCTGGATGTACACCATGTGAAGTTGATTCGATGACTCTACAGAACTCTTGGACGAGTTTTTTTTAAACCGGGGAGTTGATGCAGATAAATCAGACGTTGACTTATTTTAGTGGAAATAAGCATTGGGTTTGGTTTTATACATGGTGGCTCTTTGATCCATGGGTTTTCATTATAATGGGTCTAAATTATGGGTAGGAGGTAGTAATACAGGATTTATTAATTTCCTAAGTTGTTGGGTCTAGTTAGAGTCCTATTCCTTTATTTCATTTGTTATTTAGTTCGGCTGGAATATGTTTCTAAGAGTCCAACCTTGTTTTAAACTGTATTCCTTTATTTTAGGTTGAGTTTTAGTAGAAATAAACCAACTCCAAGGTAAGGTATTTCCTGGAGGAGTTTTAGGGCTAGTTTGATTCTTGTTTTGAATCTTCTATATAAGTTTGTTGGGGCCTACAACCCTAGACACGAAAGTGATGAATGAAGTTGGCTTTTGCCTTTGGTTCTGTGATGATTTTAGATCTGATTCGATGCTGTGGTAATTCAGTATCAACCTTGTCATGGTGATTCAACAAGTTAGTGGTGATTCCTTTTGTCATATCCTTCATTTCTTTTATCTTCTTCTTTATTAAATAAAAAGAAAAGAAAAAAAAAGAGTAAGTTTCAACACATCCCTTGCTTCAGTTTTTTGGTTTGCTTTTCAGTTCTTAGTTCTTACACATATTCTAGTTGCTGGATTTTCTGTTCCTTATTTAATACAACTGTGATTTCAAATTAGACTTCAGATTTACCAATTGGATTCTATTTTGAACATCTCTACATTTTTAAAATCTCACCTTTGATCTGATTTCCTACATTCATAGTTTATCCCTGATTCAATTATTTCAGTTTTAAAGTTCTATTCTCAACTTCTGGTTTCAGATTTATATCTTGGTATTAATTCTGATATTCTGTGCTTAATGTGATCATTATTCTGGACTTTCTGAAGCCCCATCGAGTCTCAGTTTTTGGGAATCCTACCTAGAGTAGGATTCTTCAGAATCTAGGAATCTGACCATTGGATTGGTACCAAATTCTGATATTCTGTTTTCTTGACAGATTATGATATTCCCTTAAATTCTGGAATGCGATTGATAATTAATTCAGTTTACTGTTATTTTCTTAGTTTTGGTTCGTAACCTTCATTGTGATTCTGGTTTAATCTGAGTTTCTGAATCCTAGTTCTGCCAGAAACCATCACTTGAACTATGGTTGTATGCTGTCTGGGACAGGAAAGCATTAATCATTTAACCTTTCTGGCCCTGACATTTTCTACTTTCAGAAATACTGATGAATGACATGGATATTGAGGATCCTTTCTGTGAGAAATGTTATTTTGGCTTGGCAAGGGTGCCATTGGGTCAGAGGCATCATAGTAAGCTGTAAATATGGCTCGACAGAAGAATAGGTTTCTATATACACCATCAATCATGAAGTTCCTCCTAGGTTTATGAGTTTGCATACTGAATATCCTCTACTACAAAATTAAGAAATCAAAAGTAAAAAATAAAAATGCACAAAATCTTTTGATAAGTGGATCATCTGGTTCATCTTTATTCTTCAAGTACCAGTGTTTTCTGGCCGTAGTTGCAAAAAATATGGCCATCTTCCCAAGTCCATGTCCATCATCTGATAGAGAACTCTGCCGTAAATAATCAGCAAGAATTTTAAAACATTATTTCACTAACCTGGGGCAATCTTTGTCATTTCCTCCTAGAATACCCAAGAAACTTCAAATAAGGCAAAAAACTCTTATCACATCTCACTCGCAAAAGTAGAGTGGACGAAAGGTATTTTGACTGATTCCTTTTTTCATCATGTCAGGAGCAATGTTGACAAAGAAACTGCCCTTTTGTGGTGAGATTATCTTGGTAAACTATATGGCTCACTAATAGGGTGGTGAATCTTTTACGCTCAAACTATTTCCTCTCAATCTCCGGTAGGCCTACTACTGCTCCGAGATGACTGGTCATTCACTATTAAGTTTCTTATCAAATGATCAGGTTCACAACCATTCACCACATACATTCAAGCACAAGCACATATACCTTGCAACCACGTGCACTCACAACCACGTGGCCAGGTTTGGCAGATGTGCACATTCATTTCATCCACATATACACTTACAAGCATAAAGTAAATGACAGAATTTGAAGTACACAAGATATATATGGTTCGACAGTGTGCCTACTCCACGGTGCAAATGGTCATTGGGCTAGAACCCAAATGTGACCTATGTATAATGCGGGATACAAGTTTATATAGCTACAACTATCAAAGAGCACACTTTTCTAATTTATGCAGCTCCAACTGCAAGGGAGCAGCTATCCCCACTATCAAGCACCCACTTAATATAGTCAAATACAAGAATGCAATGTGCTTATAGAATGCCCCAAATGACAAGCCAACAACAACAACAACACAACAAAACCTTATCCCAACTAAATGGGGTCGGCTACATAGATTTTTGCCCTCTAGTCAGTTCTGTTCAAGGTCATACTTGAAAGAAGGCCTAAGCTATTCATGCCTTTCCTCACCACCTCCCTTAGAGTCATCTTAGGTTTGCCCTTACCTCTTTTAGATCATTTGATCTGATTTAAATCACTCTTTCGTACTGGAGCATCTAAAGGCCTCCGCTGAACATGGTAATACCATCTCAAATGACTTTTTCGTAGCTTATCATGCATAGTTGTCAAGGTGTTGCCTAGGTGTCTGGGTGGCTTGGTGGCACCTTGGAAAATATGCCGCCTTGGTCGCCTAGGGCGTTTGTTAGGCCTCTAATGTCTTGGTTCGCTTTGATGCCTTGACAATTTTGTTATCATGTATTGGCACCATTCCCAAATCAGCCTTAATATGATCATTCCTTATCTGGTCCTTCCTAGTTTTGCCACACATCCATCTCAGTGTCTTCATCTCTACTATATTAAGTTTATCTATATGATGTTGCTTAACTGCCCAACATTTTGCACCATACATCATAGCCGTTTGAATGACTATCCTATAAAAATTTCCTTAAGTTTTAAAGGAATACGCCGATCGCACAACACTACAGACATACCTCTCTACTTGATTTATCCTATTTTAATTCTTTGTGAAACATCATGCTCTATATCGTCTGTTTTATTTATGATTGAGCCTAGATATATAAATAATCATTTTTTGGTATGGTATCTCCCTCATCAATTTACCATCTCATTATCTGTCCTTGTGTGAGTAAAGTTACACACGATATATTTCGTCTTCATTCTACTTATCTTGAAACCTTTTGATTCCAATGTTGATCTCCGTAACTCCAATTTGGCATTAATCCCTGCTTTTGTCTCATTCACTAAAACAATTTCATCAGCAAAAAGCATTGTTTGAAATCCCAGCGATCTCGAATTTCTCGCCCTGGTTGAGATGAGAACACACCCTAGACACTAAGGCTCTAATAACGTTCTCACCTGTTCTTGTTCTAAACCGGAAGAGATGGTCTTTTTCTATTCTGTTATGAAAATAGTGTTCTTTGGCTGTTCTTTTGGCCTTAAGGCTATTTGGCAAATATGTTTCGGAACTAGTCTGAGAACACTATTCTGACCTATTTGCTGTTTGGTAAAATTTGTTCTAGAACATTTTTTTTCAAAAGATTCAAATATTACAGAATTGCATTAAACCAATATTTTACCAAATTAATTTATATTAATGTCATTTAATTATAAATTGTACCTGTGGGTGGATGGAGATAAGTTGATCAATTAAACAAGAAAATTTTCCAAAAAAAAAAAAAAAATTTCCATGCAACTAGAGCCGCAATTTTTTATTTTTATTTTTTAGTTATCATTTGGGTTCATTCCAAAAGAATTTAGAACACAAGAAAATCAATGAATCTTGATGGATTCGAACCACCATCTCTTGGGGAATCCCCAAGTGCTCTACCTGTTTGAGCTAAAGACTCGCATACACATCACATACACAATTCCATTACATTTTAATTTCTATGACTACTTTCTTTGAACCAAAGTTAATTAACCTATATGATAGTCCATAAATAGAAATCAGATTACCAACATTCTATGGGTAAAACCTTATTAACATCACATTCTCATAACTTATTTGTTCCTTCAATAGTTCAACCTGTACTAATTTCTGAGACACAGGATGGTGGTGACAAACCTGCCTAACTCTATAGGCAGTGAGGTTAATTGGAAACACTTCAAGGCCAGAGCTAATGATAAACTTCCTTCAAAATGAATTACAGAATAAGGCTTTTACTCACAGCCAAAGAGTTTGAAGAACAAAAGCTGAAGTGCAAATAATTAAGAAAAGAAGTCACAAGAGAACTTTACATAAGGAATAGATTGTACATGGAGTTCCCAAACAAATAAACTAGGTGTTAGAAACATGTGGCGTGAATCAAATATAAAGATTCATTAGGAGTTAGTTTTTCCCTGTCCAGACAATACTAACAAAATATTGCCAACTTAGGAGTTAGTTTTGCCCTTAAGATTATGAACAATTGCAGAAAAAAACAGAAATAAATTTTCCAATTTGTACGACTATTTGCTTTTGAATGAGCCAAACTCCAAAACCGGGGGGGCTCGAGCTCCAAACATCCTATGTCGAGCCAATAGCATCTCCCCCCTCCAATTTCTATTTTTTGCCCAATCTCAATCTAACCAGTTGAAAGCATAGGAAAACAAGAAAAATACTTCCTAAAATGTTCTTTAGAAGAAATAAATCACTGCAATGTGAAAATATTTTCCTGTTAAACTCCAAATACTGAGTGAAATTCAAGCAATTACAAATCAAAAGAAAATAAGCACCAAGAAGAAATATAATGTGGCGTCTGAAAACACAATGTCAGCAGAAACATCAAGAAAAAGCCTAAAATAGTTGATAGTTCTTCATCTAAAAGGAATTTTATATTCTGAACCCAAACCATGAAATTCCCAATTCAAAAACACCCTTAAGACTGAACAGCTGCAGAAAAAAACAGAGTTCATCCGGACCCCATTGAAGATGGTAATAACATGGCAATAGGAAAAAAAATTCCAACATTTAATATAATATAGCCAATGTCAATCCCAAACAAGAAATGCCCTTTTTTTTGTAGGCTATGGTGTTCATACCTCCGTCTGGATTAAAACCTTCATACAGATAGGGTTTGGTAGATTCTATCTGAGATCCAAATTGA
This sequence comes from Protea cynaroides, assembly GCA_028583415.1. Classification (NCBI taxonomy): domain Eukaryota; kingdom Viridiplantae; phylum Streptophyta; class Magnoliopsida; order Proteales; family Proteaceae; genus Protea; species Protea cynaroides. Next base: position 53,496,926 of record CM053265.1, read on the forward strand.
ATGTACAAGTAACTCCCATGAAACTCTAAAAATAACTATTCAACTATAGACAAACATGGAAAATTATATTATGAGTTTTGCAGCATCTTTTGCAACTGAGAACCTGCAAAAGATGTTGCAAAACTCGGAATAATCCCCATTTAACATACTCACCGAAAAGAAACACAATAGAGGAAAACAAGAGAAAACAAAGAGGGGGTGATGATTATTCAAAATGTTAGGGTTTAAAGTTTGTAGACATACTTGGAAAAAATTGGAACAATCGATCATAGGGAAGACAGAGATGGCGGAGGAACCGACAAGGGATTGCAATGACGATTGAGCACTCAACACTCAGAGGTAAGACGAAACCCTAAACTAGAATGGAGTAAAACCTTGAGATTTTGAAAACCCTAGTAGAAATCGAACGTGAGAGAGAGAGAGAGAGAGAGAGAGAGAGAGAGAGAGAGAGAGAGAGAGAGAGAGAGAGAGAGAGCATACCTCCATAGAAGGTTTCACAGCCACAGGACAAAGAGGAAGAAGATGACGGTACGCTGTGTGCAGAGAGAGCTTGAAGAAGGTTCGCACTTGAGAGCAGAGAGAGCTTTTTTCATAGATGTAGAAGTGAGAGCTTTTTCACGGGAAGAGCTCTATTTTATTGGGCACAGTTTTTGGTTTTGGTTTTTCCAAAACCGTTTAAGAACGTAAGAACATGGTTTGACATGTTCTGAAATTTGTGTTCTGAGACCAAATTTTCATCCGGTTTGTTCTTTGAGAACGGAAAAACAGACCAAATTTGCCAAACACTTTTTGGCTGTTCTTCCGTTCTGTCAGAACGGAAAAACACAAGAACTGTTCTCCCAGAGAGTTACCAAATGGTGGCTAAGTGTACAGTGTCTCGATCGTATCTCAAGATTTCAATCCATCTTGATAAGTAATTTCGACCTAAACCTGTTTTTCTTGATTGAAACCTGATTTATTTGGTTTTAGTTTGTACTGGATTGAGACCTGATGAGCTGTATGTATAGAACGGTTTACAGAATAGTACACACCACTCAACACTTACTTATTACTAATACCACTCAATACTAATTTATGACTAATACCATTTAAGTAAATGTTTATTAATTTTTATATTTCATATACTTAAGATATTATTCATAAATAATCAAACATCCCCCGTTTGAATTTAATAAAAATAGTCTAAAATTCAAATTCCAAAAAAATAAAAAATCAACCCCCAGTTCAAGAACACAAACAATATTTTTAGGAGCGATTTTCTACTGTCAAATACTAGGACTATTCTACAATCTAAGAATTTCATAAATCTTATTATAGTAAAACATTAATAAAAACCAGAAGAGTGCCAAAATAATCATTTGTTTTGATACCCAAAAAATTATTTCCATTCAGGCGACTTTAAATAGCATTCACGTACTTCGAGTAAGGTTTGACCAGAGTGTGATTCCTTCAATATAACTCAGAGTATGGGAATGCTATGTAAAGTCCCCTGAATGGAAGCATTAAAACAAATGATTATTTTGGCGCTCTTTTGGATTTTAGTATGATAAAATTTATGAAGATCTTAGATTGTAGAAAAGACCTTGTATTTGAAAGTGGAAAATCGCTCCTGGAAATGCCATTTTTGTTCTTGAACTAGAGGTTGACTTTTTATCCATTTGGAATTTGAATGTTAGACTATTTTTATTGGATTCAAATGGGGGTTGTTTGCTTATTTATGAATAATATCTTAAGTAAAATGTTTAAGGGCTGAGTGTTGTAAGCGACTTAAACTAGTGTTAAGCCTGTAAGCATAATACCAGTATGTGTAAGACTTTTTGCTACCATTATGTGTGATTATTACTACTTTATATGTATTAAAATAAGGTTTCTCTGAATATGGGACCTTATAATGCCCATTTAGCCAACCGAGATTGATAGGCAAAAAATGTACCGTTTCAGCCGAGATTTTCGAGAAACCTTGGCAAAAAACATACACTAATGAACTACATTTTGAATGTTTTTTGTTAGATCATCCACAATGAGGGCAAAAAGATAAGAGCTTAAAGCTGATCATTGATGTGACTCAATTGAAATTGGAATTTCACTACCTTGACCCCCACGGTTCTTACTCTAGTCACCACATTATAATACTTATCATTGACTATGTCCACATATTTGCTTGAAACACTTCTTTTATCTAGTATTTGCCATATTAACTCTCCAGAGGTTCTGCCATAAGCATTTTCCAGGTTAATAAAGACCATATAAAGGTCATTCTTGCATTCTGTAAATCTTTCTGTGAGTCTCTGAATTAAGTTAATAGTTTCTGTCATGGATCTCCCTGGCATAAAACCAAATTGGTTCTCCATAATAATAGTTTCTTGTCTCAAGCATGTTTCAATAACTCTCTTCCATAGTTTCTTAGTATGATTCATTAGTTTTATGCCTCTATTGTTATTGCAGCTCTGAATGTCACTTATATTTTTATAAATTGGAACCGCAATGTTTCTTCTCTATTCTTCTAGCATTTTTCTTGTGTTTATAATCTTATTGAACAACTTGGTTAGCCAATATACTCTATAGATTTCTAGGCTCTTCTACACTTCTATTGGGACCACATTTGGTCCTGGTGCTTTGACTACATTCATCCTCCTTAAAGCTTCATTTACTTTCGACACTCTAATTTTTCTTTTATACCTACAACCTATGGTGTCTTCATGGGTAATGCTGCCTTCTGGGACACTATTTACTTGAAGTATCTTTATTTAGTAGGCTGTAGAAATAATTGTTCCATCTTTTTATGTCTTCATCCCTCACTAAAACTCTACCATATGAACTTTTAATACATCTATCGTGGTTTAAATCTCTACTCTTCTATTTCCTTATCTTAGATATTTCATAGATAGCCTTTTTCTTTTCCTTTGTTCTCAGATTGTTCTAAAGATCTTCATATTTCTTTGCCTTGCTTCTCCTACTATCTACTTAGCTTCATTTTTTAGCAAGTTTATACCTTTTTAAATCCTCTACATCTTTACTCCTTTGCCATGTCTTATAACCATCTTTCTTAGCTTTAATGGCTATTTGAACCTCATCATCCCCTAAGATTCCCTAGTGGAATTATGTTTTCTTTTCGATATGCCTAGGACATCTTTAGTAACTTTCTTAATACAAGCAGTTATCTTAGTCCATATTGTGTTGGTGTCTCCGTCCAAGTCTCACTTTCCTTGCTTGACTATATTATTAGTAAATACTTTCAAGGTATCTCCTTTTAAGCTCCACTACCTTTTCCTAGTGCAAATAAGCTCACATTTCCTATGATTTGGCGTAATGATCCATGACCAGTAATCTATGTTGCATGGTTAGGCTCTCTCCTGGTATAACCTTACAATCCTTACATAACAAACTATCTAACCTTCTAGTTAGAAAGAAATCTAGTTGGCTACTATGAGGCCCACTTTTGATGGTGAGTAAATGCTCCTCTCTTTTTTCGAAGTATGTGTTTACAATGGATAGGTCATAAGACAACAAAATCTAAAACCGAAGTCCCGAATGAAAACTCACAACATACAAATCCTTCCCATAGGTACAAGCTTTACGCTATATGCTAATCCTAGCCTATAGTGAAATACAATAAAATGGGGATTTGACATGGGGTTTCCTACACAACTTGGTAATCGTTGGAGGTGCTAGAGATTGACTGTCTTCAATGGGTGACGCACTTCTATTTACCAACAACCCCTTTCAATGCTCGCCTTCAAATCTGTAACCACCTCCAAGGAGCGATCAGTGAACCAACAATAAATGATTGGGATGATGGGTATTCTAGGGCTTGGAGATGGGAGTGCTCTGTCACGGCCTTAGTCTTGCTAAGCCAACTGTGCCGGCACTTAGTTGCTCACAAGCCTTCTTGTAGCACTAAGTCAGCCTTATACCTTTGTTAGGAAAGAAGAGAGCACACAAGAGATCTTGGAATGTAAAAACCTATTGCAAAGAGACCTCTTCTTACAATAGTTGCTTGGATGTTTAATTGTAGAGTGCCTTGGCCAAATGAGGACAGCCTTATTTATAGGCACCAAAAGGTATAATGAATGGCTAAGATCTATACAACTGTCTTCTATCCAATAGTCAGGAATGGTCTAGTAAGGGGTCTAGAACATTCTCACCTCCTTGGTAGAAAACTTTATAAAACTCTTATGTACAAGTAGATTCTTGAAGATTTCTACACCCTTCCTTGTGTAGAGAGTTCCAATGGACCTTCCTTAGTCCAATGGGCCAACCCATGTGCTAGCTTGCGGATCATGTAGGCGGATAATCCATGTAGCGGGTCGCGGGACATTCTCCCCCACCTCAATTGGCGATGTCCTTGTTGTATCCTCCTTGTAGAACTTCAACATTGTGCCTTGGAACTGCCAAAGTGCTTCTGCAGGTTCTCAACTTGCTTCACTCTCTGGTAGTCCTTTCCATTTGTCTAGGTACTCCCTACTAGGAAGAACGCCTTGTCTTCGAATCACTTTGTCGGCTATCACGCATTCAGCTTCTCTGTCGTAAGGAGTAGCTACTCTTGTAGGTGTTTGAGTTGAAATTTCACGGCTTGGGTTTTCTATGTCTCTATGATACGGTTTTAACATCCTTGCATGGAAAACCGGATGAATCTTGAATTTGGGAGGAAGGTTAACCTCGTAGGACGTTTAACCGACTTTTCTCACGATCTCAAACGGGTCTTCATGCTGGCGGACCAACCCTTGGTGAACTTTTCTCATAGACTTGGACTACTATGGAATGAGCTTCACAAGCACCAAGTCGCTTGCTCCAAAGTTTGCAAAGTTTGTTGGTCGCCTTTTTTTGTTAGCCCACTTCTTTATCTTCTTCGTGGCTTTGTCAAGGTAAGACTTGGTCACGTCCATCTTCTGTTGCCACTCCTTTGTAGTCTTAAGCGCCAAGGGGCTTCTTTCTGTGTATCCTGTGTGTGGCGTCAAAGATTGTTGTCGTGTGGCCACTTCGAATGGCCTTTGTTTTTTGTTTCTCCCTTAGGTGGAAACCTCTTAGGCTGCTCTGGCAACATCACGTCCTTGGATTTGTCAAGGACCTTCTTAATAGGCCTAGGTAGCACCTCTGTAGGCCTTTCCTCCTTTTCGACCCCATTCTCGAACTGCATTGTTGACAGCAGCTTGGGGCCATTCTTGGTCCCTGGCACCGTTGGGACCATGCAGGAAGCTCCTTCCTTCATGATGCATACCGTGCTAATGAAGGGCATCGGTATGACTTTCACTCTTCGTAGGAACTCTCTTCCTAGTACAACTTGGAAATCATCCGTAGGAACCACTGATAGGTCTGTGGTACCTCTCCATGTTTCGATGTGCATTTTGACCCCTCGAGCCACACCATGAATGGGCCGAGCCTGGGAGTTGACGGCCTTGAGCCTCCCGTCTCTTTAGACACCTTCAATCTGAGCTTCTTTGCCTCCTCCACCGAGACAAAGTTGTGGGTTACACCCGTGTCGACCATGGCGCATGTGGACTTGCCGTTGACCCATGCTTCCACGTACATGAACCCTTTTTGTGAAGTGGTGGCCTTGACCTCCATTGTCTTGGCCTTCTTGATAGCCGCTAATTGTTGTAGCGACTCCATGTGAGCCTCCCCACCGATGCTCTTTTCTTCGAGTAGGGCCGACAACGCCTTTCTCTTGGGGCAGTCCCTAGTCGAGTGTGGACCATCGCAAAGGAAACAAGTAGTCTTTGGCTTGTACCTATCTTTCTTGTATTCCCTTGGCTTACCCTCCTTGTATGTTGAGGGTTTGCTAGGGCTTTTTTCTGGATGAGACTCCTTAGATGTCACCTCTCCCCTACCTTTTCCATGGAACGCCTTCTTGGACTTTGAGGGCTCTTCTCTCGTGTACTCCATTATGGACTCCACCGTTGCTATGGCAGTTGCAACATCCTGCATCCACGATGTTGCAACTCTTGTGCGACCCAGTTTTGGAGGCCATCCATGAAGTTGAACAATGATTCCTCCTCGGTCATATTCGGGATATCCAGCATTAGTGTAGAAAATTCCTTCACATAGTCCCGAATAGACCCAGTCTGCTTGAGCCTTTTAAGTTTCATTCTTGCCAAGAATGAGGCATTCTCGGGATAAAATTGTTTCTTCAACTTCCTCTTAAAGCTTTCCTAAGTGTTTATGGTGCACATACCTCTTTCGATGTCTGCATGCAGCCTACGCCACCATAGAGTAGCCATGTCTTTGAGGTAGAGAGTGGCAGTCCGTACCTTCATTGGCTCATCCTCAAGTGAGATTGCTTTAAAGTATCTCTCCATATGCCACAAGAAGTTGTTGACATCTCGTGCATCACGTTGTCCATTGTAAGACTTGGGTTTCGACAACTCCACCCTAGGCGCCTCCTTTGAGGTAGTGGCTCCCCTGCCACTGGCCTTTTGCACAATATCAAATCTGCTCGCATCTCCTCCATGCAAGCCTCGAGGGTAGCCATCATCTGTAACATCTGAACTTTGAAGCTATTGGACTCCACTTGTAGCTGTGCAGTGGTGCTGCAAACAGTTTGCAAGGTTCCGTCAAGTTCCTTGAATCGGCCATTGAACTCCTCCTTGAGTTCCCCCAAGCGGCCTTCGAACTCTTCCTCGTTTTGCTCCACAGCATCGACCTTGTCTCGGGTCTCGCCCGTAACTAGCTCCATATGAGGCAGTCATGCCTCCATCGCACCAACCATGTCTAGGGACTTGTCTTTACTTCTCTTGCTCTTCCCTGTGTTGGGGTTGGCATCCCTTCCTCGTTCGTGCTTGTGGCCCACCACATCGTGCACCTTTGAGTTTAACATGATGACAATGCTGTACAAGCGTCTCCCTTCGCAACCATGCTCTGATACCAAATTGTCACGGCCTTAGTCTTGCTAAGCCAACTGTGCCGGCACTTAGTTGCTCACAAGCTTTCTTGTAGCACTAAGCTAGCCTTATACCCTTGCTAGGAAAGAAGAGAGCTCACAAGAGATCTTGGAATGTAAGAACTCTATTGCAAAGAGAACTTTTCTTACAATAGTTGCTTGGGTGCTTGATTGCAGAGTGCCTTGGCCAAATGAGGCCAACCTTATTTATAGGCACCAGGTACGATGAATGGCTAAGATCTACAAGTGTCTTCTATTCAATGGTCATAAATGGTCTACTAAGGGATCTAGAGTATTCCCACCTCCTTAGTCGAGAACTCTAGATAACTCTTATGTACAAGTAGATTCTTGAAGATTTATACTCCCTTCCTTGTGTAAAGAGTTCCAATGGACCTTCCTTGGTCCAATGGGCCAACCCATGTGCTAGCCCGCGGATCATATAGGTAGATAATCTATGTAGCGGGTCGTAGGTTGTGACAACTCTCTCTCACTTAGGGTTTTTTTATTTTGCTCAAGAGAGTAAAAAAAAAACGTGCAGGATTTCCTCAAAATCCCCTTCAATAGTCATAGCCAAAATGCCCATCTAATGACTGCAAACAAAGCATTTTCGCCATTGTTGGTCGACCGCTCAAGGCTACCGGTTGACCACCTCTCCATTTGCGGCTAAGAAAAGAATCGGTGATGCATCGACCACTTTGATTGGTCAGTTGCTTGTATCAACCACTTTTGCAGGTTGCCCTTGGGAAACGCCAGCCATTATACTGGTTTACTTCTTGTTTAACTATCGGTCGACCGCTGGAGCATAGATAGGTCGACCGCTATATCGACCGCCTTTGACATGGAGCATTCGGGAAGTACTGGCCATTGCACTGATTGACCGCTGGCATCTTCTATAGGTCGACTGTCAGTGCCTCTACAGATCAAACATTGCATCAGTCGCCTGATTGATTTGAGGTCATATGTGTCTGGTTTTTTCAATTTTCTCCTGTTTTCTTCTACCTTCCTCCTTGCTGAATATCTTCACATTTCAACCAAATTAACCACCTCATCACCATCAAGTCATCACACCATGCCAACTGCCACTGCTACCAACTAACCAAACTGAATGAGTGATGTGTCTGCTTACTGAGCTGAGTCTTGCCAACTGGGCCTACTGAGTCTAGTGACTTCTTTGACAAACTCCCCTTTGATCAACATAGTGTGTTGACAAATGGCAAGAGCACTAAGCTCAACAAATGGCAAGAGCACTAAGCTCAACAAATGGCAAGAGCACTAAGCTCACAATCTCCCCCTTTGTAATTGTTGGCAACACAGACACAACACAGACATCTTCTCCCCCTTTCAGATAGCTTTTTTTTTTCCCCATTTGACAAATACTAAAAGGCTTCATTAAGCTTCTCTCTCTGCCCAACATTGCCAAGATGACAAAGGACATCCTCTATTTCCATGAAGCGTCACTTCTCAACTGAAAACAGATCTCTCCCTTTGCAAAATAATCCTTTGTTCTGACAAAATATTCTCCCATATATAGAACCACCAAAGGGTGCCAATGGATTCCCCTGAGTCCAGCATCGAAGTGAAAGATGTAGCATAAGCACATGCTTGTCCTTCCATATGCGCCTCAGCGCACTTTAGTACTTGGGAAGAGTAATCACTCCCAACTTCTGACGAAGGTACTCAGAAACCTCCCTGAGTAATGGTTTGGTGAAGATATTTGCCGTCTACTTTGCAGTAGGAATAAACTCCAACTGAACTTCCTCTTTAACTACCTTTTCCTTCAAAAAATAGTACTAGATAGCATATTTGTCAAGGCATCGCCTAGGCGCCTAGGCGCCTAGGCACCCTTGTGACGCCTTGGAACCTAGGTGCCCCTTTAGGCCTCCAATGCCTTGGTTCGCCTTGGCGTCTTGACAACTATGCTAGATAGCAATGTGCTTGGTTCTCGAGTGCATCATTGGTTCTTGGAAATATTGATGGCACTTGTGTTGTCACAGTACACTAACATTGGGTTGCTTAATTTAATTCCTAAGTCCTTCAACATTTGCTTCATCTACCAAACCTCAGTAAAACATGAGGTTGCTCCTATATATGTTGCCTCTGTTGTAGATGGGGAGATTGACTCCTGCTTCTTGCTATGCCAAGCTACCAATTTCTTGTGAAGATAAAAGACATCACCAATAGTGCTCTTTTTGATATGTACACGGTACACCCCTACCCATTCTGCACCTGAGTAGGAAGATGGTGAAATCTTTGCTCCTAGGATACCACAAACCATAGTCCATAATTCCCTTCAGATATCCTTGGAGGCCTGACGGGGCGCCTAGGTGATCAAGGCGCCCGATTTTCTAAGGCGTCACAAGGCCCCCTAGGGGCCTTGCCACCTACGCGACGCCTTGAGAACTATGATCTGAAGATCCTCTTCACTGCTGTCACATGAGATTCATTTGGGCTGGCTTGGAATCTGGCTACTATACACATTGCTTGTAGAATGTCTGGCATAGTTGCTGTCAGATGCAGCAGACTTCCAGTCATTTGCCCTATAAATGGTGTGGTCAATTAATGTTGAGTTATCATTCTTGCTCAACTTACACCCAATCACCATAGGTGTACTGACATGCTCACTGACTTCCATGGTAAACTTTTTCAGCATCTCCTTCAAATAGTTGATTTGAGATAAAAATAAAATGCCATCTTTTTATTGATTTTTTGCAGAACCAAAAAATGTGAAACTTTACCAATCATTAACATCTCAAAATCCTACATCCTCTCAGCAAAGTCCTTACATAGCTAATCCCTGTGGCATACTGGCATCCAAAGATGATGCCATCAAGATACACCACCACTACAAGCTGGCTTCTGTCTTCAAACTTGATGTAGAGATTGCTGTTCACAAGACCTTTCTTGAATCCCCAGTTTTCACAAGTAGATATCCAGTCTTGAATACCAAGCTTTGGGTGTTTGTTTCAACCCATACAAAGCCTTTGCAAACTTTACTTGAGTCATCTCCCAATTGTAATCCATCTGACTGCTCAATGTAGTCTTTCTTCTCAAGAGTTCCATTCGGAAAAGCCTACTTCCAATCCATTTAAAACACCCTGAAGTTCCTAAAGACCGCCAATGCAAGAAACATCCTGATAGCTTCCAATCTGGCCACAAAATCTCCTTGAAAGTCCATGCCTTCCACTTGAGCATACCTTTTGCAAACAAGCCTAGCCTTGTTTTTAACCACTTGACCATTGTCATTCAACTTGTTTCCAAAGACCCATTTTGTCCGTATCACGTTATTGTCAGTTGGTCTTGGAATAAGTTCCCATGTCTAGTTTTTGTCAATTTGGTCCAATTCTTCTTCCATAGTCTTCACCCGGATTTCATCTTGGCTAGCCTCAATCACATTCTTTGGTTTAATGTGAGATCAAAAAGAGGTGTTGGTGTTCATCCTCCTGGAGAGGTGTTGGTGTTCATCCTCCTGGTCTGCACTCCTGTACTAGGGTCACCAATTATCTGCTCACCTGGGTAATTTCTGCACCATTTTCTCTCTCTAACTTCTCTCAGTTGCCTCTGAGTTTGTTCTTTGCTCTGCTGATTTTTTGACTCTATGAATGCCTTTCGTCCTGACTCATTTGCCTTTTCAGTGAGGGCGTCAAACATTAGAAAGTCACTTATGTCACTTTTGTGGCTATCTCTCTTCTCATCCACTCCTACATCTTCACTCTCAACTATTCTCCTCTGCCTTTTGTTGTAGCATTTATAGGCCTTACTGTGTACATAATATCGAAGGAAATACCTTTATCTGCGATGTTCTCAAACTCCCCAAATTCTGCTCGGTCTTTTTGATGTGACATTTACTGCCAAAGACCTTGAAGTGTTTAGCAGTTGCCTTCTTCCCAAACCACTGCTCACAGGAGGTCTTGCTCTTATGAGATCTCAGCATGCACCTGTTGACCTGTTCTGAATGTACACTGTTGTGTACATTACCTCCTTCTAGAACCTGTTTAATACTTTGCTCTCTGTCAACATGGTTCTGGCCCCTCTGTCAGATCTCAGATATTTGATCCTTCTTCCGGTTTCATTCTCCACTAACTTTTTGAAAACTTCAAATCTCTGATTTATGCTTCGAAAACATTACCCAAGTTATCCCTGAGTAGTCATCCATACACAGCATAAAGTACCTCTCCCCATTGATGTCTTGTGTTCTCATGGGCTTACACAATTCAGTTAGTACAAGCTCCAATGGTTTACCAGTGTAGTACTCCTTTGCTTTGAAAGAGGTCCTGGTTAGCTTCCCTTCTGACATGAGGCATATATGTTTTTGGACTTATTGATACTGGGCACATCCATCACAGCCTTCTTGGAGGTGATCTTGGCCAAGTCTCTTGTGCCAAAGCCAATGATCTTCCCTTCCGACATGAGGCACATATGTTGTTGGAGGACTTATTGATACTGGGCACATCCCTCACTGCCTTCTTGGAGGTGGTCTTGGGCCTCTTGGCCAAGTCTCTTGTGCCAAAGCCAATGCTCCACTTTCGTTCCATCAAATAGGAACTTTCCATTCTCTCTGACAAGGTACCTTGCGCTTGCTGCCACTACCAGTTTTTCTGATTTCAGTCTTCCTTGTTGAAGATTACATCATGTCCCTTGTCACAAATCTAACACTTAACAAGTTGTGCTTCAATCCTGTCACAAACAAAACACATTAGATTTCACTTTCCCATCATTCAGCCTGATTGTGCCCTTTCCAACTATCTTGGCCCCATCATTATTGCCAAATTTAACTGTACCTTCTTCATACTGTTGGAGCTTCTCAAACCTCCTCTTGTCACCAGTTATGTGACTATAGCAGCCACTATCAAGTATCCATGGAGAAGGTCTGTCTTGTGCTTTCAAAGCTGTCTACATAACCAGAGACTTGGCAGTAGTCTCTGTTCCATCCTTTTCTCTCCAGACCCTTGCTTGACTGGTTGAGGTTTCTTGTTGACTTTCTTCTTGGGCTTCCTTTGGGAGTTTTCTGAGGCCTTACTAACTTCTTTTCTCTGCTGGGGTGGTATGGGGGGATACACTGTTCAGTACTCCCTTGCTATGCCCAAAGTTATGGCAATTATAGAACTCAACACAGTTATTCGCAAGAGGAGTGAAAAATTTCTACTTACAAAGTTGCTTGGTCTAGAGTTGAACTTGTAAGCAGCAATCTTGTGACCAAAAGTGTTGCACTTGTAGCAGTACCCTTGAAACTGAGAGCCTTGCCCTGGTGCTCTCTGTCAAGGTGGGGGTGCCATGTACCTCATTGGTCTTTTTGTGGTGACCCTGATGTGTCTTCTGTGGTCTTCCCTTTTCCCTTGCCATACATTTGCACTCTTTTTCTCATTGCTTGCCTTAGATCTTATGTCCTTCATCTGGTACGATTTTCTGTTGTGCCTATACCCTTTTCATTGGATTTCTCAAAGGACTCACCCTTTGCAAATCTCAAACCAAACTTGATGTGAGGGGGGTTCTTTGGTAGCTCATAATCTCATCAAATATACTTGTGCTCTGTTCCTTCTCAAGTTGGGTGTTCTGTTTCTGCACCTCGTCTAGCTCTCCCCTCAAGATGGTGATCTATTCTTCAAGCCTTGTGCAGTCTACAAGTTCAACTTTGAGCTCAAGAACCAACTCATTTGCCTAGTTGAAATTTTGGGTGATTTTTCTATTGCCTCTTCTTTCAATCCTCAACTCATCTAGGGCTGCTATGAGTTCATTCTCATGGTCTACCTTTGGCTCTTGCTCCTCACCATTGGACTCATCAGCTTCTTGGTCCTCAAATTGCTTTTCTTTGAAGGCCATAAAGATAGCTTCATTCTCCTCATCATCAAAATTATCTTCAGAGTAGAGTCATCTGAAGAGTTGATGCACTTCCTTGAAATAAAGCCTACTCTTGGGCTTACCCTTTTGAATATTTTTGTCCCCTCTATCATTGGTTCCTTCATTGGTGTCTTACTTCTGATTATCTTGACTTTCAATGGACACTTTGCAGCAAATGTCCTACACCACCACATGTGAAGAGGGTAGCTTCCCTCTATACTTCCCTTTTCCTCTGACCATTTTTTGACAAAGGGTGCCTTTGTTTCATCATCTGTGCTTTCCTCATCTGCAGACTGTTGCCTAGTTTTTTAATTCTTCCTTGGCTTGAAAGCTGCCTCCTTGTCTGTGGACTTGGTTCTGCCCATTCTCATCTCATTGGCAGTTAACCATGCATCTCATCTAGGTTGACCACCATACAAGTCTTTGGCTTCTTCAATTTTGGGACCTTGGAGTCAAATCTGGCAGGCAGGGATAAAAACCTTCTTCTCCCATCCTCTAATGGCATTCGCTGCCTCATTGATTCTCAGCATGTAGCCTTCGATGTTCTCTTCTTCATTCATCTTGAAACCCTCAAACTGAGCTCTGTGGGACTAGAGCTTGGCTTCTTTGATCTTAGCATCTCCTTCATGAATACTCTACAGCTTGCCTCAAACTTCTTTTGAGGTCTTGCTGCCAATAACCATACCAAACTCACTTTCAGCTAACTGATACAGAATTACATTCCTTGCGTTCAAATCATACTCAAATTTCTTCTTCTCTGAGTTGTCTATAGGGGGTGCAGTGGGAGGGGTGTAGCATATAATAATTGAAATTCGTACATCATTCCCTAATATCCCAGGTATGTCTCCATCCTGATTCTCCCAAAGGCATAATTAGAGCCGTAAAAATAAGAAGCCTTGCTAGAACCATGACCTTCCCCTGAAGCCATCTCTATTCACTGGATTTACCAGAGTCTTAGACTACCAGTGGCACTGAGCTCTGATACCAATCGTTGAACTATATTGCTCACTGACATGGGGTGAATAATTGACGCTCAAAAACTATTTCCTGTCAATCTTTGGTAGGCCTACTATTGCTCAGAGATGATTGGTCATTCACTGTTGAGATTCTTTCAAATGATCAGGCTCACAACCATACACGACATACATTCGAGCACAAGCACATATGCCACAACCATGTGACCAGGTCTGCTAGATGTGCACATTCATCACAAGCATAAAGTAAATGATAGAATGTAAAGCACACAAGTTATACATGGTTTGACAATGTGCCTACTCTATGGTTCAGATGGTCATTGGCTACAACCCAATGTAGCCTATTTACAAGGGTTAAAGTATCGTGTATCGGTAGCGCATCAGTTGGTCAATTTTAAGAGATGTATCGTATCGGTCCGACGATTTTAAGAGACTTATCATATTGTATTGTGGATATAGTAGATACGTTAGGATACGGGGCAAGATACACAAGGGAATGATTAGGGAACATTCAAAACATAATTTTGAAGCATAAAAATACTATAATAAGCAATTTTGAATTATTTCCAAGGATTGGAGACATATTTGATGACATTCAATGAGCTACACAACTTTAGTTCACATGAACTGTAGCTTGTAGATTTTTAGCAAGGAAGAAGACTAGAAAAGTGGAAAAAATCAGTTGTATCAAGCTTTATATGTGTGTAGTGACATCGAACCATATCGGTTCGTATCAAGGTGTATCGAATAGTATCAGTTCGTATCGAGGTGTATCGAGCCGTATCGGTTAGACACTTTGATACAAGTTTTATTTTATTATTTTTTTTGCCAGAAAATGGAAACTTAAGTGTATCGATATGTATCGAGTGTATCGATATGTATCAAGTGTATCGATATGTATCGAGTGCATCGACTGTATTGAAGTGTATCGAGCCGTATCGGTTCGATACGGTCGATACATATGAATGCACTTTTTGTTTTTAAAAAAGTGATACTTATCGAAGAGTGTCATATCGACCATGTATTGTATCGATACTTGAAATCGTGCCTATTTATAATGCACATTGCCCAATACAAGTTTAGATAGCTACAACTATCAAGAAACATCCACCTCTAATTTGTGCAGCTCTACTGCAAGGGAGCATCTACCCTCACTATCAAGCACCTACTTAATAGTCAAAAACAAGAATGTAATGGACTTATAAAATGCCCCAAATGGAAACTCAACATACAAATCCCTCCCAAAGATACAAGTATTCCCTTAGGTGAAATACAATAAAATGGGGATTTGACAATGGGGTTACCTACACAACTTTGTAATCGTTGGAGATGCCAGAGATTGACCGTTCAATTGGTGAAGCTCTCTTTTCCTCTCTTCCTTCCTCCTCTTCCTTTTTTTTTTTTTTTAAACTACAATCCCTTATCAAAGCTTCAACCACCACCAAGAAGAATAAATGAATCAACAATCAATGCTTGGGAAGATGGGTGTTCTAGGGGTTAGAGATGGATGTTCTCTCTCTCAAGGATTTCTATTTTGCTCAAGAGTCACCAAAAACGTACAAGGGATCCCCTTTTATAATCCCTAGAAAACCCCTTCCCAAAATGCCCAATTGATGTCTACAAACAAAGCATTTCCATTGTTCACGGTTGACCAGTCAAGGGTACCGATTAACTACCTCAGCCTTCGGGGCTGAGAAAATGGGGATACGTCGACCGATGCGACCACCTATATCGACTGCTTTTGATAGGTTGCTCTCGAGAAGTATCAGTCGTTGTACCGGTTGACCTCCTGTCTATCTACCGGTCAACCACCTGAGCATATACAGGTCAAACGCTATATCGATTGCCTTCAACAAGGAGCATTCGGAAAGTAACCGGCCTTTGCACCAGTCTATCGCTAGAGCCTCTACAGGTCGACCGTTGCATCAGCTGTCTGACTGATTTGAGGCCATATACAGCTGGTTTCTCCCAGTTTTCTCCTGGTTTCTTCTACTTTCCTCCTTGCTGAATATCTTCACGTTTTAGTTAAAGTAACCACCTTTTCACCATCAAGCCATCAAACCATGCTAACTGTCACTGCTGCCAACTGAACCAAACTGACTCAGTGACGTGTCTACCTACTGAGCTGAAGAGTTTGCCAATTGGGAGAACCGAGTGTTGTGACTTCTTCAACAAGCTCCACCTTGGCCAACATAGTGTGTTGACAACATAGTTGTCAAGGCGTCAAGGCGAACCAAGGCGATGGAGGCCTGACTGGGCCATAGTTGTCAAGGCGTCGCCTAGGCGTCCGGGCGGTTTGTACAGGCCTGGGCGCCAGGGCGCCTTGTGGTCGCCCAGGCAAGACAGGAACAACATTTATTAGGCAGTACTTAAGATATTATTCATAAATAAGCAAATACCCCCCTATTTGAATCCAATAAAAATTGTCTAAAATTCAAATTCCAGAAGGAAAAAAAGTCAACCCCCCTGTTCAAGAACAAAAACCATATTTTTGGGTGCGAGAGCGATTTTCAACTTTTAAATGCTAGGTTTTTTTCTAAATATAAAAATTTTATAAATCTTATTATAATAAATCATCACTAAAAACCAAGAGTGCGCCAAAATAATCTTTTGCTTTGATGCCCAAAAAATAATTTGCATTCAGACGACTTTAAACAGCATTCCCGTATTCCGAACAAGGTTTGACCGGAGTGTAACTCCTTCATTATAATTTGGATTCAAGCAATCTCGGATTTGTTGGAAAACTGATTATGCTAGCTTTGCAACGAATTCGAGATTGCTTGAATCCGAACTATATTAAAGGAGTTACGCTCCGATCAAATTCGTTAAAAGTACGCAAATGTTAGTCATAAATAATTGTTTACTTAACTCTAGACACAATCCCAGGTCTTAGTGTACATTAGTAAACTTGGGTCCACACCACATATTAATTAAGTTATGTCTTAAATGTTGATTATTTATGTAGAATGTTGCATATATATAAACATTAATATTTTAGAAATAAAAAAATGCACTGGGAACGCCTTGGTCGCCTAGGCGTTGCCTAGGCGGGCGCGCCTAGGCGCCCAGGATGGCCCCAAACGCCTTGGATCGCCTTGTCGCCTTGACAACTATGGACTGGGCGCCTTGGCGACCAAGGCGCCTAATTTTCCAAGGGGACCCAAAGCAGCCTGGGCGCCTAGGCGATGCCTTGACAACTATGGTTGACAACAATGACAACACCACTAAGCTCAACAGATTTGTAGAATGTTCATTTCCTATAGAAATGAAGGAGAGCTTACGGAATCTTATTCCATTCCTATTGGATTGACATACTCTGCGAAATAATTATGAGCACTTTTTGAAGAATTAGAATAGTTTAGGACAATTTTGAGGGCCTGATGATAGTTGGAGGCAATTTGTTGAGTGGGGTTGTTGCCCCTATTCCTGTGGAGATGTAGTAACATTATTGGTCACATGGTGGAGTTGGTTAGAGGTTTATTCATTTATCTTCTCTAAGAAAGATGAAATAACAATGGATTCTCTTTGCATTGTGAATTCTGGTCTCTCTCTCCTTTTCTTTTTTTCTTTTTTGTTTTTTTTTACTCCCCCCCCCCTCTTCTTCCCTTTTTTTGTTTTGGTTGATAAGCAACAATTTTAAATGACAGAGGAAGAATATATTAGGAGTATGACCATCTAAGAAGGACCAAAATGAACAGCATGCAAAACCTACAACCAAAGCCTCAAGATGTTACCTTTCTCCCTTATTTCAACATGTACTTCTGGTACACCCAAATATTAGGGCTTCTTATTGTAACTCTTTTTATTGCTGTCTTATAGGGCTGGGACAATGGGGCATTTGAACCATGTGGATCCTGCCTACAGGATGGACTATATGGCAAAGGAGAACATTTTTTTGTGGGCCTGTATCTGTTAAAGTTTTCAGTGGTACCTGCATATAGTAACTTAGAAGGCTGTGACTGTTATTTTTGGAGATTCCAGTCTGTTGTAAAACCTTTTTGGCCCTTGTAAAGTGTTGAGGGCCTATTTTTTTGTGTTTTCTTTATCTTTAATAAAACTCTAGGATCAGTTGAAAAGGATAAAACTTTATATTTGATTGTTTTTAAGCCATACTTGTCATTGCCATTGGATTTGTTTTGTTATCTTTACATTTTAGTATCTAAACTCCGAAGGAAAAAAAAATCTTATTTTTCTGTTATTGTAAAAATCATTATGTCGATCTTGCCTACAGGATGGACTATATGGCAAAGGAGAACATGTTTTTGTGGGCCTGTATTTGTTAAAGTTTTCAGTGGTACCTGCATTCAGGAATTTAGAAGGCTGTGACTGTTATTTATGGAGATTCCAGTCTGTTGTAAAACCTTTTTGGCCCTTGTAAAGTGTTGAGGGCCTATCTTTTGTGTTTCCTTTATCTTTAATAAAACTCTAGGATCATTTGAAAAGGATAAAACGTTATATTTGATTGTTTTTAAGCCATACTTGTCATTGCCATTGGATGTGTTTTGTTATCTTTACATTTTAGTATCTGAACTCCAAAGGCAACAAAAATCTTATTTTTCTGTTATTGTAAAAATCATTATGTGGAACTATTCATTTTGGTTATGTATAAAAAAATAAAAAAAGAAAGGACAAGACTATTGTCTTTTTTATGGGTATAATTTATCCTGTAAATATGTTGTGCTTATGCAGATTCAAACGGGTAATCCACTAGACGAAATGTCTATAGCATGCATTTTACGTGACTTGCTACATGCGATCGAGTATCTCCACAATGAAGGAAAAATTCACAGAGATATTAAAGGTTATATTCAAAACTTTGTGTATTTCTTTCATTGTTTACAATTATTCTTTGATGGTTTCAAAATAAACTTCACTTAACATTGTCACTGTAAAATTATACAGACTTCTATTGTAAAATTTTCATTATGATATCTTTTCATTTATGCTGTCTTCTTTTCTGTTAACTATTTTGCTGAATCACGAACTTGCTATAATACTTTTGGCAGCGGCAAACATATTACTGACAGAGAATGGAGATGTTAAGGTACATAATGCCTCTTTGCCTGAACAAGTTCTAATGATATCAGCCCAGACTAGGTGGATAAAATGATTAGAGGGGTTAAGATTGGCTGCACTTATTTATGGTTTCTTAATTTGAATCCATTGGCTGTGACAGGTTGCAGATTTTGGTGTTTCTGCACAGTTAACACGGACAATTTCAAGAAGAAAGGTCATCTCTTACACTTCATGTTCATGCATTGATTGAACATCTATTAACAACTTTCTTGTTCATAGTTTCTTCATTTTCTTTCTGCTTCCTCAAACAGTTCATATTTCTTCATTTTGATTTCCTCCTTTCCTTAATTTTGTTTTGTAGTCTTGTTGGTTTGTATAATTTAAATGCATACATGCCATGACCTGTTTGTTTGGTCATATGTTCATGTATTTAGTTTAGTGTTTATTTTTTTTTATATGCATGGTACTTAGCTTTTGCTTTTGATTACGTATTGATTTATTAGCTAAAAGAAAACTTATCTATTGAAGTGCTTTATACTGAAAGTAGCAGTTATGAGGTTCCTTATCCTTTCATCTATATTTTCATTTATCAGCAAAGCTTGAAGTAGGTAATGTTGATTTATTAGCTAAAAGAAAACTTATATATTGAAGAGCTTTATACTGAAACCTTTCCCTTCGATGAACTTTTAAGGTTTCCTCATCTTGTTGAAGCGTTCTTTCAAGATGATCTAACATCTCTTCCTAACGTAGGCTCATCTAGTCTCTGATACCAAATAATGCGGAACAAGATGGAAGGTATACACCAAACTTGTGGGGATGGGGAAAGGGATAATAAGGGAAGGTAATTGGGAAGGTAATGGATTACCGTAATAGAAAAGGAGAGAATTATGTATATTGATAGCATTCTTTTCCTTCTATCATTCAAAGAAAAGGGGTAGGGTAATTTAGAAAACGAGAGAGAAAGGGAAATGCAAGGGATCACCGAAGGGAAGGGGAAGGGAACTATCATGAGATGTAGAGAAAGGAGAGTGAAGGCTGTGAGGGACAGAGAAGAGGGAGGTACGGCCATAACCAGGGGAAATATGATGTGAGAAAGAGAGGGACGATAGAAGCCGAGAAGGAGAGAAAGGAAGGGGAGAGAAGAAGAACCGTGAGAGGGGGGAGAGAATGCCAAGAGAGAGAGGGAGACCGAGAGAGAGCCTTCTTTTTTTTTCTTTTCAATTCATCATTGCATATCATTCAATAAAGAGATCTGCATATAAAAAGGCTTACAACCCTAATCAGTGGGGCCCCCAAGAAGAAACTAACCAAATTGTGGACTGATCCACTTTCCTATTACAATTAAAACTAAATAAACAAAACAAACTATGGGCCCACACAATAACTAACCACGCCTCTAATAAAGGAAACAAATAAGCCTCTAATAACATAAAAGATTACAAATATTTTCCGAATTAAAATTAAAATAAAGAAAGATGCCTTGTGGATCCCGTGCTGTGTCATAGGGATTCAATAATAATGAACATTAGAAAATTCATTTGGGTGATTGGGAATTTGCGTTGATTTTTTTTCCCGTACGTTTAAAAGGTTGTTGGGTATATTCAGAAATATTGCTAGGTAAAATGCACTTGTTTATGTTGCTTTGCGATCCTGCCTCTTTTATGGATCTGGTAACATTCTTTGCTGATAATATAGTATATGTAAAATAAAGCTTGAAATGTGATCATGTGATCCATATTTCCTAGGAATGCCTTTCAGCTTGTTGTAAATCTGCTTTCTTATTGATGCTTTTAAGCATATTGGTATGGCTGAAGATATAGCATAATGGTATAAACATGTATTTCTGTGGACATGATGCTCTTCAAAGCACAAGAGAGAGCATGAGAAGCTTGCAGAAGCTGAAAGTGACATTTTTTTCTGCTTGTATTCGTTGCACCTCATTAGGTTCGGTCCTGTTTCATTGTTGCACAACCATTTCAGGTCTGCACTGATTTTTTGTTTCTAAGAGATGAAGGAAAACCATCTTGCATATTTTCTGTACTGACAAGTTTAAGTTGTCGCAGACATTTGTAGGAACACCTTTCTGGATGGCTCCAGAGGTCATTCAGAATTCAGAAGGATACAATGAGAAGGTAAGTCTTGGAGGAATTGTATTGGGTAATTCTTTTGCTCGTTGTAAACCTTGGGCCACTTGTTTCACACAATCAGCTTTTGCTAAATGCAGGCAGATATTTGGTCCCTGGGTATCACTACCATAGAGATGGCAAAAGGGGAACCTCCACTTGCAGATCTACACCCAATGAGGGTTCTTTTTATCATACCTCGAGAAAATCCACCCCAGGTTTGTTGAATGTTCTTTGATGTGTGGCAAAGACTATCACCGTCAATTGATACAGAACCATTAGATGCTTTTTGCCAAATGGCTAATCACTCCTAATTGTATTAAGGCTTGAGAAATTTGTTTTCTATTTTTTTATGCAGCTGGATGAGCATTTTTCCCGTCCTATGAAAGAGCTTGTTTCCTTATGTTTAAAGAAAAATCCTGCAGAGGTAATTATTTACATCTTTATGGTGCCTTATTTATTTTCTTTTGGTTTCAGATATTTTAGGTATACACGAATCAAGTCAAGAGTAAGACTTATATTTGTATTCCTGAGTTATGCAAATCAAAAGATCTATAGACATCTTAAGTTATGAGGTATCTGTTTTTGTCTTACTAGCCATGAAATGGATGAGACTAGGGGGGCATAAAACAGTTCTTAAATGGCAGAAAGTTGTCAAATGTTTTGGCAGTTCCAGACTCCTATTAAATGAGAAAAACACACGGCTGCCCTTCTCTCATCCTGGATGAAAATTTGCCTGGGAGTTCTGTCTTTGTTTGTTGTGGGATTAACTTTTCTTGCCTTGGTAATAATCATGAGAATAGCCATGTTCTTGGATTTGCTCAACAGTTCACTTCTTTATGCTCTGTATGCCACTGAACCTGAGGGAATTAGAATCTTCCAACCCTTGAATAATTGGAGTTATCCTGTACAAAAACTACTAATTTTTTCTTGCAAAATAGGATGGTTTGATAATGAAGCTTTTGTTATTGTCTCATTCATCATCAAGTAGCATCTATAGATTTGTAATTTTCTCCATTTTATTGTCTTTATTTCAGAGGCCTAGTGCCAGGGAACTTCTAAAGCATCGTTTTATCAGGAATGCCAGGAAAAGTCCCAGGCTTTTGGAAAGAATAAGGTGCATGATATACTGTTTTCTGTTGAGAACAATTTGCTTATATTGTGCTTAAGATACTTAGGTTATAATTTTTCTGATTATGTCATGTGGGATATGAAGTTCTGTTGATTTTGGATCCTGTCTTTTTCATTATTTTTTTGGCTATGTTTATTTAATAGCGAGCGGCCAAGATACCAGATAAAGGAAGATGCAGAAAGCCCTAGAAATGGTCCTGTTGCTTTTGGAGATTCATTTGGCACTGTAAAGGTGAACCGAGATTTGATAGATGAAGAAACTTCACGAGCCAGGTCTGTCATTTATTTGGATTGCTGATGCTTATGTCTGTTATACTTTAATTTATACTGATATGTTCGAATGTACCCTAGTCATGTTAAAACCCTGAGAAATGCTGGATGGGACTTCAGCATGAGTGAATCACAGGGTACAGGAACCATCCGCAGTGCTATAAAGCCACCTCAGGTGCTTGGAACTAAAGAAAGGAAGTCAGAAGCCTCGTACAGTCAGGCTACCCCAAAAAAAACTTCAGAAAGGAGTAGTCAGTGGTTTTCTTCACCCAGAAGTGTGGTTCAGGAATCATCAGAACTCTCCCTGGTCAAGGACGCTAGAGATCTTTATGATGATGGAATGCAGGATAATTCCCATGAGGATGTAAGATTTACTTTCTTTTGGTATTGATCAATTTATCCAATGCCTTTAAATATCTGAAAGTGTGAACTATTCATTTACAGGAGGAATTATCTGTAAGTGGATCGGGAACTGTAGTTTTCCGATCTCCAAGAGTTCAGACATCTACAGTGTCAAGTGAACAAAGTTTTTTGGTATGATTATATTAAGCTGATTGGGAATTTTTTCTATGAATTCATCCTCATGTTTACATTATATTTTTGCTAGACATTCATTTGGAATCTTAATCCTTTATTGTGTAGTCTAGCAACAAATATTCTTCCTTTGAAGATGAATCTCCCAGTGGCACTGTAGTTCTCCGTGGCCAGCACGATGATTCTGGTTCTCCTCGAACACCGAAGTCCAGACTGGGTTTCCAAGAGAAATCTTCGAGTGCCTCGGTAGAAGACAGTGCAACCAATCTGGCTGAGGTGGTTGTTACCTTTGAGCTATTGTACAGCATGTTCACCATTTTACTTGTTTTTGTGAATAGCTTTTTTTGGTATATATATCAGGCGAAAGCTGCTATTCAAGCAGGATTTAGGAAAGCAAATCCTCGGGAAAGGTTTATATTGGGGAAGCTTAATAGAGATGGACAAGAAAGTAAAACAACAGAAGGAACAAATAGCTCTGCTTCTTCCAGGTACATGGCGTTACTCTTGTTTGTGTGGGTGCAAATGACTGTATTATTTACATGCAAGACAATGCAAGAGAAGGAAAATGCTTATTATTGCTTCTGATTCACCACTATTTCTTCTCAGCCACTCTCATGAGTTCTTTGATGCACACAAAGTAATTCCCAGATCACATCAAGCAAGTGATGATGAAAATGCAAGAAATTCTGCAGCCGCATCATCTCCTGCATTATCAAATTTGCTTATCCCTTCATTGAAAGAGGTAAACGTGTAAACATTTAGAAAATTATTAAATTATTACTCGTGTGTGTCATCATTTCCCTAGCATATCCAGCTCAATAGTCTGTCTTTTATGATAAAGATTGTGGTAAGCTCCTTACAATAGATTTGTTCCTCTTCTTTTCTTACTCCCCCCCTTTCTTGAGTTTCTGTTCACCTTCGCTTGGGGCTCCATCAGTTCAGGGCAGTGCTTTATATTCATCTTGTAATCTGAGGCTTTATGATGAAGTGATTTTTTTCTGACTGTGAATCTTGTTGGTTACTGGGTGTTAGGGTATAGCCATAAATATTTCTACTCCTTTTTCCGGTTGATGTTTATCAAGGTTTGTTATTGATGCAGTCCAAGAAGGCAACCAGCCCACATGGTCAACACTGTTCACGTGGTACTGTTACGTGAACAGTACCAGCAGCAGATTTTTTCACTCTTTTGTTATTTCTTTCCTAAAAGTTAGTTTTCCTAATTTCATTGTTTAGTTTGTTTCCTAATATTTAGGATAGATTGATAGTAGGTTTCAATTACTTGGAGACCAAGTATTTACTTTCTTATTTTCAGATTTAGAAAGTTTTCTTTCCATTGTATTAAAACCTTCCTATGTTATAAGGAGGTTTAGTTTTTAGTAGTTTTCTCTCTTTTCTATTTTAATTGTAAGTATTCTCATTATAAATAAGAGGAGTAGAAGCTGGCGGTAGCTCTTAGAGTTGGCCAGAAAATTGTTTATCAATTTTTGGTTGAGTCTCATAGGTTGTGAGACTCAACCGAAGATCTCTTTATTGGTTTCCCTTGTGTTATTTTTAATACTTTCAATCTCTCCCTCATCCTCACTGGTTTGCGACATGAATGCTGCTGTTCCTGACCACTCAACCCTGAAGAATTGAAGATAGCAACCAGAATTGTCAAGTCTGAAAGGCCAGAGGCGAAATAATTAGAACAGGTCGATTTCGATGCTTTGTGGTTTCTGTTTTCATGGTTGGATCAAACTCAGCTTCTGGTATGTCAATCATTACATCCTAGGGAACATTGTTGCCAAATTTTGAAGCTTTCCTATGGCCAGATTTTGAGATAAGTGATTTTTATTAAATTCTTTCTATTTTCTGTTTTGATTGGACTGTGAAGATCCTATTGCAAAAAGAGGGTTTTGTGATTTGTGTTGTGTGGAAACCCTCTTTGCATCAGTTATATTTGGTGATCTTTTTCTCCTCAAGTTGTAGAACTTCATGTTTCTTTGGTTTCCTTCTTGCTATATCTTTATGTTCACACTTGAGTTCTGTTGAGGTCTGAGGGGCTGTTATCCCAATAATAATTTTGGATTTCTGGTGAACCTGCTCGATATGTTGCTGCTTGGTTTGGTGCTTTCGGCAGTGTTTTGTTATTGACTGCAAATATTTTTAAATATACTCTGCCCTGGCAGTAACTGTAATTATTTGACTCCTGCATTGTATTTCCACACCTCTTTTGAGGTGTGTGGTTTTGAACGAAAGCACATTATCCTATTTTCTGTGCAAGTTGTATAAAAAACAAGAAACCTTGCAGGAACTTGGCCTGTTTTCAGGCCTATGTACTATTTCAACAGTTGATGTTGAAACACTAATAGTTTCAGAACATATCATGTAGGCAGTTGGGGATAATTCGGAAGGGGCAGCTGTGCGTGTTGTCGCAGATTCACTGATGGATCTGGAGCATGTCAAGCCTGGTTCCTGTGAAGCCCTTGTCAACGTGTTGCTCCAGAGACTGGGAAGGTTCACAAGTTCTTTTTTCACATTCTTTTCTCCCTCTAGCGATTTTTGTTCTTTCATATTGTAGTTTGTGCTCTCTGGTTTAAATGACATAGGTAGATAAAAAAAAAAAACCCTTGCAGTTCGAGAGAATCTTCATTGAAGGACCTCCAGGAGCTGGCAGCTCGCATCTTTACAAAGTGCAAAATTGCCCATGAAGCTGAAAATGCAAATGCAGAATCTGACAGAAGGAAGCAACAAAATGTGGAGCTGTCTGAGAACCCGAATTTAAGCCCTCTTGCAAGGTTTCTCCTTGCCAGGTCTGTTTTTTAAATGTTTTGTTTGTTGGCATTCATTGGCAATGTTCAGAAGTAATGTGACATTAATGGTGCAGATGGCAGAGTGAAGTTTCAAGAGATCTCAACCCAATTTGAGAAAAGGTTGAATTGATGTTACCATCAGCGCTTCTGTTCTCTGTTTGTATATTTTTTTTATGTACATATGATTATCAGAAAAACTATATTTTTTGCCTTGTGCTTTTTCAGCAGCAGAATTGCTGTATAACGAGCAGGTTTATATTTATCTTTTTATTTTTTTTATTTTTTAAAATTTAATTTCTGTTTCCATGCTATCTACTCCAGGGCTTGATTCATGTGTACGCAAATTTTCAGAAATATGCAGAGAAAAGAACCATGAAGCCATTCATAAGTGGTTCCATTCTCTAGATTATTGTTGTTATTTATTTATTTATTTCTTTATGTACTATTATTGGTATTGATTCATGGGTAATCTTACTCTTATGAAACTAACTACTTGGCAGTTGATGTGCCTTACATAGTCACATGTGGATGGCTTAATACCTTTGTTGCAGAAGAAAGTAGTTTTCAAGTTAAATAATATCTGAAGGCAGAAGTTTTTTCTGGTCTGCAGACCAGGTATGACACCGTGGTTTGTAACATTCATCCTCATTCCCGCATACCATTTATGAATTGCTGGTAATGCCCTGTTAGTCCATGCCTCCCTCAAATTCTCTGGTCTTTGGACCAGAGAATCTCTTCCCATATCTGAATGGTGTAAGAATTTACATGGTGGAGCACCATGGGTCTGTTAGCCACGACGAACTTAGGAGTTTGGAGTTTCGTCAATCTTTTTCTTGTGAGGGAATTCATTTGTGTGATAGGCAAGCGGAGTATCCACGAGTGGGGATACTGTATTCATGTACTGTTCTGTTCTTAATGCTTTCCTATTCTGAAAAAGGGCGTTGTGTTTAGTAACATATTCCATGATATAAGAATGAGAATCTATATCAAAGCCCTTTTTTTTTTTTTTTTTTTCCCTCTCTCAGAATATGATCTTGACTTAGATTGTATTCTAAAGATGCATATCAAATGCGTGTTAATTTATAATGACTCTCAAGTGAACTAAAACACTCTTTTCAGCACGTGCTACTTAGGCTGTCTTTGGTTTCATTTTTATTTTTTGTTTTTATTTATTTATCCAGAAGTATTTTTAAAAATCATTTTTGATATAAAAAAAGAAAAAAAATTTCATTTATATCCCATTAAGGATTGCTAACATCATCTACACCCACAAGATTATAAAAACATCATCTAGGTGCACTTAACCGATGAAAATCACTAAAATAGTTGAAATACAATTTTACCCTTCATATTATAAATTGAAAAATTAAAAAATTATGTTGATTTATTAATTTGACCTTTAAATCAAACTTATATTTTATCTTCCTCTTTTCTTTTCACTCTCATCTAAGTCTTAACCCCTAACATTGGAGTCTCCAGCAGCGTCTTTCATCACTGAAACTTGGCGTTGGAAATTTTTAATTCAAAATTGAAAATGTAAGTAATGAAGAAGCGTCTAGATTGAATTGGAGTTGGAAATTTGGTTTTGTTTTAGATCTTACACATGATGACGTGATCTGGAGATGGCGATGAGAGGTATATCGATTAGAGAGTATAAAAAATCTTAATCACTTAGATGAGAACAAAGAGTTCCAAATGAAAGAGGGAGTGAAGTAGAGAGGATGTAGAAGGAAGAAGTGCATCTGCAGTGACAAGAAATATAGGAGCAGAGAAGACTAGAAGAGAAATCAACATAGTTACCAAGAAAAATAGGGTTTTCAATCCTCTCCAAAGCCGTCTTGATTTCTCATCTTTACTCGATCCCATCTCTATTATCAATCGGAATCCTTTCTCTCTCTTAATCATCTCCTATACCTTAAAATTAGAGAAGATTGCCACCTAATTATAGAGAGAGATCCATTGGATTCCAGATAAGAAATAGCAACTTTTCCTGCCACTAACCTAGGGGGGGTGGGTTAGTTGATGAGCTCAAATATATAATCTCAAGGAGAAAGAACAAGCTCGCTCACTCACTAAAAAATGGCAACTACCAAGAGCTCTGCAATGCTACCCTTTTCATTCTCCTCCTCTGTAACTCAATCTATGCAGGTCCAATCTAGATTGTGGTGGTTCTTGTAATGGAGAAACGTTCTTTTGACCATATGTTGGGTTGGATGAAAAAACTCAACCCAGAAATCAATGGGGTTGATGGAACTCAATCCAACCCTCTTTCTACCACCGACCCTAACTCACCTTCGAAGTGGAAGAATTTAAGTTGCAGGACTGGAGCAAATGAAATCTCTCTCTCTCTCTCTCTCTCTCTCTTAATGTGAAACGCACAAAACACAGAGATGGAGATGACACAGAGAACACACGGAGCTTGCCGGTACAACTGGGGTCGTTCAATCTTTGAAATCAACGGTAATTATTTACTCATACAGACACACTATTCCTTCGTCTCTCTGTCTGAATCTAAACCGTTAGTTCATTTGTCTGTAAATTGAGTCTTGAAATTTTCACCAAAAAAAAAGGGTCTTAGAAAGTAACTTATCAACGTCCTGGTAGAACTCATCGGAATATTCGATGGCGTCACTGACCCCCAAAATACAGAATTGAAAATTTCCAACTCCAATTCGATATGGGTTTCTGCAAAGTTCTAACCATGGCTTTCGTTCTTCTTTCGCCGCCGTCATGGACTTCCCACAGTCATCGAATATGTTGCATTCGAAGAAACTACCACCACCATCACCTATAAAATTAGGTAAAAGAGAAGAGCAGAAGAGGATTGAAGAAGAAGAGT
The DNA here is from genome assembly GCA_028583415.1 of Protea cynaroides. Classification (NCBI taxonomy): domain Eukaryota; kingdom Viridiplantae; phylum Streptophyta; class Magnoliopsida; order Proteales; family Proteaceae; genus Protea; species Protea cynaroides. The sequence continues at coordinate 53,525,317 of CM053265.1, forward strand.
AGCAGCTACAATGAGGATTGAAGAAGAAGAGCAAAAGAGGAAAGAAGAAAGGTAAAATGGTCTTTTACTTTAATTTTAAGGGCAATATTGTTCATAAAAAATTTCATTTGAGCTAACATCAACAACTAACAGGAATCTTTTGACGGAGTAGACTTCTTTGACTAGCAGAGCAAAAATTTTAGGTAGTAAGTGATGTTTTTACAATCTTGTGGATATAGATAATGTTAGCAATTCTTGATGGGGTGTAGATGAATTTTTTTCAAAAAAAAAAAAAAAATTGTTTGGTAGAGATTATGCATAATAGATTGTAAAATGAGAATATGTTTCTTTACCCAAAAAAAAAAAAAAGGAGAATAAGTTTGATATTTTATTAAAAATAAAAAATCTATTTTTGTTTCTTCAAGTTGCAAAATTTTCAAGTCATGATATCTTGTGATTTTTTTATCTGATCAAAACGAAATTTGGACTCTCTTACCTTTTTTTTTTTCTTGGACTTAATATCCAACGGATTTGATCGGAGGTTGAACGGCTACAAAAGTACAACTGAGGTGGCCAAAATCAAGAACAAGAATTGGATTTCTTCAAAAGTTTTAGAAATTTTCAAATCTTGATATCTAGTGATCTCTTCTCCAATCGATTTGAATTTTTGAAGCCCTTATTGATTTTTACTATACTTGACATTCAACCAAACGGATTGAAGGTTGGACAGCCAGAAAATGTATTTTATGATGGCCAAATCCATGAAACAAAGAGGGGAAGTGAATGAGAAGCTAATATTATAAAATAAAAAAAAAGTATTGATTTTACTATTTTAATGACTTAAAACACATGTTCATTAATAAACCTTGTCAATCGGAAGGATTTCTCTTGTGATGTAGTTATTTAGCCAATGTTTGAGATATTATTCATTTGCATCTTGTTTTTTAACTTATTCTGTTTCTTATGTTTCAAGGGGAGCAAATACTTGTGCTACCCTTGCCTGGAAAGCCACTACCATTTTAGGGTTGGTTGAGTGGTCGTGTTCCATTCTCTGGCTTTATTATTAATTTTTTTGGGTAAATCTTGGCTTCATGATTTAGTTAATCATGATGCCTCCTCGGTTGTTGTTCGTCTTGATCATGAATAGATTCTCTATTTATTCAAAAAAAAAAAAAAAAATACACATGCTCATTAAACACTTGTGCAAAAGTTGGCAAAAAATAGTTTTGGCCAAAAATCAAAAAGAGGTATCGATTTCTTTTTGTTTTTGGGTTTTTTTTTTTTTTTTTTTCATAAACACACCCAAAAATGATACCAAACATCTATAAAAACAAAATTTGTAAGAAAAACAAAAATAAAAAAAAAGAAAAAATTTCATCTACACCTCATCAAGGATGGTTAACATCATCTACACCTACAAGATTGCAAAAACATTACCTAGGTTCACTTAACTGACAGAAATCACCAAAATTGTTGAAATACAGTTTTACCCCTTATATTATAAATTGAAAAATTAAAAAATTATGTTGATTTACTAATTTGACCTTCAAATCAAATTTATATTTTCTTTCTCTTTCCTTTTCACTCTCACTCAAGCCCTAACCTCTATTTCATCTTTCCGTCCTCTTCTCCCTCTATTTCCTCTGTCTGCCATCTTCTCCGCTCTATACAGAAGCCTCCCGATTCTGATAAGTCATGAAAGTCATGAAACCATCCTTATTGTCTCCTTCTCCAATACAACTTAAATTCTCGTTCTTGGGTAGGCACGTTTTTCGCCCGAAATGAGACTCTATCAACGTCGATGATACCGCACACTGGGAGATGTGAGGGTGACACTGATACAACAATGACCCATTCTGCCATGTCAGCGCGTAGTTTCGACTGAAGAGCTGCCTTAGGGGTTCGATCGAACGGTTGCATTCGGCTGGTATGTTGACCTCAATACTTTCTTGGTTCATGCTCTGGACTCAGAAGTCGCCGATGTGGATGTCACCATCATCGCTGCAATTTAGATGGATTTCACATCCTTCGGAGAACCCAAATGGGAAGGAGAGTTGATTCCCCCGGCCGTGGCCACAAGTTCGAATGCAAGGAGTGGAGGCGTGAACATCTCTTAAGGCGAGAATGGAAATCAACAAGAGAAGAACGAGATTCCGATGATTTAGTATAATCTTCAATTGCCAATTCTCAAATTTCTCTGGAAAAAGACTCAAATGTTATGCTGAAAATCCAGGGGGTTGACAGCCAAGAAAATTGAATCCCAAAGCTCAAACTTAATTTTCTTCTACTAATCAGAAAAAAAATTCTCTAGCGGTTAAAATAGCCAAGAACAGAGCTCTGATAAAACCTTCCCCCCCATCATTAATCCTCACCATCTATAAATTCTCAAACGATTCTCCATAATGCACAAGAAATCAATTAAATTTTGCCTTCCTCCAAGAAAAGCATTTGTGATTAGATCTGATTCTTAATCGATGATCATCAAATTTGATTGGCGATTCAAGGATGCAATCACAAATGCTTTTCTTGGAGGAAGAGGATCGCCTTTGTTCCAGGTGTGAATGATCGATTTATCTGGTTCTTCGAGAGAAACAGAGTGGATCGCTGGAAAAGAAGGGGTAAACGGTGGGTAAGATGAGAGGATTGTTCGGATTTTATTGATTTCTTAAAAGGTAAGTGGGTCTAGTGGGTGGTGAGGGATTTCAGTTTGGTGGTTTACTAGTTTTGGGTTTTTAGGGTTTCTAGAACTTCACTGGATTTAGCTTGAATTTGGTTTTCAGAGATGCACCATGATTTATGGAGAGAGCAATCAAAGGAAAGAGGGTTGGTTGGGAACCATGAACGCCCAAATAAAATGATACCTAAGAAGAAGAGAAAGAAGATACGAAAGATTGAAGTGATTTCCATCTCTTTCTCTCTTTAAGAATTGTAAGGAAGTTGCAGGGAGTCGAACTCAGGAGCTAGTGATAAGAAGAACCAGAAGAAAGAGAGAGAAAGAAGATAGACAAGTGACTGGAGCTAGAGATGAACTAAGCAAAGGTATTTCAGGAATTAAAATTGTCAGATTTTGATTCATTGAATACGGTAATACTCACTCATCTCGAATCTGGATATATATAAGAGATGATACTTTCACCATGATCGGTAATAGACATAGCAGAATGGAATCTCGCCATGGTCTACCTCATCTCTCTCACCTTCATCTCCCTCTTCCTCTTCTTCTCCCTCTCCTCTGCAAGATCCCATCACCGGTACCACAAACCCACTCCAACATTTGCTTCGGCTCCTCCAAAAATCATCCACCAAGCATGCAAGGCAACTCGATTTCCCGACTTAAGCGAGGGCTCATTAATTCAATCCTCCAATCTCACCCAAATTTCAAAACCCATCGAGATCGTCCAAGCAGCCATGTTCGTTTCTGCCCAGAACCTCAAGATCACGCAATCAATGGTGAAAACATCCTCAATACCTCTTCCGCCAACCTGAGCTGCTCCGTGGTGAACATGCTCTGTCGCCGGGGAAGAAGAAGTTACAGACTCCTTACGGTCGTCATCGACTCTTTATGGTCGTTGTCGAGGAGAGGGTTCGAGGGTAGGGTAACAAATAACATAAAGGGTATAATGGTCTTTTAAACAAGCTAAAAGAGCAGTATCGTCCGTGAAATATTCCAATGTAGCTGACATCAGCATCTAACAGGAATCTTCTGATGGAGTGGACTTCTTTGATTAACACAACAAAGTTTTTGGGTGGTAGGTGATGTTTTTGTAATCTTGTGGGTGTAGATGATGTTAGCAATCTTTGATGGGATGTAGATGAAATTTTTTTCTAAAAATAAAACCAAAGATAGCCTTAATCGTGAAATTTTTTAAAATTTCCATTTTACCCTCAAGATAATAATTTGATCCATCTTGGCCTTCGGAAGAATTGAATTTTTTTAATGAAGAAATGGTTTTACTATATGAATGTAGGCAAAAGATTTTCTGGCCGGCATTTGTGAAGTACAATTCCCTCAAAGGACTGAACCACTGCCTACATCCGTACCACCTCCAAATCATGCAATTCCCTTAAGTCCACAAGAGTCTACCATGCAAGAGAAATTGCGGCTGATGGCTGCTCAATTGGCATAGATTTCTCAACTGATCATGCCTGCAGGAGCATGTCGGGATAACCAGGTGCTATTGTTGTCCACTCACGCCTTGAAGTCGGTGGTCCCAGCTGACCACAGATGTCAAGTCATTCAGGATGATCTCATCTTAGCCATCATTAACAAAGAAGGACTACAATGGTTCCTCCTCTAGTGATCCCACCAGCATCACCATGATGGAAGTGTTGCTTCATCAACCAGTAGTTCCACCAGGCACTCACATTCCCAGCGTGTGTTTGTGCATAATCAAGTTGGAGTATCAGTCCATGACTGACTTGGGGAACAAGTTCCCAAACGTTCCCAAGGAGTACCCTCAGTACATACAAGTGTCCAGGCACACCTAGATGTAGCAAGAGAAAAAAAAAGCAGTCGCTGATCCACTTACAGTTGAGTGGGCTGCCACAGATAAGAGTATTGTAGAGAGAGTTTCTATCGAGTTGGCTGCTTCCACAGCAACAACCAAAGCTACACCCGCAAATGCAGCCGTTGCTGCCATCGCAATTGCAGCGATTGTTAGATTTATGTGGGCTTAATTAATTACCTAAACTAGTTAATTCAGTGGGAGTCTGATTGACACGGTATAACCGGTTTGGTTTGGTTCGTCACACGGTATGAGATAGGTTTGGTAACCCTAATTCTATTGTGGGAAGGGTTTTAGGGTTACATCTGTATTCTATAAATACAGGTTAGAGTCCCCACAGCCACGGTTAAAAATCAGTTATCTGCACCCATTAGCAAGAGACGTCAGGATATCCTCTAGAGGCTGTGGAAGACTGTAGCCGAGGGATTTCGATCAAAGCTTGGAGCGTCGTGGAGCGTATGAAAATTAATCTCTTCGCACACAGGTATGTCTTTATATTCATTGTTTATGGTTTCTCTATTGTGTTCTAGGGCTACTGTATGGATGGAGAATGAGTTTCTTGGAAACCCTAAACTCATAATATTCTAACAGTTGGTATCAGAGCCAACCATACAGACCTAGAATCGATGGAGATCGATAGCACAACCTTCATGTATTCAATTGCCGGCTGCCACATGCAACAACTATGAATTGAAAACTCAATTCATTACCATGCTTCCTCATTTTCATGGGTTATCTTCAGAGGATGCATACTTGTTCCTCCGTGAGTATGAGGAGGTGTGTGCCCTCATTAAAATGCAACAGCTCAGTGATGATGCTGTCAAATTGAGGTGCATCACTTTTTCACTCAAGGATGGAGCTAAAAAATGGTTTTATGGTCTTCCCACAAATTCCATTACATCTTGGGAAAAATTTACTGTGTTATTCCTTAAAAAGTTTTTTCCTCTTCACAAGACAAATAAACTTCGAGGGGATATAATGCGGTTCAAACAAGAGTCAAATGAGTCTTTTTCAAGACTCATGGAAAGGTTCCAAGGTCTACTCCAAGAGTGCCCTCACCATGGTATTGAAATATGGCAGCTTTGTCAAATTATTTACGAGGGGATAGATTTTCCTACCAAGCAAATGCTTGAGTCTATGTGTCCTCAAGGATTCACTTCCTATGAGGATGCTAACGATGCTTGGAATTTTTTGGCGGATCTAGCCGAAAAAACAAGAGAGTGGGAGTCTGTGCAGGAGACAGATCGAACCCAAAAAGGTAAATGTTACTTTGTCGATGGCATAGTAGCTAAGGAGACACACTTATATAGCCTTATCAAAAGGATAGAAGCCTTAGTTCCTAAAGACCCTATCCAAAAGCAAGTCCTAATGTGCAACTGGTGTCAAACTCCTGGACACACAGTAGAGGAATGCCATTCACAGGGAAATTCTCAGAATGCTAATGTAAGTGCACTTTACAATCCGTATAGTAACACTTACAATCCAGGATGGAGAAATCACCCAAATTTTTCTTGGAACCAAGGGAACCGTGTGGACCCATCCCAATTTCAAAATCAAGGTCCTCCCAATCACACCAGGCCATATGCTCCCCCTAGACCCAATTTTGTTCCCCAAGGTAATTTTCAGCAACCCCCTGGGTTTTCTAACATGGGTGAGCCGGCCAGACTCAGTGAGTTGGAGAAGAATGTGGCAGCTCTAATGGCAGGGCATACCAGTATAGAGAGGACACTTACCCAATTGGTTACCCTAATGTGTGAAAAGAACACGAGTATTATGCCTAGCCAACCAGAGACCAACCCACGCCATCACCCACAACCAAATAGGTCAAACCCTCAAGTGAATGGCATAGAGAATCAATCAGGGTCCTCCAAACAATGCAATGCAGTCCATGCATTACGGAGTGGCCAAGAGTACCTACAGGATGAAGCACCAAAGAACAAACCCAAAGTTGCTCCCGTTAATGTTCCCCAATCCGAGGCAACTCATCGAGCCTCTTTCTTCAGGTTCGTCTGATGTACCTGAAAGACCCAAAGAGACTGTCCCGGACAGAGTTTTTACTCCATCAGCCCTATTCCCTAATAGGTTGGTAAACCAAAAGAAGACTGCTTTAGTTGATAAAATTTTAGAGGTCTTCAAACAGGTAGAATTGAATATCCCACTTTTGGATGCAATTGACCAAATTCCTATTTATGCAAAAGTCCTTAAAGACTTATGCACACAAAAGAGGATTAGTCAAATTCCTAAAAAGGTATTCTTGGCTGCACATTTAAGTTCCCTTTGAACCATCCTGGGCGACCAAATACAAGGACCCCCGGCTATCCTACCATCTCTTGCATCATAGGGAACACTTTTATTGATCATGCTCTGCTAGACTTAGGTGCAAGTGTGAATCTTCTACCTTATCATGTTTACCAACAATTAGGATTGGGAAAGTTGAAACCAACGTCCATCTCACTTCAACTAGCTGATCGCTCTGTAAAAACTCCTAAAGGAATGGTAGATGATGTTTTGTTAAAGGTAGGAGAATTTCTTTTTCCCGTGGATTTTATTGTTTTAGAAATACATCCTGTCTCCAATAGAGATCAAATCCCTATCATTTTAGGAAGACCATTTCTGGCTACAAGCAATGCACTGATAAATTGCAGGAACGGTCTTATGAAACTGTCATTTGGTAACCAAACTGTTGATTTAAATGTATTTAGGCTGGGTAAGCAACCGAATGAGGAAGTACATATGCTTCAAGAATTCCCTGACCATGTAGAGACCACTTTTGACATTGACTTTGACTCGGAATTCTTGCAGTGTATGGAAGCGTTGGGAGGAGTAGCGGATACTTTCTCATCAGAGGCATGGAGTATCCACACACCTGTGGAACCTCTAGGACCTCTATCCACTTCCATTCTCAAGCCCTCAATGGTTGAACCACCTAGCTTAGAATTAAAGGAGTTACCATCCACTCTGAAGTATGTCTTTCTAAGACCTGATCAGACTCTTCCTGTTATTATTGCATCTGATTTGACTTCTCATCAGGAAGAAGAGTTAGTCAAACTCTTACAAAATCACAAGGAAGCCTTAGGTTGGACTGTGGCTGACATCAAAGGCATTAGTCCGTCTATTGTTCAGCATCATATACACCTTATGGAAGATACTAACCCCTCAAGGGAACCTCAGAGACGGGTAAATCCTGTGATGAAGGAAGCCATTAAGAAAGAGATTCTAAAGTGCTTAGCTCATGGGATCATATATCCCATATCTGACAGTGAGTGGGTAAGTCCAATACATGTGGTACCAAAGAAGTCAGGAGTCACTGTAGTTGCTAATGTAGACAATGAATTGATTTCAACTCGTATCCAAACAGGATGGAGAGTCTGCATAGACTACAGAAAACTGAATACAACAACGTGGAAGGATCACTTCCCTTTGCCTTTCATTGACCAAATGTTAGAGAGATTGGTCGGACATGAATACTATTGCTTCTTAGATGGATACTCCGGTTACAATCAAATCCCCATTGCCTTAGATGACCAACACAAGACCACTTTCACATGTCCCTATGGAACCTATGCTTACCGGCGCATGCCTTTTGGGCTATGCAATGCCCCTGCCACTTTTCAAAGGTGCATGATGAGCATATTCTCAGATATGGTAGAACAATATTTAGAAGTATTCATGGATGATTTTTCTGTGCATGGGTCTACTTTTTCTGATTGCCTACATAATCTTTCCTTAGTTCTTGCCAGGTGTACGAAGAAAGATTTAGTTTTAAATTGGGAGAAATGCCACTTCATGGTAAAACAGGGCATAGTGTTGGGTCACATCATTTCCAAAGATGGGATCATGGTTGACAGAGCCAAAGTAGAATTGATTGAAAAGCTACCTGTTCCCAGATCTGTTAAGGACATTCGCTCCTTTCTAGGGCATGCCGGTTTCTATCGGAGGTTCATTAAAGATTTTAGTCAAATTGCTCGTCCTCTCACCTCTTTGCTTGCTAAAGACCAGCTCTTTGATTTTAATGATTACTGTCTTGAGAGTTTTAATCAACTCAAAAAGATTTTGACCACTGCCCCCGTTATTCAGGCACCCATATGGACAGAGCCCTTTGAGCTTATGTGTGATGCTTCTGATTTTGCATTAGGAGCTGTCCTTGGGCAACGGATCAATAAGTTACCCCATGTAATTTGTTATGAAAGTAGGACTTTAAACGATGCACAGCTTAATTACACCACCACTGAAAAGGAATTCTTAACTGTTGTATTTTCTTTAGAGAAATTACGTGCCTACTTGATAGGATCTCATGTCATTGTGTATACGGATCATGCCGCTCTCAAGCATCTCTTGCAGAAAAAGGATGCCAAAGCTCGTCTCATTAGATGGGTTTTGCTTTTACAAGAGTTTGACTTAGAGATTAGGGATAAACCAGGAATAGAAAATCTGGTTTCTGACCACTTATCCCGACTGCCTAATTCTTTGACTGTCGATTCACCAATCAACGAGTCTTTCCCAGATGAGCAGTTGTTTGCATTATCTAGTGAGCCTTGGTTCGCTGATATTGTAAATTACTTGGTAACGGGTGCGACCCCTTCCCATTGGTCCGCCCAGGATAGGTATAGATTCTATTCCCAAGTCAAGTACTATTTTTGGGACGATCCATATCTGTTCAAGACTTGCCCTGATCAGATTATCAGGAGATGTGTACCTGACCATGAACAGCAATCTGTGCTGTTTTATTGTCATGATCAGGCGTGTGGTGGCCACTTTGGGCCAAATAAGACTGCGGCCAAGGTTTTACAGTCTGGATTCTACTGGCCTAGTCTTTTTAAGGATGCATTTAATTACTGTAAGGCATGCCCTTCTTGTCAGTCTTTAGGCCGCATTACCAAGCGGAATATGATGCCACTAAACCCAATTTTGGTGGTTGAAATTTTTAATGTTTGGGGCATTGATTTTATGAGTCCATTCCCAAAGTCTTTTGGGAATGAGTATATCTTGTTAGCTGTAGACTACGTGTCCAAATGGATAGAAGCTGTTGCTACTAAGATCAATGACCACAAGGTTGTAATTAAATTTTTAAAGGAGAATATATTCTCCCGATTTGGTACCCCTCGAGCTATCATTAGTGATAGGGGTAAACACTTCTGTAACAAACCATTTGAGGTCCTTGTTCGAAAATATGGTATTACCCATAAATTGGCAACCCCTTACCACCCTCAGACTAGTGGACAGGTTGAAGTGTCCAATCGACAAATCAAGCAAATTTTGGAAAAAACTGTCAATCCTACTCGTAAGGATTGGTCCATTCGTCTCATAGATGCTTTGTGGGCTTATAGAACTGCTTTCAAGACCATTCTTGGTCAATCCCCTTACCGTTTGGTGTATGGAAAAGCCTGCCATCTACCAGTCGAATTGGAACATCAGGCATTTTGGGCAATTAAGAAATTAAATTTTGATTTGTCAGATGCTACTCATAGAGGACTCCAGCTCTCTGAGTTGGATGAATTGAGAAATGATGCCTACGAAAGTGCCCGCATCTATAAAGACAAGACCAAGGCTTATCATGACAGACATATCGTTCGGAAGTCTTTCACCCCTGGCGACAAGGTTTTGCTTTATAATTCTCGTTTGCATATTTTTCCTGGTAAACTTAGATCTCGTTGGGAGGGCCCTTATATTGTTCAAAATGTTTTCTCATCGGGTGCAATTGAGATTTTAAATCCAGGTACAGGTGCAACTAGCAAAGTGAGTGGTCAGCGTTTGAAGCCATTTTTGGAGCTTCCACACGACTCCACTGAAGAGGTCATGGATTTCCATGAGCCTTTTTACACTGATCCTTGATTCAGGGAGTTTTTTCTTCCCCTTGTCCTTGTCTTTTATTTTTCTGTATACATTGAGGACAATTCATGATTTAAGTATGGGGGAAGGGGTGAAATTTCAAAAAAAAAAAAAAAAGAATTTTGAGCTTTCATTGTAAATTTTAACCTTTTAACTTTGGTTTTTGGGAAAGTTAATCACTATTTCTATGGTTTTGATACAAAAGAGGAAGGAGAAAGAGACCTAGGAAACTATCACATACGAAGTAATGAAACCCTATGTGAGGATAGTACTTAGGTTGTATTTTGAGATGGGAATTAAGTTAGAAAATACATCTTACCTCTCCTGAAGGGATGAATATTTTATGGTTATAGTTGGTAATTTCAACATTTGAATAAAGCTGAGACCTCCTTGTACTATAAAAAAAATCATAATAAGAAAATAATAATATAAGAGTTTTTTTTGTTCTTGGAACTATATAGGACATTCCGCCTCAAGAAGCGAGGTGTCTTGATTGAAATTCCTTGGATACAGCTCTTGTTATTAAGAAAAAAAAAAAAAAAAAGAAAGAAAAAAAAAGTACTCTTTAACATCAATGTCTTTAAAGATATATGTCAAAAGCGAAGCTACATAGTAACATGGGAATGCATAACCACCTGCACTTCTCAAGCCAATTGTAGTGGAGTAGCTTAAAGAGGAAGAAAGAAAGAAAAAAAAATACAAGTGTTGAAAGCTATTATTGGGTCTTGGTTACCAGTATGTTACAAAGGATTTACCCTAAGGAGAGATATGTTTGAAGATATAACAAGGTTTCCTAATTGAGATGCAACCTTAGTGTTTGAATCATATGAGGTAGCAATGTTCAAGTGTGGGGGGTTTCTATGTTTTCTTGATCCCAAATTGAGTGTCTTAACTAATAAGATATGTGTGTGCTCTCTTTTCTTAATACCAAAATTAAAGTTTGAAATTTCTATGTGAATTTTGTGTGTTTATTCTCTGAAAATACTCACGAGACACAACTCGTCCACTAGGGGTAACCTAGGGGTTTAAAGGCTTGTTGCACGTGCTAAGTGCAATCGTGACTCCTACGAAAGTGAGTTAGGATTTTTTTTTTTTTTATATTTTTCTTTGCTCGAGACTAGCGAAGCTCAAGTGTAGGGGAATCTGATGAACACATTTTATGTGTAAATTTAGGGCATAAAATATACATCTCTTATTCTATTTATGATGCTTCTCGGATATTTAATGTTGATTTTATGTTTGTTGGGTATAGGTGAAAGAATGGAGAAATTTGAGCTTAAAAATATCATTTTATGAATTTTTGGTGATCCTGTCCAGTTAACTCACCCAGTCAACTCGGCAGCCGGGCATAAGACTAATTTTATGAGGAGAACCACGAATTTTGTGTATAAGATCAGCCTTGGACCAAGTCAAAGAGTAGCCCAATCTCATGTGAAAGATTCTATTCTCTTGAGAAAATATTCCTTAGTTATTTGGAATCAAATTTACAAGATTGACATGGCATGGAAGAATGGAAAGCTCCAATCGATATGGAAGTTTTCAAAAAGAGATAATAATGTTAAAGATATGATGAGTTGGTGTAAGATTTTTTCTACTCAAGAATCGTCCATATACAATGAACCTATAAGATTGGAATTCAGTTACCAAAATTATCTCTACAAAATCTCTTGTAATTCAATTGTAAAGATTGATTGTGATCTTTACTCTCTTGTATATATATGTGATGCTCAACAATAGAAAATCATCCAAGAATTCTATTATGAGTTTTTTTTTCTTAGTTTTGAGAATTTATGAGAGAGTTCAAGATTCTTAGTTTTTTTTTCTTTTCAAGTTGTGTTCTTCTTCCTTAAGTTTATTTTTATTTATTTATTTTTTTTAGTTTTAATTTCAGATTTAGAACTCTGTAGTAGGGTAGATAAATATAGGTTGTACCCCATTACTAATTTAATTTAGAGGAGAAGACTCCCTTTATAATCGTTTGCACATCGCCTTGGAGTGACAACAAGACGACGAGCAACGACAGAGATAAGTTAAATCTTCTATCGAGATAAGTTTTTCTTACATTCTTTTACTTTTAATTTCGTTTCTTTCTTGCAATAAATCTGTGTTACTTTATGGTTAGTGGTTTCGTAAATTTTCGTACTGTTATAAATGGTTATTATTGTTTTTATTGCTTGATTAATTTTTATTTAAAGTGATTAGAGTGTTAATTCAATCATATCCCTTTGGTACGTTTTGCCTTATTTGAGTTAGGATAATAGCGATTCCTCCCTGAGATCGACCCGTTACTGCACGATACCGTGCACTTGCGGTTACATATATATTAAATTCACATCAATTTCCATAGACGAAAATTTTTTTCGACCAACAAAATAAATCAAGCTATTTACCGTTGGAAAGGTCTCGAAGAGACGGAGCCGACGATATAAAAATCACCGGCGTCGGACACCGGACGCGCCGGCAATCGCCGACGGAATCCGTGAGTGAGATCCACTCGTAGGTGGGAGAAAAAAAAACCAAAAAAAAAAAAATTCTGGCGGCGTTGACCCGGTCATCGCCGGGTCAACTCGGAAACCCTAACGGGTTGAACCGTGACTCATACCGAGTGTTCAAAAAAAAAAAAAAAAGAGAGTTCTGACGGCGCCGAGTCAGCGTCGGGTCGACTCGGCACCGAATCGCTAACCCTAATGGGTTAGTTGGTGACTCGGGCCGAGTCCACCCAGCCCAGACCGGCACAGCCAGAGCTGGCCCAGCCCAAGCCAGACCCAGCCCAGACCGACATAGCCAGAGCTGGCCCAGCCCAAGCCAGACTAGCCCAGCGGGTTGAACCGACAAGCCGAATACGGTGACCCGGTAACCCGACCTACTACCCGATCCGTCAACCCAATTTTTTACCCGGTAACTTGGCCCGGAACCCATTTTTGACCCGTTTACTTGGGAAATTGAACCGGGTTGAAGCAAAGTTGAACCGGTGGTTTGGCTCGGTGAACCAACTCTCTGGTTCAACCCTGCCAGACCAAAGCGGTTCGATTTGAACGAATAACAAAAAATTTAATATATACTCGGTTTAGTTCAAACCGAACCGAAGTCAGGCCGGACCTGGCCAAGCCAGATCGAACCGAACTGAACCAAATTGACCTAGACCGACCCAGTAAGGCTCATAAGGGTCTGTTTGGCTTCTGGTTTTGATAAAAGAACATTAAACAGTGATTCTGGGAGCTAGGAATGTCGGATTGACCTCTGGTTTGTTTCGTTGGACTCCATTTTTAATGCTCTTCAATCTTATATATATTTTGGTATATTTTGATGCATTGAAAAATATGTTATTATGGAAAAATGCCCTATGGGAACTCGATTTGCAATGTTTTTGCTGATTTTTCTTAAAGTTATTGTACAAAATTGATTGATTGAGATAATGTGCATGTTTATATGAATGTTTAGACTTATAAAATTATATTTTAAAGCATTAATGGTTAAATAAATATCTCACATAAGCTGCAGTTTAGGATTTGTTCATATCATGGTGGAACTTGGTGTGACCACCAAAGTGGCAACCTTGTTTTATTATGATGTGTTCAAATTCTAGAATATGTATTTGTAAATGCTTCAGTTTTGATAATGTTCACCCAAAGGTGACATTGTCCAAGTTTATTCAAATTATGATTTATAGCTATTGTGTGAAGATTATGGTGTGACCACCAAAGTGACAACCTTAGTTCTATCATAATATGCTCAAATCTAGCATTTATGCATTTACAAACTATTGTAAGGAAGTATAGTGTTCACACAAAAGTGACACTGGCATAAACTTTCACTTTTATGGATGCAGCAAAGAATGACACTGTCCACCCAAAGGTGGCGTTGTCTAAGATTATAAAGAACAGCACTGTCCACCCAAAGGTGGCGTTGTCAAATATTACAAGGAACTCATGCACATGGTTGAAAGATTGTGGCTTTAGGGGTCTTCATCCACCCAAAGGTGGTGAGATTTTCGAAAGTCATTATCTCTTCGCAGTTATTGCACAGATATTGAGAGGACCAGTGCACATATTGTCCCAAAGGATGTGTGTGTAGTTCGATTGACTTTTCAAAGATATTAATTAACTTGCATATGTTATGTATATATATTCTTGCTAGCTAATTTTATTTGGTATTAATTGTAAACTTACAATTATTTACATTGTTATGGACTTGTAATGATTGAATACCTTAAGATGCCTGTCTTTGGCTGCCAGTTTTATGAATTGGCATGGAAACTGAAAACTAGTCAAGGATTGTTTAACCTAGATGTACTCAACAGAAAAATTGTATTCTGATCCTTAGGGTGTTCAGTCCTTAAGATCAAGTAAAGCAATGTTCAGATGAGAAACATTGAAAAAGGATATTTCTTGAGAAATCTAAATAAAGATTTGATTTTTCAAGAAGGGGTAGAGAGATGTTTTATTACACAAGTCCATCTGTATCAGTTTTTTGTGATAAGAGATGGTATTCGAAATGTGAGGAAATACAAGGTAGAGCTATTAAGTATTAATGATAAGCTCAAGGATAAGTGAATATTTGTATGTTCATTAAAATCTATGTAGGTGACATTTTAGACTTTTCACTTCCTCACAAGGATTGTATAGTCAGATCCTGGTGACCTATAGTACTTAAAAATATAGTGCATAATATATACTCAGACAAAGGCAAGTTGTAAAAGGGGTAGGAAAACCCATAGAAAGAAAATATTTTTCATGGAATAGTCAGAAACTTTATGACAAAGAATTAGACATTAAGAAACTACAAGATAAAATGGATCTAAGTAGAATAAAATTCTTGTAGAGTGATTCAGAAGGGACATGTAAAGAAAGATTTATATAGCTGGACAACTTAAGTGAAAAAGGAATAAGGATTATGAAGCTTCTGAGCAAGAAGGTGCAGTATATTGGATACTTAAGCATTAATCTTTAATTTATCATATCTTTAGAAGTTAAACTGTATATTGTAATCTTCCACCCTAGTCATAAGGGTTTATGACTGTTGTCCAAAGAAAGATTAGAAAGAATAATATTCGAAAATTCTCCTTCCAAGATTTATTACATGTATATATGTGAGAAGTATTTAAAAGAGAAGATGACAAGATTAAAGTAAGTGAAGGTTATTCACAACAATGATTTATTGGACTTGGTGGACATCGAGATTTCATCTAGGACTTCTTGTCACAGTTTAGTCTATGGTTGTTTTTCCAAATAATGAAAATTAAGGTGGAATTTTTTTTATTAAAATAACTAAAACTATTGGATCTGAATGAGAGAGTTTTGGGAGACCATGTGATACTGGTTTATTCCCTGATAAATTTAAGCAAGTGTTTGCAAAAACCTAAAAATGTATTTGATCCTGTAAGGAAAGAATTGATATTGCAGCCTATATTATTAATAGAGTGCTAGTTAGTCAGTTTTCAGTTTCAGTTTCAGTTTAAGTTATCTTCTTGTTATGAAACTGTAGAACTGACATGGTTTCATAACACTCGTAGGAGAGTGATTATTTTAGGACATTGAGTTGTTATATTATGGGATGTCAAAATAGACCCAAGAAACTTAAAGTTTGATGAGACCACCTCAAAATGGGTGTAAAGTGACCAGTTGATATAACAAAAATGTTACCAGAGTATAATGAAATGATTATAGAAATATTTATTAAGATCGATGCTTCAGCCATAGTAGCAAAGCCAGATGAGGCAATGAAGAGATATACTGGACCATGTAGATCTGTGATTTCATCCAATCACATGTTGTACTTTAAAATAGATATTTTTGATGATGGACAAAAATGAAGATCTTAATGATTTTGAGCAAGTTGTTAGTAATGAAATTGCTCTTGAATGTTTAATGATCATAAGGGATGTGTTGTTGTCTATGAACAATAACGAGACTAGAATTTTATGCTTTTGTCAATGAGCGGTGTACTCATAGGCTAAAAATGGATATACAACTAAATATGTGATTCCAGTGGGAGATTGATTGCTATAAAGTAAGATTTATAGCAAAGTGGAATCACATAAAGGGAGGAAAAGAAAGAGAACTTCAAATTTTGAGGTTTATTTTGGAGTTGCATCAGGTAGATGTAAAGATCTTTTTTATCAAAGAAAATCTTGATGAAAATGTTTATATATTTTAATCACAAGGTTCTGTGGTAAGGATAAAGAAGATATGTTTTGTAGACTTATAAAGTCAATCTGTGGATTAAACGGGTATCCGGATAATGGTATTTGAAGTTTAACAAGGTTGTATCTTCTTTCAACTTTGTTGAGATTGCCATTGACCATTGTATATATCTATAGGTCAGTGGGAGTGGATTCACTACTTTGTCATGTGTGTTGATGGTTTTCATTGGCTTGTAGTGACATGGTTTACTAGTTGAAATCAATGTTTTTCTGTCTGATAACTTTGACATGTAAAACTGTATGAGCAAGTACCTTTGTACCTAGAATTGAGTTTGCTCGTGACAGGAAAAATAAAATTCTGGATTTATCTCAAAGTATAAATATTGTTCGGGTTTTTGAATGGTTCAGTATGCATGTATAACTAGTAAGTTGCGGATGCTAAAATCGATAAAGGAGACAAATTGACAGAATTATGGACAAAGAATGATACTGAGTATTAGCATCTACAATACAGTAGAGAGCTTGATATATGTTTAAGGTTGTAATTATTTCATATAGCCTTTTCATTGAGTGTCATAGGATGTTTTCAGTTGGATGCTAGTATAGCTTACTAGACAATAGGGAAAAGGAAGGTCATGCGGTATATGCAGAGGACCAAAGATCATATGTTTATTTATAAAAGTAGTAACACTCTAGGCTATTTTGATGTAATTTATAATGATTGTATTGATGACAAGAAATCAACTTCAAGGTTCATTGTCATGGTGATAGGGTTTTGTAACTCTAAGTAAAGATAACAAGCAAGATATCTTGTGTGAAAATTTATTCTCTAATTTAGAGATTGTAGACTCCACTTTTAAATCTATTGAGATGTATTTTGACAGTGGTTCAGCTGTGTTCTTCTCAAAGAATAATATGAAATCTAGTATTTCAAAATATAATGGAGATCGAATCTCTTGAAGTAAGAAAGATGTCAAAAGATTTTATATCATTGTAGATTCTCAGACGAAGGTTTTGTCAGTGGGAGTCTTTAAGGGATGGTATGTCCAATATAAGAATGGATGAAAACAAATAATTTTATCAGAGGCTTAAGTGGCCAAAGATCTGGGAATCAGTGGGAGTCTCTAGATATTCTTAATCAGTGGGAGACTCTTTATGTTTATACTTGTGTTTTCACATTGCTTATTGTATTTGATTGTATTACTCATGGTTTGATGGGTATAGTTTTTGTAACTATGATTTTGTTTACATTAGCATTTGCGTTATTGCTATTTTGCATACATAGTTATGTGTTTGACATGTCACAGATATATAAGGTAGTATTTAGCCAAAGTTTCAAGGCAGTATTCAGCCAGATATATAAGGCAGTATTCAGCCAAGATAAGAGACGGTATTCAGTCATACAAATAATGACGGTAAGTCAAAGTCTGGTATTAATCCAAGCTAGAGGCGGTTTTCCATGAAAGGATAATATCAAAGAATAAAGGCGGTGTCTAGCCAAAGTATGGTATTATAATTCCAAAATATTTAAATACCATGTTAAGTTGCCCATAAAGGTTTTGGGGCACTTTGATTAAGGTTTTTTAATCAAGTTTGGACTCGCATGGGAGTTTATTTTCATGCATTATCTCAGGCGATTCATGTATTGAGTAGACCTCTGTTGTGACTGACAGAAGTTTATACACCATACGTTAAGGTGTATTATTCGTTGTTGCTTGCATTGGAAAGCTTGATGGATGTTTCAAAGTTAGTGACGATTTAGTGTGTTGGATTCCGTGGCCACACTGGTTGATGATAGTTTTGTAATTAATATAGCCCAAGTAGGAGATTGTTAGATTTATGTGGGCTTAATTAATTACCTAAACTAGTTAATTCAGTGGGAGTCTGATTGACACAGTATAACCGGTTTGGTTTGGTTCGTCACACGGTATGAGATAGGTTTGGTAACCCTAATTCTATTGTGGGAAGGGTTTTAGGGTTACATCTGTATTCTATAAATACAGGGTTAGAGTCCCCACAGCCACGGTTAAAAATCAGTTCTCTGCACCCATTAGCAAGAGACGTCAGGATATCCTCTGGAGGCTGTGGAAGACTGTAGTCGAGGGATTTCGATCAAAGCTTGGAGCGTCGTGGAGCGTATGGAAATTAATCTCTTCGCAGACAGGTATGTCTTTATA
Organism: Protea cynaroides; assembly: GCA_028583415.1. NCBI lineage: Eukaryota > Viridiplantae > Streptophyta > Magnoliopsida > Proteales > Proteaceae > Protea > Protea cynaroides. Next base: position 53,543,949 of record CM053265.1, read on the forward strand.
TTCATTGTTTATGGTTTCTCTATTGTGTTCTAGGGCTACTATATGGATGGAGAATGAGTTTCTTGGAAACCCTAAACTCATAATATTCTAACAGCGATGACTTCAGCAACCCTAGTAGCACCCAAAGGTGTATAGGTCATACCACCAGCATTTGTCGCTCAATAACTGATTTTGCAGGTATAGCAAATGACTGAAATACAACCTCAACCTAGGACTTTGGAACACCAATTACATAGTCTCCAAAGTCGTCTAAATGAAATCAAGAAGTACCAGACATGTTTATTCATCCCCTTAAAGAAGGAGTACCATGCAGACATGGAGTTGTCTCTAGAGAACATGTAAACACCTCTCTTGAAGCATTTCACTATGCTTTACCAAAAAAAAAAAAGAAGCTTTTCATTATGCCAAAAATTGACCCCTACAATGGAATTGCTGATCTGCAACTCCAACTTGATTATTTCTCATCCATGATGCTCCTCTATGACTACCACGCCATATTATGCAGAGATTTTCCCTCAACCTGGAAAGGACCTGGCTGACTTTGGTTTAACAGCCTGCCGGTACACTCCATCTGGAATTTCGATCAACTCAGTGATATATTTTTTGAGCATTTCCAGACTCAGACAGCACCAAAGAAAACGGCAGTTAACCTGATGATCATAAAGCAAAAGTCGGATGAGTCTCTTTGAGCGTTCTTGGCTCAATTCAACAATGAAGTTCTTGAAATAAAGAACTTAGATAATGCAGTGATCTACACTGCGCTGATGCTGGCTATCTCAGACCTAGAACTATTGAAATCTATCTATAAGAGGATCTTAGTCAATCTAGCCGACTTGTAGGCTAGGTGTGAAAAATATGCCACAACAAATGATGCTCTCCAATTAGCTGAGAAGAAGGGAAAAACCCCTACAACAGGCTCAGAGAAGAAGCAGGCCGAAACTCAAATAAAGAATCTAGCTTCTGTTGCAACCAACAAAAATAAAAGTTGGGTAAAGACGGCTTCCTAGGGAAGTCAGCCAAAACTAACTTTGACTGGAAGGCACTCTCCCCCCTGAATGCTCCCATGTCAGAGATCATGTACAACTTGCAAGACATGAAGCTGGAACTCCTGACACCTCCAAAGATGTTGGCAGATCCTAGAGAAAGGACAACCAAAAAGTACTGTAGATTCCATCGTGACCATGGTCACGATACAGATAAGTGTAGGGCACTGCGTACTGGATTTGAAAACCTTATTAGCCAAGGTTACTTGTCGGAGTATGTGGATCGCCCTCGCCTTGAGAGGTGCAACTATGGTCCCTCAACCGCATACAAGCAAGCAATGTACAAAGGGAAACATCTACTCGACTGTAAGACAGATGCTGCCTAGTAGCCAAGTCATCAAGATAAGGATGACCCAGAAGATTATACGAAGGGGTCACCTCCACTTATTAAGGTAGGAGATCCTAGAGAAAATGTGGGAGTATTTATCAAATGTATTTATCAAACTCCCAGCATCATTTTAGAATTAGATAAGAGGATGATCTCCAACTCGTCAATAGAAGACAAATCAAAGAATTTCTACATTAAGTAAGCTATTTTTCGAGTGTAATTTAGGAAGTACCATTGTAACCGACTTCAAAATTTCAACTCGAATGAATAAAAAAACATTTGTACTACTCTGACTGGAAGGCCCTAGAGCCATCAATTCATCCTAAACAATGTAAAAGTCCTCAACTTAATGCTTGAGAAGAAGTATCAACTGGCATTTACAGAAAATGAGTTGGCTAGTTGAGACTACTATAGACGGATATAAATCCTAGAAAATTATACTGGGGCAATCATTGGAGGACCTGCCTTGGCAACTTTTCCTGAACAGGAAGATTGGCATATGCAAAGAGTATATGCAGCACCTCGACTTCATTCAACCCCTACTTAGCAGGAGATGTCATCACCTTCAGCGATGATGGCTTGTTGCATGTCAACTTCCCACACGATGATGCAGTCGTAATTTCAATGGTGATAAAAAACGAGAATAAAGTCAAGAGAACCTTGGTGGATATAGACTGTTCTACAGACATCCTGTATTACCATGCCTTCAAGGCTATGAAATTGGATGGCAAACTATTACAACCTGTCACATACTCTCTAATTAGCTTCTCCGGTGACTATGTCCATGTGAAGGGAGGTATCAAACTCGATACCCAAGTTGGAACAAAACCACGAATGAGGACTCTCCCAATGACATACTTGGTGGTAGACATACAATCAAGTCACAATGTAATTCTAGGTAAGCCAGGCCTAAACATATTAAAAGCCTGTGTCTTGACTTATTATCTTGTAATAAAGTTTCCAACAGAACATGAGGAAGGAAGTTGTAAAGTCAACCAGAGACTATCTCGACGATGCTACGCAGCCAATTTGGAGGCACACAAGGAAAAGCTTCCAACACAGTATCATCATTGAAGATTTCATAGATGGACTCGCTCAGGACCAAAGGACCCTAGCAGAAGAACTCGTCCAAATACCAATTTTGAAAGAGGATCCTAAGAGATATTTTCAAATTGGATCATTTCTTTAGGGAAAGCAAAGGGAAGTTTTGATTACTTTCCTCAAGAATAATCTCGATGTCTTCACATGGACAGCATTATACATGCTAGTGCTAGACATCCCAAGAGATTTAATGTAGTAGTGAAACACTGGATTTATTATCTCATATCTGTTTTTCGTGAAAAAAAGACCAATTAAAGAGGAGGGTTTCTTTAAACAACAAGAAGCTGAGTCAACTATTCAATCAAATGATATTGAGCACGTTTCCCGTCTCTTCCTGAGAAAGAAGTGGGGTATTTCTTTGCAAAATTGTGCTCAATTTCATATGTGGCAATCGTTCACGGGTCCGTGTAAGTGAATAGTTTCAAACAAAGTCTGATGAGAGGAAAGGAAAAATGGATGTGTCTTTATAGGCTAGGCTAACTCACCAGTTTATCCCACAACCAACGTGATGAATAGCCAAAAACCAAAGACGTTGGCCTAACTATCTAAGAAGTCGACAAGCTCCTGATGGCAAGGTTCATAAGAGAGATCAAATACCCATAATGGGTATCCAACGCTGTAATGGTGCCCAAGTCCAATGGAAGTGGTGCATTTGTATAGACTTCACTGACCTCAATAAAACCTGCCTTAAAGACTACTACCCTCTTCTTCCCATAGATAAATTAATTGATGCAACTACGGGTCATGAAATACTGACATTCATAGACACATACTCAAGCTATAATCAAATCAAGATGCATGAGCCTGGTGAGTTGAGTAACACTTTTATTACCAAAAATGGATTATACTGTTATACAGTCATGCCATTTGGATTGAAGAACGCGGGGCAACATATATCAGCGACTGGTAAACAAAGTTTTTAATAACCAGATCAGCAAAAGCATGGAAGTCTATGTGGATGACTTCCTAATAAAGAGCAAGAAGAGTTCAAGTCATTTGGACGACTTGCAGGAAGTGTTTGAATTCTTCTAGAGCAATCAAATAAGTTAAATCCAACAAAGTACGCTTTTGGAGTACTTTCTGGCAAATTCCTCAGCTTCATGGTCTCACAATGAGGAATTGAGGCTAATACGGCAAAGATTGAGGCAATAATGAAGATGTCAGCCCCAACAAAACCAAAGCAAATCCAGGATTTAACTGGATGAGTTGCAGCTCTTGACCGATTTATGTCGAAATCTACAAATCGATATTTACCTTTCTTTAAAACTTTGAAGGGTGCAAAGTGATTTAAATGGACTGAGGAGTGCCAGAAAGCTTTTGATGAGTTGAAACAGCACTTGTCAACTCCTCTATTATTGACCATGCCTGAAGTCGGTGACAAATTACAACTCTACTTGGTGATATCTATAGCAGCGGTCAGTACAGTGTTAATAAAAGAAGTCAAGAAAATTCAGAGAGCAATCTACTACATTAGTAAAGTCTTACTTGATGCAGAAATAAGGTACAAACCTGTGGAAAAATTGGTTCTCTCGTTAGTGGTTGCTGCTTAGAAGCGGAGACTGTATTTCCAAGCACTCATTGTACTGACTGACAAACCCTTAAAGAAGATACTTGCACGACCAGACATTTCAGGTTGTTAGGTAAGTTGGGCAGTTAAACTTGGTGAATCTGATATCAAGTATCAACCACGGACTGCCATCAAGGCCCAAGCTTTGGCCGACTTCATACTAGAGATGCCTGTTGAAGATAGTTTAGAGGTCGACTCCACTCTGGAATAGAAGTCAGATGACCAATCAAACAAGAAATTGAAAGGTCCACGATCCCCAAAGTAGATCCTACATGTGAATGAAAAGGACAGAACAGTCAGGTGTAAGTGTAATTCTAACAAGCTCAAAGAACTTCAAGATTCAAGTCGCCTTACGATTTGAGTTCAATGCAATAAATAATGTTGTAGAGTACAAAGTACTCCTTGCTGGTACTCTGACTTGCAAAAAGGTTTGATGGTAAAGCGTCTTGAGATTTTCAATGACTCCCAAGTCATAGTTAGACAAATAAATGGACAATATGAAGCAAAATAGAATCATATGCAAGAATACTTGGCCATAGTGAAATCGGCTCTATCTCTTTTGAAGAGTTTGAGATCCAAAATATAGATAAAAAGGATAATGGAGAAGCAGATGCCCTCTCTAGACTCCTTAATGAAGACCTTTCATCATTAGACAATTGCCTAAACCCAATATAGCAGACGACATGGAAAAAGAAGTACAACAAATTGAATCTAAGCCGATTTGGATCACTCCTATCAAGTCGTAGTTAGAAGAAGGGAATTTCCCTGAAGATAGGCATGGGAGAAGGTAGATTTAGGGGAAGTCAAGATAATATGTCATCCATGAAGGTCTTTTGTATCGTAAGTCATTTACACGACCTTTCTTACAGTGTTTAACCCCTACAAAAGCAGTGAAGGCTATAGCAAAGGTTGGGGGTAGAACATTATGTAACCAAATTCTACCCTAGGATACTACTGGCCGACTATGTTGGCAGATTGCATCAAATATGCATAAGAATGTGAGCAGTGCCAAAAACACTTATAGCTCACACATCTTCCAACAACTTAGTTACAATCCCTAACAAGTCCTCTATCATTCGCAATGTGGGGAATAGACATTGTAGGACCATTTCTAGCCTCGGCATCACATAAGAGATATCTAATTGTAGCAGTGGACTACTTCTCTAAATGGGTTGAAGTAGAAGCCATCACCAAGATAGACTCGGAATGATTGGAGACTTTTACCTGACTTAAAATAATTTACTGCTATGACGTACCATAAGTCCTGGTCACCGATAATGGCCCTCAGTTTGAAGGACACCAGTTCCAAGTGTTTTGTAAGGGATCTATGATACAGCAGGATTTGCCTCTGTCTACCATCTAGAATCAAACGGCCAGACCGAGATCACAAACAAGACAATAGTGAAGGGACTTACCCGACGACTTAAAGGAACCAAGGGTAGATTGTTTGACGAGTTATCCAATGTCCTATGGTCGTACAGAACAACAAGTCAGACTCTAATTGGTGAAACACTATTCATGTTAGTTTATGGCGCTGAGCCATGTTGCCAGTTAAAGTTACACACCCCACTTACCTTATCTTCAATTACGATGAAGAAGCAAACTCAGGTAACATGAGGATGAGTTTAGATCTGCTATGAGAAGTTCAAGATATGACACAAATAAGAGTTCTGGCTTATCAGCAAAGGATAGCCAGGTATTACAATTCACGAGTTAAAACTCGACAATTCCAAGTTGGAGACTTAGTTCTCTGATGTACATCTCTATCTCAATCAACTCAACAAGGCAAACATTAGCTGAATTGGGAAGGGCCATATAGAATTGTTTGTGTAACTTGGCCTGGGACTTATCATATATAAAAAATGGATGGCACACTTATCTCACGGCCTTAGCATTTGAAGAACTTGTAAAAATTCTATCATTATTGTAATTTGTTTCCTTAATTAGATTAATCAAGTCACATTCACATCTTTGGTCTCATATGCATTTTTTATTATCGTCCAAGTCGATAAACCAACTTAAATGATACGGGATGTCCATGTTGACCTCAGAAACCAAAACAACTTAAAACAGTCTAATAAACTTCATTTCAATGTGTTAACACATGCAAAATGAACTCGGAGGTAGAACTATATTACGGTCCTAAAGTGTTCATTCACAGAGAAAAGAGCTCAAACGCAAGCTGACAAATAGAGATCAACATGAAAACTTCAATTCATTCATTCATTACTTCAAAATTGAAGTATAAGCCGAATTACAAATAAGAAAAAAAAAAAAAAAATTAAAACTTGGCAAAAAGAGAACTTACTTTGCGGAACGAAAGATACATGATCTCAACGAGAGATACCCTTGATAAGCTCACGAGCAACTCTTGATCTAGCTAAGCTAAAATCAGAAGTCTTCACCCCCCTAGTTAGGCACATATATTTTACCCTCTTCTATCTCACCCAAATTGACATGGGAAAAATCAGGGCTGGAGTTGAAGATGGAGAAGGAGAAGGATGTACAAAAGTCTGCTGAATTTTTGATCCAGTCTATCAAGTGACTTTTATCTGACCAGTTCCAACTGGCCCTCAGCTTTTATATCAACTGCTATCACTTCAGTCGAAGTGATCACCTTAATGATCCTCCTTTTCTTCTTATGCATTGAAGTCTTGGTTGTCAGGTGAGAACTTGGTTGGGTTAATCTTGGAAAACTTCTAATGCTGATCCCTTTCTCTGGGATGTTAGATGGAGCAATTTTTGGCTTCTTGTGTCCAGGAGGTGGATGCTTTGTATCAACGAAGACTTCTTTGTCTTTCCTCTTGATGTTCCCGAGATTGATTTTTACTTTTCCATATACAAGGCAAGCATATGTTAGAAATCAAGTCAGCTATAAAATAAGAAGAGTTTGAAAAATAACAATTAAAGCTTACTAGAGTCAGTAGATTTGGTGAGCTCGTTATGCTCGGACCATGCATCGATTTCCATGAACTCATCATCATCATTGGCAACGCCGACTTCTGAAGATGACCTGACTCCAGCATGTGAGCTTATGGTAGCTCGTATAGAAGGGTGACAAAAGGTTGTCTTTATTGAAGGAAGACTTGAGGGAAGGCTTCCACGTTCGAATTCTGGGAACTTATCATATACATCTTCCCTTCCCCCCCCCCAGTAAGTCCATGCAACTTTAGGAAGTAATTATCCATTAGTTCCCAGTGACAAGTTCTTTATAGACTCATAAGACTCAAAATTGTACTTAGACAACTTTGGTCTCCAATTCAGTTGTTGAACATCAGGGAATCTCTACAGATTACTAACTGGTATATTTGCCTTGTCTACTTTACCCACGAAGAAAAATTTCTCCCTCCAATTATGAATGGAGGACCTTTTAGTACTCAAGAGGGACATTAACCCTCTTTTTAAAATAATATAGCTTATAAGGGTTTTATCTTGGGGCTTCTCTGCCAGATCTTTGTCCGCATTCAGAAGGAAGATGTCATTGAAGAGATCGACGGAAGCAACCTCTTGCGATGTCTAAAGAAGGCTACAAAAGCCATGACTTGATACCAAGAGTTAGGTAATAATTGGGCTGGGGCAATTTCATAAGCTTTGAGAATCCTAATGACTTCTATAGGTAAGAGAAGTCAAAATCCAGATACTAGCATTTCTTTGTAGAAGCATATCTCTGTAAGACTAGAATTACAAAGAGCCTCATGTCTACCTGGAAGTCAACAGACATATCTATCAAGGATTAGATAATTCTTGAAGAGTTTATCTAAACCAGGTTTGGTCAAATAGATCAATTTGTAGCACAAGCGATCTCTTCTCACTATTTTGGCTCTCAGCAATGATTTTTGTCGCATAATTTTACTAGAAATGGCTATACTGGGACGACCTAGTTCTTTCTCAAAACTCTCTGGAGTATTAACAGAAGACATAACGAAAGAAAAGGAAAGAGCAATAGAACTTACTACTTCTGGAAGGCAAAGAAGGTCGACGAATTTTAAGTTGTAGAGAAATCATAGCTTTAGCAGCAGGAAGAAGAAGATAAAGCTTGCAGATGAAGAAATTGAGTCCCTTGACCCGAGCTTTAATAAGTTCGTGGTGAGCCAAACTCTTCGGATTCCAAATGCTTTGAATCCAAAGATATTCATGAAAAAGCTATCAAATCAACATAGATAGTGTCATTTTTTCAGGTCTATGCTATAAAATGGGCTTCAATCATTGGCTACACATACGAGAAGCCTCGTGCTTGCAGCGGTTCAATCTTAAACCAATGCCATGTTTCCCCTCATTTTGCTACATGATTTTTTGAATTGGTGGACTTACTTTACACATGGAAGCACCCCACTGCTTGGCACTTTAGATTAGCATTAAATTCATCCCTTGAGGATCTCTAAAATCCGAGATCTTGACAGCCTTTTTTGAGTTTTCAAAAAGCACCCGTTGTTGTGCAATTCGAGATGGAAGCAGTTAAGCTTCATTTGACTTCAAATCAAAGCATCATTTTGCAAGCATCATTAGACCGACTTGCACAAATTATTAGAAGTCAGGGCATTATCTCATGGTTTACACCTAGAATTGCTTATAGTGAATGAAGATCTAAATGAGTTGTATTTCAACTCAGCTAACGAAGTATTAAAAAGCAAACTCGGCATCAGGTTGCTTCCTTAAATTTACAAATTCAAGAAAGTAAGGGGCAACTGTTGATATCATATTCCGTTGGCCAATGATAGAGCGACACGTGTCCATACTATGGTGGATATGCCTATCACAACATGTGTACAACATGTGCCGACGATCAAACGATATTGACCGTTTTCCTAAATATAAGGGAATGACTCCTCAGTTAGAGCATTTAATCTAGTTCGCTAGAAACAGGGAGGAGTCTAAGGGTTGTGCGTTAGCAACTACATCTACTATAGCCGTAGGATCATTATCCAATGGCGTATACCATTAACTGGATAGGACTTCGGTTATCAGCACTTCTATAACTCTTAATGGATAATTCAGACATCATCAATGATCAGGTACTCTTATATAAGTTCACAGACACTAAGTTAAAAGGACAGATAATCTCCTATCACTCAAACCTTACCCCACTCTCTAAAGAAGCTTTGTTCTTACTTTGCTTCATACTGATTTTTCTGAGAACTAACTTAATCATCGGAGTGGCTACCAGATTACCCAATCCATCCCTTTATGAGATTTCCTTTGTTTTCAGGTTCAAACCTTGAACTCAACTAAACTTGTGAACTTGGATAGAACGTGGTCAACTCAGCCAGAACGTGGATAACTCAGCTAGACTAGTTTTCAGCAGCAACACACTATACACCTACTTTTGATGGAACAATGAAATTCTATTCATGGTTTAAGTAATCAGTATCAGATCAGCTAATTCATTGTGGTTTTGGAGATGACCGATCCCAATTTGATATTCATTCTTGCCTAATTTTCAGGATTCTCATAGGATCGGTGTGGATCGGGCGATCCAATCTGATCCGATCCATATAACAATGCATTTTTGATCCGACCGATCTACACCGATCCATATAACAATGCATCTTTCTTCTCCAGCAAACCCCTATATTCCAATTCTGCTTCTGCTCCTGTTTAGTGTCCTCTTTACGTCCTCTCTAAATTTTATCCTCACCGTGTTTTTTGTTATATTGAAACTAAGACTTGTTGAGGATTGGCTTGCTCAACAATCGTAGAGGAGCAAGAAACTTTTATAAGATTCAATATTGTGAGTGCCAAGAGTAGCAGAGAGTTACAGATAATGAAAAGGAAAAAACAAATAAACAAATAAGGAAAGGTTACTGATAAGCTAAGAGAATCCAATATTCACAAGGAGTCTATGTTGTTGAAAACGTCACATCAAAACAATAAAATATGATAACTATAAAAAATAAATAAGAAGCAAAGACACAAAGATTTACGTGATTCGATACCAGTGTGGTAACCTACGTCCATGAGGCAATCTCACGGAGCTTACTTTACTATACTGAGACTAGATTGAGACTCAAACCATTCATTTGAAACAAACATGGACCTCAGTCTAGACTTCATTTCAAAATTCTTCAGAACAATTTAGTTCATAGCAAAAAGTTCAACCATGGCCTCCCAAGTCTCCACCATGCTTACTTCTCAACATTTGTAAGGCAAATCCATGGTTATACATAAATGTAGTTACTTTCCTTGCACTTTTCACAACCTATTTTACAAGTTTTATCTCGGCCATGTCCTTTTAAATCAATACAATGGGCTGCACATGGTGTAAAAAAAAACTGATATTTTCGATTGTTCATTAACTTTTCCCTAGATTTCTTGAAGTTACTACTATTGTTAGTGACAACTTGACTCTAAGTGGATGTTCTACAATAGCATACCAACAAATTCAACTGTAGGCCCATATTATTGGAGTATGTTGGATGAGGAAAGTAATGCATGTCCAAGTGTAAAAGGGTCCATAGTTTGGGAGATCTATAATACCTACTTATTTAAGCATAAAAATGACATTAAAGAATATGTGAATAGTTTGAAGCTATGTTTGGAAGCATATTGGGTGGGTCATTGTGATGTGTAATGTGTGGACTAGACCCACCAGACAATCCCTCATCAACTTCATGGTGATTGTGATGGGCGAATCATTCCTTAGCAGTTGGGTCACAGAGTAGTAGTGCTGTTGCTACTACCAAGCCCCTCTCACTTTGAGTCCTCCAAATAATAACTCTGCCTCACCCCTATGTCTCATCCTCGTCCTCCTCCCCTTTGGCTCTGCATCTGTCTACTGGTGTTGGTGGTACTTGTCTAGATGACCCAGCTCCTCTAGCCATTTACATCATCCTATCTCTGTCTTGGTCATATGCCATTTTGCTAGTTATCTTGGCCCTCCTCAGCTATAGAACCTCTGCCTTTATCATATCTGGGTTTAACGACATGGAAATTTTCTCCCTCCCAAGAACGTTTATGAGGAAAAATTAATTTTGAGGAAATTTTAATCTTAATCCTTGGGTTTTCCTAAGAAAATATAATTCATCGACTTTCATCTTTAATCTTGTCCACCCACGTTAATGGACGACAATGATTAGGAGTTACTACCTAGATTAAGGTTTAGGATCTCAAATATAGTCTCATTGTAGGACAAGACTTCTATTTACTCATGACCTAATATTTCAGCTTTGGTCTATCAGAGAACGAGTAAGCGTTCAAAGTACAGTTTGGGAAGGTGTTAGGCACCCAAAGCTACTCGATCCAAAAATTGACCTCCTATATGATTCTATTTTCATTAAACTCTATGGTTTTGATTATTCATAGTCAATGGATGACTAGGGCTCATAGGGGATCCTATGCCAAGTTGCTAGGTTATTCTAACCTAAGGTTTAGCTAAACATGTTTTGAAAATAAATAGGCAAATAATATACAGTAAAATGAACCGATGATGGTTCGATGATAGACTGAATCCCAGACATCCATCCCAAATTGCCTATGTATTCTGTCCTGGAAATCAAGTCCATAATGTAGTTCGAATAGATTATTTTTAAAGCTTATGGATGTGATTTATGCTTGAGCTTTATTAGATTCAATGTTCAAGTTGAGATTTATGCTTGATAAACGATTGAGATTGAATTAGGATAGTCCGTATGGACTAGGAGTACCGTACTTAGAGAGTTCTCCAAATTGTCTATGTATTTTAGAGGTCCTAAAAATCAGATACAACGTAGTTTGCAGTTTGTTTTTTTGTTTTTTTTTGTTTTTTTTTTTTGATAATTGAGGTGGGTTGTGATTATGGATAGATATAGATGATAGATATGGAAGTGGGATAAGGATGACCTAAGAAGACTAAGATGTGGTATCTTACTTGGAGAGTCCTCCAAGTTGCCTACGTATTCTAAAGGTCCTAGAAATTAGGTATAACGTAATTCAAAAAGATGGATTATGGATAGATATAGATAGATCGATATGGATATTGATTGTGATAGATATGGATAACCTAAAGAAACTAAGAATGTGTCTTCGAGAATCTATCCCTCTGGACAGGATTTGAGTGTGCCTTCAAGAATCTATCCCTCTAGACAGGATTTGGAGCATCTTTCGAGAATCAATCCCTCTGGACAGGATTTGAATATGTCTTTTAGGAATTATCCCTCTAGATAGGATTTGAATACGTCTTTTAGGAATCTATCCCTCTGGACAAGGTCTGAGTATGTCTTTCAAGAATCTATCCCTCTGGACAGGTTTTGAGTACGTCTTTGAGAATCTTCCCTATGGATAGGATAAAGATGCCTTTGAGAATCCTATGGATAGGATAAAGATGCCTTCGAGAATCTTCTCATGTGCAAGAGGGGTATGGACCATATTTAGAAGTCTTTCCAAATTGCCTACGTATCCTAGGGTTTTCCCTATGAATTAGGATCCGCGTAGTTTGAAAGTAGATTTAATTTATTGAGTATGTACTTTCAAGACCAAAGTATGGAACCGTGTTTGGGAATCTCTCTAAACTACCTACATATCCTAGGGTTTTGCCCTAAGAATTAGGATCTACGTAGTTCAAAAGATTCTTTTTCATTGATGTGCAAGATTGTGTGCTCATATGACGAAATGATGATCCTAGATGCTCTATGGTTGGATTCACATCACACCTATCTAGGTCTCTGTACCCTAGGGGAAATGAGTTGAGGGGTAGGGATCGTCCTAAAGCTGCCCTTGACCTAAAATCTTAATTTAAAATATATTGGGCTAGGCTTTATGATTCTTAATTATAATTTGTCATTTTCATTTTTACCCTTCTCGTGAATGTAGGTGCCTATATGCATGCCCCCACACCTAATATGTCTGCTAGGTGTACAAGCATGGCAGTTTAACTAGGATGTTGTAAAAAGTATGTTATTACCAACAACAACCATCATTCAAACATGGCAAATGAGCAACATGTATCATATTAGGTATAGCAAGAAAGCATGTGAATAAGTATAACAACAATCATGTGAGCATCAAGATAATAGACAAAGCAAAATGGCATCTCTAGTATTATTTTCAAAACAAATTATGTCTCAGTGTGTATTAGACCAAATTCTCTAGATCAATGGTTGATCTAATGTGAATCTCTCAATGCATCAAAATCAGATCCTCAATCAATGGTCTGGATTTAATTTGTCTCTTTAATAATGTATCAAGATTGAATCTTGAATCTAATGGCTCAGATCTCTTCAAAATATTATCATTATGATCAACGACTCATATCTCATCAAAACAGCCAAGATCAATGGCTCAGATCTTACATCAAGTTATAATTATGATCACTGACTCATATCATCAAAACAGCCAAGATCAGACGGCTCAGATCTCACATCAAGTTATAATTATGATCAATGACTCATATCTCATCAAAACAGCAAAGATCAACGGTTTAAATCCATCTAAATCAGTTATCAGGTCAATCCAGCAGTTTAAATCACTCATAATATCAATCTTATGGTTCGAATTCATCTAAAATACTCATAATGATAATCTAACTGTTCAGATTCATCTAAAATACTCATAATGATAGTCTAACTGTTCAGATTCATCTAAAACACTCATAATGATAATCCAACCATTCAAATTCATCTAAATCAATTATCATGTCATCCAATGGTAAATTTCACATCAAAATATATTGTGATCAATGGCTATAAAAAACTCAAGATCAAAGGCCATATTTTAATCACATGAAGAACTCAACATCGAATGGCTAAATTTTAATCACATTAAATTCAACATCAAATGGCCAGATTTTTAATCACATTAGATTTCATGATCAATGGTAGATTTTTAATCTCATCAAGATTCAATCGAATGGTCAGATTTCAATCACATGAAATTCAAGATCCAATGGCCATATTTTTAATCATTACATAATCCAAGATCAATGGCCAAAATTGAATGAATCAAATAATCAAAATTTAATTCTTCACATAAGTAGATTAATCATTACATTAAACAATCAAATCACATGGCTCAAATTTATTAGGGCATGTCAAGGGTGTGATATCGATCAGAAGGGGGTACCAATCAAAGGTTTGGGGGTATGCTGATTCATGGTGGCTAGTAAAGAGTGTATCGAATTCAATAAGGCAGTAAGGGTAGAGTTGCAGGTTTCAGATGGGATATTGGATGTGATGTCGGGTTTAGGTTGGGCAAGTAAGGTTGCTGGGTGTGAGGGATTGAAAGTGATTAGCAATGACAATTGGTGAGGTAGGGCAGTGACAGGTGGGTGGAGGTGCATGGTAGCAAGGTTGTGGGTTCTGCACATGCATGAGGGATGAGTGTAATGGCTTCCCTGGTAAGTTTTATTGTGTTTGTTGGAATATAATTGGCTATGATGTATACTGAGCTGTAAAATCTTTTTTCATTACAAATAAACTTCCTAATGGTGTGAACAATAATTTTATTTCCCTAATTCCAAAAAAGAAGGAAGCCATGGAGTTATCTGAGTATAGACCCATCTCTGTTGGAATTTTGTGTATAAAATTATACCAAAAATTCTTGCATCTAGACTGGGGAATTTTGTAGGGAGCATTATTTCAGAGGAGCAAGAAGGGTTTGCTAAAAGAAGGGTTATTCACAGCAATGTTGGAATGGCTTCTGAACTCATCACCCTCATGCATAGGAAGTCCAATCAAGGCAGTATGGCATTGAAACTGGATATTAAAAAAGCCTTTGATTCCATAGAATGGAATTTTATTTATGCAGTTATAAAGAAATTTGGTTTCACAGAAATTTTTATTGCAAGGGTGACTACTATGCTTCAGTCTTGCAGAATGAGTATTATGATAATTGGTGGGCCAGTTGGTTATTTTAAAGCTGAAAGGGGGTTACGTCAAGGAGACCCTCTTTCTCCACTCCTTTTTACATTGCAGAAAAAGTTCTCAGTCAAGGAATTAAATTCATGTCTCAGCATGGATGCATTGCTCCAATTTTCAAAGGTAGAGGTGTGGTGGCTCCGACGCATCTTATGTTCGCTAATGATATTTTTGTTTTTATGAAGGCAAAAGAAAGTTCAAGTGTGCAATTCATTAAAATTCTTGAAACCTATCAAAGTTTAAGTGGGCAGTGCATTAGCACATCCAAGAGTAAGATTTTTTTCTCTAATATGGTGAATTGAAGTAATAAGCAGAGGCTGTTAAATATCTTCAAGTTCAATGAAGGGTGTTTCCCTACAAAATACCGGGGGGTTGAGCTATTTAAAGGAAGAAGGAAAAATGAATTTTTTTTATCCTATTCTTGACAGGTTCAAGAAAAAGTTTTCTACTTGGCAAGGAAGATTATTGTCTTATGCAAAATGTGTTGAATTAGTTCGATCATTTTTATGTTGCTCATTCCTGCACACTTTTTCAGTTTATAAATGGCCCCATGCTATTATTAAAACGGAATGAATGAGGAATTTTATCTGGTCAGGAGATCCAATGAAATGAAAGTAGGAAGGAGGTCTTGGGATTAAGAGACTGAAGGATATTAATGAAGCTCTGCTTGTGAAAATGGTTTGGAAAATACAGAAGGATAAGTCACTATATAGTGACTTCATGAGAGGTTATTATTTGAGGAGATCAGGAGAAATGCGTCACCCTATAGCAGAATCCCCAGTGTAGACAAGTATAAAGAAATTCTGGGATTGGACTGCAAAACATTCAAGATGGATAGTGGGGGACGGAGCCAATATTGATATATGGAGAGACAAATGGCTTGGTGATTACTCTCTTCAGGATGAGCTTAATATCAACATTAAATCTCTATTCCGTACTGATTGCTATCTAAAACGCTTCATCAAAAATAGAGATTGGTGTTGGCTTGTTGTGGACTCTCGAAGGTTGAAGCATTACTTCCAAGTGGCATCTCAAATACCACCTAGAAAAGGAAACTCAGATGAGTTGGTATGGAGTGGAAAACTAAGTGGGAAGTTTACTGTCTGGTCAGCTTGGAATTTGAGAAGAATAGTAAATGAGAAGGTGTCATGGTCATAAAAAATTTGGGATAATCTTTTTCCAAGGGATGGCTTTTTTGCTTGGCGTTGGAGACATGGTAAGCTACCATTAGATGACATGCTAAAGTCAAGAGCCATCTATATTACTTCATGCTGTTTTTTATGTCATGCAGCTGAGGAAACCTATGAACATGTTTTCTATGGATGCTCAATTACAAGGGCAATATGGAAGGAAACTGTGGCATGGTTTGGAGTCACTTGGCAAGATTATGATACGTTAGAGGATTTTCAACAATGGTGGAGGAGAAAGTATAGGGTGGTTCCTCTCAAACATGTTTGGAAATGTTTGTTCTACATGGTGTTGGTGGTAATTTGGCTAGGAAGGAATCATGCATGCTTTGATCACTATGTTATTCAACTGCAAAGAATTCACCACAGTATTATTTACAAGTGCAGAGATCTCTTTCTTATGAAACCATGCAAAATAGGCAACATGACAGACCTTAATATAGCTCGAGTGCTGCAGCTATCTATTATTGGTTGTAAACAAAGGAAGGTAACAGAATTATACTGGTAGCCACCTGTGGAATCTTGCTACAAAGTCAATGTTGACGGATGTAGTTTGGGAAATCCTAGACACGCTGGATATGGTGGTGTCATTAGGAACTACCAAGTTAAAATTTTGCTGGCTTTTTGTAAATACATTGGAGTAGCAACCAATTATGTTGCCGAGGTACACAGGGCAAACCAAAGAGTTTCAGCTGTGGTGAAAAGTGGATATCACAACATCTGGTTAGAAAGTGACTCAAGCTCAGTAGTCTACCTACTTAACTCTTCCAACGTCCCATGGATAGCTAAGCAGAAGGGGCAAGCCCTTATGAGTCTGTGTACTGTACAAGTGAGAATATCTTATTGTCTCAGGGAAGTTAATATGGTAGCTGACAGGCTAGCAAAGCAAGAGATGCATGACAGAAATTCAAAGCAATGGGATAGTTGTCCTGACTTTGTAGCAAGAGAGGCTGTATGGGATGCATCACATAGGCCTAGATATATAGATTTCACTAGTAATTCTATTTTTGAAGATTAATTGTGGTCAATATTGGATCCTGCTGATGGCAATGCCAAAGGTGGGATAACTAGTATTAGACTTGTAATTACTATATTTCTTTTTATTATAACACAATTTGCTGAACTTTAGCAAAAAAATAAAATAAAATGGTGAGAGGTACTATTGGCTGATGGGTTTACCAGCAAGTGGTGGCAAGCATGCCTTGAGATGGTGGACCAGGTGTGGCTATGATGATTGGTGATGAAGGATGGTGAACAGATCGATTGCCGGGGGTATTGAAGTTGGTTACTAGGACTACAGAGGGTGGTCCCAACACCTTGTATGAGGATTGAAGGCCAGATGTTTGCTGGGTTAGTGAGTTAAGTAAGTTGCTGCAAGTGTCTAATATGGGATAACAGGTGGCGGATGTAGTGGGCATATGTGATGAAAACGATGAGCACATATGGGTGTAATGGTTGTATGGTACTGTAAACAGGTGTTGGGTGTTGAATAGAAGCAGCTGGGTAAGGTTGGATATGGGTTAGGTATCATAGGAAATAGGTTATTGGTGAGTTGCAGTCGAGTTAGGCTCTTACCTTTCCCTATGATTCCCTCTCCTCTTGCTTCTTCTTTCTAGTTCTTCCCTTGATCTTTCTTCTCTGCTTCTCTCAGATCCTTGCTTTTCCCAGTCTGATCTTATGTTTCTTCCCTCTTCTTCCCTCTATTCAATTTCTCTGCTGGCTCTCTGATCAGCCCTCCCCGATGTCTCCTCTTTTTCTCTTCTTCCCTTCTTTTTCTTTCAGTCCTTTTTTCTTCCTATATTCTCTACGGTCTCTCTTTACGTAGTTTTCTCTAAAACTTCCTTTTTTGGCCGATTCTCCTTTTACTCTTCTTTCTAGTTTCTTCTTCAGTTTTCTTTCCCTCTTTTCTCTAAAACCCAACTGGCCGACCTCTCTTTTTAATTTCTTTCTTCTCTTTCTATTTTCCTCCTAATTCTTAGTTTCCTCTTGTAATCATAATCAGAGTAAATACAAAATAGCGGAAGTCTTATAATAACATGAGCGAGAAACTAAGATGATATCATTAATTTAATAGCAAATTATTCTGTTTTCCACCGAGACATAAATATTTAAATACCAAATACATGTCTTAATAAATCCAATAAAGAAACCTATAAAATATCTAATCAAATACACACGAGTTGCACTCGCAAGAGGAGTCGTGTGTCATCCTCTTCGACCTCGGCTTCCATCGCTGCCCCGTTCCCGTGCGCGAGGCGCATTCACATAGTCTTCAACGGTATAACCTTGCATCATCAACGAAAAATATTCGGCGTCGAGGGGTGAGCACACATCGCGGCTCGGTGAGTAGCCAAAACAATGCAACAATACATATGCATGCAAATCAATTTATATCTTTGGTCGGTTTAAAGTTTGCAGTATGCAATAGAAAGGTTTAGGTAGCCAAAGGTCGCGTTTATTGACCCCGCCTCAATACACGAGTGTGTGGCGTTACCCGAAGATCACGTTTATCGTCAACTCACATGCACCCAATCATGAACATTATATAATAAAGGTTACGTTTATTGCTATATAGTGCCATACCAACACGTAAGCCCCTGTTGGCGAGGGCTGCAAGCCGGGCTCGCAACTAACCAATCCTAATGCCAAAAAGTGTATCCAAGGCCTCACCCCGGCATCCCTCGGAATGTCCATAGAGATAGAGCTAAGGCCCCCGGTAGAGTCGAGAGACTACAAGGACCGAGACCACCTCCCCCGATACTCTACGACATAATAGTTACGCTAAAGTAATGGCGATCCGGCGATGCTAATGCACAAGACTTGAGTTAGAGATAGAGCTAAAGTCTTTGAGACCCGCCAAAGGTTAACGTTTATTGGCGTTCTCATCGCACCTCCCACGATGCTCGCTCGCATCAAGTACATCAACCACACACATACAAGCACATGCCTATTCCTATCATCATCATCATCATCATGTTATAAACAATAAAGTAAATATGCATGAACAAGTAATAGAAATATTGGATGGCATCTTTGTATGCACATTACAAACATATTCGCATAGAATCAAGCATGGCATAGGACTCAAGAAAAAGGAAACAGTTTTTGTTATTAACCAATTTAGTTTGGAGTTCTGGTTCCTCACCTTAGCTTGCTAATAGATATTTTTCCAAGCTTTAGAATCACCTTTATATTGTTATTGTATTGCTAGAAGACCTAACAAAGTCGATAGAATTTAATTAGAATTAATTCCCGATTTAAAAACCATTTTTGGTAGGCGAGGGTCGGAGGTAGGGTCGGGTCGGGATCGACCACGGGTGCGACCCTCCCTTAACCCCGAACTTCCCGGACGGCGAGGGTCGATGGTCAGAAACACCTAGGGTCGAATGGTCATCGACCCTCGGTGCGACCCTCGGTGCACTTTGGTCCAGTTCCCTCTTTTAATCCATTCTTCGTGCTTGGAATCCTATCGGTTGCTTCTACATTCCATTCTACATTCATTCCATGGTCTGAAACCATGTATAACCCACCTAGATAGCTTTCATGCACTTTCCTATGGTTTTCCATGAAAACCTAACCATAGATTGATGGTTTGGGTTTCTCCGAGATCACACTCTCAACATTAACTAACCTAAGGTCTGTAGAAACTCATGGAATTAGTACCCATACCTGAGAAGAATAATCTTTCTCTGCAACTCTTCTCTTTTGGCTTAATTTCTCTTCCTTCCCTTTCTTCTTCCTCTTTCCTTCTCCTCTCTTTCTCTCAATTCGATTAGGGTTGTGAAAGGAGTGAAAGTGGCTTAGGGACGTCCTTTAAATAGAGTAGGAACATCCTAAAATAAGTCCCTCCGAGATTAGGAAAGAATCCCAATCGAAAATTAGGAAATTTCCTAATTTCTATATTCGGCGGGAATCCGGGGTCGATGGGAGGGTCGATGATCCCGTCGACCCTAGGGCTTAAGATGTCCGGCCCTCCCTTCAAAATTGTGGGATCTCGATCTCCTTCACGCCCTTGGTCCATTTGACTCGACCATAATGGGTAAACCTGGTTCAAGGTGGTAAGACCGGGTTAGATTGACACGGGTCTTACAACTCCCCCAACTTATAAAAATTTTGTCCTTGAAATTGTACGTACCTTCTGAATCAAATAAATGAGGGTATTGCTTTCGCATAGCATTCTCTTCTTCCCATGTAATTTCTTCCATGTCTCTACTTTTCCATGTGACCTTAACATAGTAGATATCTCTGTTGCGTAGACGTTGAACCTTTCGACTAGTGATTTTTGTTGGTGTTACTTGAAATGTCAAATCATCGGTCAATTCCGGTAAATCCTCTTGTCAAAACATGCGTTGGATCCTTGACATACTTCTTCAATAAGGAAATGTGAAATACATCATGCACACTTGACATAGATGGTGGTAGTGATAAGCCGATAAGCTACTTTTCCACGCTTAGCTAGAATTTCATATGGTCCGACATATCTTGGACTTAGTTTCCCTTTACTGCCCGAACCTCTTCAATCCTCGCCTAGGCGATACCTTCAAGAATACTTTATCACCTACGGCGAACTCTAGATCTCTTCGTCGAGTATCGGCATATTGCCTCGACGGTTCCGAGCTGTTCTCACTCATTCCTTGATGATGTCGACCACTCGGCAAGTTTCTTCCACAAATTCCGGTCCAACAATACTACGTTCTCCAACTTCATTCCAAAACAAGGGAGTTCGACACTTCCCGCCATTCGGTGCTTCATAAGGTGACATACGTATAGTGGCCCGATAGCTATTGTTATAAGCGAACTCGATCAATGGTAACTTTTCGGTCCCATGATCCTTTAAAATCAATCACACATGCTCGTAGCATATCTTCTAGAATCCGGATTGTGCGCTCCGGTGTCCATCGCATGCGTGGGTGGAATGCGGTGCTAAACTTTAGCGTCGTACCCATAGCCTTTTGCAATCCTTCCCAAAATTTGGAAGTAAATCGTGGATCTCTATCGGACACAATGCTTTACGGAACACCATGTAATCGAACAATGTTATCCACATACGGCCCAGCTAACCTTTCCGGTGTATACCGAGGTCGTATAGGTATGAAGCGAGCTGTTTTAGTCGGGCGGTCCACAATCACCCAAACTGCGTCAACTTCTCGAGGAGTCAATGGTAGTCCCGTGGCGAAGTCCATAGTGATCCGGTCCCATTTCCATGCTGGTTCCGGTAGTGGCTGCCGCGGTCCTGCGGGTCTTTGTCGTTCGGCCTTTACTTTTCGACAATTTAGGCATTGAGACCACGAACTTGGCTACATCCGCTTTCATTCCCCTCCACCAATATAGTTTCTTCGGATCATGATACATTTTTGTACTTCCGGGATGTATCGAATAGATGGTGGTATGGGCTTCTTTCATCGGTCGGTGTCTAATGTCCATACTTTACATTTCGGTACACATATTCTTCCTTTGTATTTCGGTACTTTCTCGTCATCCAAGGTGAACTCGGGGTTAGTCCTACCTTTCTCAATATCTTCTTGTACCGTTCTCGAGATAAGGATCCGCTTTGATAGCTGTCTTCGCCTCGTCCACTATATCCGGTATAATCTTCAATGCCGCGAACATATTCGAAAACCGATGAATAAACCCTTGGTTGGCTAATTCATCCGTTGGATCTATCACATATTGCTCGTTGCCGTGATTGAATACCATTCCGGTGATACACATTGTTGTGGTCGTGCTAACTTCTCCTTGAGATTTTATCATTGCTTTTACGCTTAATGCATCCGCTACTACGTTCGCTTTTCCCGGATGATCCTTGGATATCACAATCATAGTCTTTCAATAGTTCCGGCCATCTTCGTTTGTCTCATATTCAACTCCTTCGATTAAATAAATAAGTAAGACTTTTATGGTCCGACTTAATCCGAAATTTCTCTCCGTATAGGTAATGTCTCCATATCTTGGCGGCATGTACTCTGCCGCTAGCTCCGGATCATGAGTGGGATAATTTTTCTCATGTACCTTTAAGCGTCTTGAAGCATAAGCAATTACTTGCTCTCCTTGCATAAGCACACATCCTAGTCCCAGTCCCGGCGCGTCGGTGTATAAAGTAAATATCCGTCGGGAGCGGGAATAGTCAAAATTGGGGCGAGATATCAATCCCGGTCTTCGGTGTTTGGAAACTCTTCTCACATTTATCGGTCCATACAAACTTTTCACCTTTCTTAGTCAAGCGGTGAGAGAGATGCGGCAATCCGAGAATAGTCTTCTACGAATCTCCGATAATAACCCGCTAGACCCGGGAAAACCTCCGATTTTCGAAGCGCTCTTTGGTGCTTCCCACTTTACAATAGCCTCGATCTTCTTTGGGATCCACTTTGATTCCTTCGGCGGATACTACATGGCCTAGGAATGCGACTTCACTTAGCCAAAACTTCGCACTTTGAAAATTTGGCATATAGCTTCTCTTTCCTTAAGCGCTGTGGGGCTGCGTTTAGGTTCTTGATATGAGTTTCCTTGTCCTTGGAATATACCAATATGTCATCAATAAATACTATAACCGGCGTATCCAACATATCGTGGAAAACTTCGGTTCATAAGTTCCATGAGCGTTGCCGGTGCATTAGTTAATCCGAAAGACATAACCAAAAATTCATAATGTCCATATCCCGGTCTCGAATGCTTGTCTTTGGAATATCACCTTCTTTAATCTTCAGGCGATGATAGCCCGATCGAAGATCGATCTTAGAAAATACTCTTGCTCCTTGTAGCCGATCGAACAAGTCATCGATCCGAGGTAGTGGATATCGATTCTTGATTGTCGGTTTATTCAACTCCCGATAGTCGATGCATAATCGAGCGCTACCATCCTTCTTCTTTCTCGAACAACACGGTGCCCCCCCATGGAGATATCTTGGGTCGAATATAACCCTTGTCCGGTAGTTCTTGTAGTTTGCACCTTCGGTTCCTTCAGTTCCGTAGGAGCCATTCTATAGGGTGCTTTTGATGCGGGTGCGGCTCCGGTACAAGGTCTATCGCAAACTACGTGGCTCGGTCGGGTGGTAATCGGGGTAGTTCCTCGGGAAATACGTCGGGATAGTCCCGCGCGGCGTCAATATCTTCCATTCGGTGGCGCGTCCTTGGTTAGGTCGACCCCGGATACTAGATACCCGATTGCCCCCTTCCCGAAGCACTTCTTAGCCTTTAGTGCCGAAAGTATGAGCTTGCGTCTCGGGGAAGTTTGGTTCCCGAAAAACTTAATTCCGATCCTTCTTTGTCTTTGAGCGTTAGCTTCGTTTCGGCGCATAATAGATTTGAAGAATGCCCGAGCTAACCAGTCCATTCCCAAGATGACATCAAAGTCCGCCATCTCAAGTTGTATCAAGGTTGCATCTAAAGTCTTCTCTCCAATGAGGGCCGGACATGGTCCATAACCTTTCTCTAGTTCCACTTCTAACCCCATCGGTGATCGTACAAGTAATTTGTAGTCTAATGTTTTGATGGGTAATTTCGTCTTCTTTCCAAATGACGCGGGATATAAATGAATGAGTAGCTCCGGAATCGAAGAGTACTCCGGCGGGCGCGCCATTTATAGGTACAATACCCGTGATTTATCTTTACTTAGTCTACATGCTCATTCAATGTAATTATAACTTTAAAAGTTTCGGTCCTTCCCGTGACCACATCGGGTGATGCGGCCGCATCCTCGGGCGTAACGGCATATACCGTCCCCGATGGAATTGCTTCTTGGGCTTAGGGCACTCCCTTGCCATATGTCCCGGCTGGTTGCGGTTAAAACGCCCGGGACTTCAGAATTTGGCTTTGGGCGGAGGTTGAGCTCTTTGGAGTAGTCTTGGTTGCGGCGGTAAAGTTCCGAGGACGGAAAGGCTTATATGTCTTGTTATTGCCTCCGTTGTAAGAATTTCCGGCTGGCCTTTTGATGCCTCCGTTGCGAGTAAAGTAACTCTCCTTACGGCTCGATTCAATCGCTTCGAGCAATCCGGACAGCTTCATTATAGATTTTCTTCTCTAAGCCCGAACATGTTCCCACGATGCTTCCTCTCGGTCCGTGGCGAACCTACGGGTTTTGGTATCTTCTTCTTGCATGCTAGCCGGTGCAAAGAAAAGCAGCTCTTCGTAGCGCTATTGATATGAGTCCGCAGTCATCCGTCCACGATATAGGCTCGGGAACTCCTTCTCCATCGAATCTCCGAAGCTCCGTGGAAAATATTTCTCAAAGAAGGCTTCTTTATATATAGCCCAGTCGGTAGGGCGTGCTTGGTCGATAGATATGTCTTCGTGGATTTCCACCAATGATGTGCGTCGCCCTTGAGCATGAAGGTGGCACATAGTACTTTCTCTTCCTCTGTGATAGTCATCATGAGGAAATTTCTCTCCATCTCGTCTATCCGGTGGGCTGGCCCCAGCGGATCGGATGGTTTGCCGTTGAATTCTTTGGGTTTCATCTTCAAAAATCTCTCCCCTAGTCGGGAGTGGTCCAAGCGGTTTTGGGGGTTTGCCCCAAACATATGGTGTGGATCTTGGTAATCACCACCCCGGGGCTGCCTACGGAACCCGCCCCGGAATGCGTGCGGCGGGTTGTGGAGGTGTCCGATGAGCCGGGTGGTTACCCACCGGTGCTGCCCCGGCTTGTCTCGTGTGCATGGGTGCGGCCCCGAGTGGCTTGAAACATAATTCCCATGGCAACCGCACGCACGGGCAGCGCGTGTTGCATCTGCTGTGGCTGCTTGTGCCAAATTCATCACCCCGGTTGTTAGCTCCCGGTGGTGGAGGTGGCAAATTTGTAGGGTTTGCCGGTTCCGGATTACCCGGTGCATAGTTATTTTCTTGACTAGTCTCCTCCCCGGGTGGTGGTGGTGGGGCCGCATTTAGCGGTGCTGTCGGGTTACTCTACGTCCGGACATGATTCCTTTCGGTGATTGGTGGTGCCAGAAAAATTGTCAAAATAGGTGAAAAGTCATTCATATTTCATGTAGGCATGCTTATCGATAATCAATTCCAATTCTAGCTCATTTTATAAAAAAAATACTATCTTTTCTATGTGGGGTCGATGGTGAGGGTCGATGGTATGACCGACCCTTGGTATTCGACCCCGGGAATAACCTGTTCTTCCCAGAGCCGAGGGTCGGTCGGGGTCGATGGGTGTCCGGCCCTCGGTTCCGACCCTTGATTTTCCGCCGGTTCCCGAGAGCCGGGGGTCGATGGGAGGGTCGGTTCGGTCGGTTGTGCTAGTCGGGTTGTCCGGCCCTCGGACCAAAAATCAGATTTTTAAGATCCGATTTTTGGGTCATTTCTCACTATTCCTCCTCCGTTTCGACTCGTCTCTCCTCTACGAGTTGCTACGGTGCTACTCTACCGTTTTTGATAGGTTTGACTCCGGGTTTCGGCGTCCGCGTCATCACTACGGGTATGTCTTCCCATTTTTACCTGTTTCTAGGTTTCCATTTCTAGGTTTTTGCACCTTTAACTTGTATTTTCCAAATTAAACTTTTTCAACCGTAAAAATTCGATTTTTATTGGAGGCTTTTGTTATTGGTGTCTCGAGGCACGAAAGCCCTCAAAAATTTTGAGAGTTTCATCGGTTGGTTATCGAGAAACTTGAAATTTTCTCTTTTTGCCCTAATTTGTCGACATTTTTCATTTTTTCTTGAATTTCTTCAAATTGGACATCGTCGGTTAAAATTTCCTTCTTGTATGTGGGTTGTAGGATGTATTTTAACCTACTTAAGTTCTCATGCCCCCTTGTATGGTGAGAATTGGGGCTTTATGGTCAACTTACGTCGTTATTAAATCAAGTTTTGGATTTTTATCCTATTAACTCCTTGTTTTCCTTTTCTTTCTTATTTTGCGAGATACCATGGCTCGTACCAAGGTACCCGAGTTCGTGATCCCCTTAGCTTCCGTTCCAATGAAGCCCGAGGCGCGGTATCCTGACTATGCCCGTAAGAAGGTTGAGGGTGGTCGTATGGTGAACTTGGCTGAGTTAGCCGTGTTCAGCGTAGAGGAGCCTTTGGTGACATGGGGTGGCTTCTGTCATTACATACGATGCATGCACATGTCCGGATTTGGTGCGTCGGTTCTATTGTAATCTCGGGTGGTGGGGAATTACAATGGCGTTGAGCATGGTCGGGGAGTTGCGCATCGCCGGCTACGTCAAAGGGGTGCACATTTCTTTTGATTATCGGCCAGCGGCCCATCCGTTGGGCATTCCTTATGATGGCCCCATGGTGTCCTGTGCGCGCCGGAGAGCCGCGGTTTGTTGAGATGGAGATGAGGGCGAGATCGATGATCGGTTGCCTCGTCGCGATCGTTGGCGGATGAGAGCTTGTTATTTGCGTCCGGCTCCGCGGGTCTTACGCAAGATTATCCGGCCTAATCCGATCCCGGGAGTGGGCACTATGAGAGGGTTTCTCGGCTGACCCGATTTTTGATCTATAGCATCCGCACCGGACGGCCGGTCCGTCTTCCCTACATCATCATGCGGACCATGATTAGTGCTACATTGTCCGGTCATAGGGGTAATCTACCCTATGGGCGCATGATTACTGATTCTTCGACCCGTGCGGGGGTTGACCCGGTAGATGAGAAGATCCGGGGAAAGACCTTCTCGTCGCCTCTAGATTGGGAGGCAATTTGCAAGATGGGTATGCGGGATGCCCGGGTTAGTGATGAGGAGAGGAGGAGCGCGATGGTGCGCCCTCCCGCTCGTATCGAGATGGCCGATGCCGAGGCCGCCTTGCCGCCGTTGCTAGAGCTCGCGTGGATCCCGTCGGCGATGATGACCGTATGTATATGGATGTCGGCTCGATACCACCGCCTTCACCCACACTGCGGCTGGTGTTGGTACTTCTTACCGCGGTGGATCCTGTTCCCGAGGCTGGTCCTTCTCATGCGGCTGGTCCTTCGCTCCCGCCTTCGACATGATGGAGATCTTTGCGGGAGAGATCGGGGAGGCTCGGCGCGGATCTGATCCGAGGATGGAGGAGTTGCTAGTCGCTCGGCGTATGAGGGTGGATGAGCTGTTGTCGGTCCGGCGGGCGGCCGATAGGAGAGTAGCCGATCTTGCGGCTAGTCTCCGGGCGACCCGGACCCGGGTGGCTTGGTTGACTAGGGTCTATCTTGAGGACTATGGCCCGAGATCGTGAGGCACCGCCTCCTCCTTCGCCTCCGGCTTCATGATTGTATTTATTTTCTTGTACTACCGAGTAGCGCCCGGGTTGTGGGCCGTACACCGCTTTAGTTATGTATATACGTTTTGTTTCTCTCACTCATTGTATGTAACTTATTTTCCCTTTAATAGATGCATTATTCTCTTTTTAAATTTGGTCTCAATCATCACTTGTGCTTACTGTGTGTTTGTAGTAAAGCTTTTAATTTATCCTATCTCGGTTCACTATTGTCTTGAATGTATGCTAGTTCGGCGGACAAGGCACGAGATGCTCCGATACCAAGTTGTCACACCCCAATTCCGCCCTTGTTCGGAGATGGTGTGATGAACCGCTAGCAAACCAACGGTTCAACCGGGATCTCAAATAGGCTATCCCCAGCGTTATCTAAACTTACACACATCCGTAATCATAATCGGAGTAAATACACAATAGCGGAAGTCTTATAATAACATGAGCGAGAAACTAAGATGATATCATTAATTTAATAGCAAATTATTCCGTTTTCAAGCCGAGACATAAATATTTAAATACCAAATACATGTCTTAATAAATCCAATAAAGAAACCTATAAAATATCTAATCAAATACACACGAGTTGCACTCGCAAGAGTCGTGTGTATCCTCTTCGACTTCGGCTTCCATCGCCGCCCCGTTCCCGTGCGCAGGCGCATTCGCATAGTCTTCAGCGGTATAACCTGCATCATCAACTAAAAATATTCGGCGTCGAGGGGTGAGCACACATCGCGGCTCGGTGAGTAGCCAAAACAATGCAACAATACATATGCATGCAAATCAATTTATATCTTTGGTCGGTTTAAAGTTTGCGGTATGCAATAGAAAGGTTTAGGTAGCCAAAGGTCGCGTTTATTGACCCCGCCTCTATTCACGAGTGTGTGGCGTTACCCGAAGATCACGTTTATCGTCAACTCACATGCACCCAATCATGAACATTATATAACAAAGGTTACGTTTATTGCTATATAGTGCCATACCAACCGTAAGCCCCTGGTAGCGAGGGCTGCAAGCCGGGCTCGCAACTAACCAATCCTAATGCCAAAAAGTGTATCCAAGGCCTCACCCCGGCATCCCTCGGAATGTCCATAGAGATAGAGCTAAGGCCCCCGGTAGAGTCGGAGACTACAAGGACCGAGACCACCTCCCCGATACTCTACGACATAATAGTTCCGCTAAAGTAATGGCGATCCGACGATGCTAATGCACAAGACTTGAGTTAGAGATAGAGCTAAAGTCTTTGAGACCCGCCAAAGGTTAACGTTTATTGGCGTTCTCATCACACCTCCCACGATACTCGCTCGCATCAAGTACATCAACCACACACATACAAGCACATGCCTATTCCTATCATCATCATCATCATCATCATGTTATAAACAATAAAGTAAATATGCATGAACAAGTAATAGAAATATTGGATGGCATCTTTGTATGCACATTACAAACATATTCGCATAGAATCAAGCATGGCATAGGACTCAAGAAAAAGAAAACAGTTTTTGTTATTAACCAATTTAGTTTGGAGTTACGGTTCCTCACCTTAGCTTGCTAATAGATACTTTTCAAGCTTTAGAATCACCTTTATATTGTTATTGTATTGCTAGAAGACCTAACAAAGTCGATAGAATTTAATTAGAATTAATTCCGGATTTGAAAACCATCTTTGGTGGCGAGGGTCGGAGGTAGGGTCGGGTCGGGATCGACCACGGGTGCGACCCTCCCTTAACCCCCGAACTTCCCGGGCGCCGAGGGTCGATGGTCGGGAACACCTAGGGTCGAATGGTCGTCGACCCTCGGTGCGACCCTCGGTGCACTTTGGTCCAGTTCCCTCTTTTAATCCATTCTTCGGTGCTTGGAATCCTATGGCTTGCTTCTACATTCCATTCCACATTCATTCCATGGTGCGAAACCATGTATAACCCACCTAGATAGCTTTCATGCACTTTCCTATGGTTTTCCATGAAAACCTAACCATAGATTGATGGTTTGGGTTTTTCCGAGATCACACTCTCAACATTAACTAACCTAAGGTCTGCAGAAACTCATGGAATTAGTTCTCATACACGAGAAGAATAATCTTTCTTTGCAACTCTTCTCTTTTGGCTTAATTTCTCTTCCTTCCCTTTCTTCTTCCTCTTTCCTTCTCCTCTCTTTCTCTCAATTCGATTAGGGTTGTGAAAGGAGTGAAAGTGGCTTAGGGACGTCCTTTAAATAGAGTAGGAACATCCTAAAATAAGTCCCTACGAGATTAGGAAAGAATCCCAATCGAAAATTAGGAAATTTCCTAATTTCTATTTCGGCGAGAATCCGGGGCGATGGGGAGGGTCGATGATCCCGTCGACCCTAGGGCCCTAAGACGTCCGACCCTCCCTTCAAAATTGAGGGTCGACTTTCTGCTTTGGGAGGTCCGACCACGCCGGCCGGGTATGCGACCCTCCCCCTCAAAATTAAGTGTTTTTGGGTCGATTTGATGCACGGGATCTCGATCTCCTTCACGCCCTTGGTCCATTTGACTCGACCATAATGGGTAAACCTGGTTCAAGGTGGTAAGACCGGGTTAGATTGACAAGGAAGGAACTGAAGGTATAACAATTATAGGAGTTGCTAGACAAGAGTATATCTGACCCAGTATATCACCATGGGGAGTGCCAGTGTTGTTTGTGAAAGCGAAGGACGATAGCATTCGACTTTATATAGATTACTAGGAATTGAACAAGCTCACGATCAAGAATCGATATCCGTTGCCTTGAATCGATGATTTATTCGACCAGTTGCAAGGTGCCAAAGTGTAGGACCCGTGTCAATCTAACCCGGTCTTACCACCTTGAACCAGGTTTACCCATTATGGTCGAGTCAAATGGACCAAGGGCGTGAAGGAGATCGAGATCCCAGGTATCAAATCGACCCAAAAACATTAATTTTGAGGGGAGGGTCGCATACCCAGCTAAGCAGGGTCGGACCTTCCAAAGCAGAAAGTCAGACCCTCAATTTTGAAGGGAGGGTCGGACATCTTAAGCCCTAGGGTCGACGGGATCATCGACACTCCCATCGACCCTCGGATTCTGCCGAAATAAAAATTAGGAAATTTCTTAATTTTCGATTGGGATTCTTTCCTAATCTCAGAGGGACTTATTTTAGGATGTTCCTACTCTATTTAAAGGACGTCCCTAAGCCACTTTCACTCCTTTCACAACCCTAATCGAATTGAGAGAAAGAGAGGAGAAGGAAGAGAGGAAGAAGAAAGGCAAGGAAGAGAACTTAGCAAAAAGAATAAGAATTTCAAAGAAAAAGTAATCTTCTCAGGTATGGATACTAATTCCATGAGTTTCTACAGACCTTAGGTTATTTAATGTTGAGAGTGTGATCTCGGAGAAACCCAAACCATCAAGCTATGGTTAGGTTTTCATGAAAAACCATAGGAAAGTGCGTGAAAGCTATCTAGGTGGGTTATACATGGTTTCAGGCCATGGAATGAATGTAGAATGGAATGTAGGAGCAAGCCATAGGATTCCAAGCACGAAGAATGGATTAAAAGAGGGAACTGGACCAAAGTGCACCGAGGGTCGATGACCATTCGACCCTAGGTGTTCCTGACCATCGACCCTCAGTGTTCGGGAAGTTCAGAGTTAAGGGAGGGTTGCACCCAGGGTCGATCCTGACTCCGACCCTACCTCCGACCCTTAGTTAACAGCATGGTTTTTAAATCTGGAATTAATTCTAATTAAATTTTATCGACTTTGTTAGGTCTTCTAGCAATACAATAACAATATAAAGGTGATTCTAAAGCTTGGAAAAGTATCTATTAGCAAGCTAAGGTGAGGAACCAGAACTCCAAACTAAATTGGTTAATAACAAAAACTATTTTCTATTTCTTGAGTCCTATGCCATGCTTGATTCTATGCGAATATGTTTGTAATGTGCATACAACATGCCATCCAATATTTCTATTACTTGTTCATGCATATTTACTTTATTGTTTATAACATGATGATGATGATGATGATGATAGGAATAGGCATGTGCTTGTATGTGTGTGGTTGATGTACTTGATGCGAGCGAGTATCAGGGGAGGTGTGATGAGAACGTCAATAAACGTTAACCTTTGGCGGGTCTCAACACTTTAGCTCTATCTCTAACTCAAGTCTTGTGCATTAGCATCATCGTATCGCCATTACTTTAGCAGAACTATTATGTCGTAGAGTATCAGGGGAGGTGGTCTCGGTCCTTGTAGTCTCTGACTCTATCGGAGGGCCTTAGCTCTATCTCTATGGACATTCTGAGGGATGCTGGGGTGAGGCCTTGGATACACTTTTTGACATTAGGATTGGTTAGTTGCGAGCCCAGTTTGCAGCCCTCGCTAACAGGGGCTTACGTATTGGTATGGCACTATATAGCAATAAACGTAACCTTTGTTATATAATGTTCATGATTGGGTGCATGTGAGTTGACGATAAACGTGATCTTCGGGTAACGTCACACACTCGTGTATAGAGGCGGGGTCAATAAACGCGACTTTTGGCTACCTAAACCTTTCTATTGCATACTGTAAACTTTAAACCGGACCAAAGATATAAATTGATTTGCATGCATATGTATTGTTGCATTGTTTTGGCTACTCACTGAGCCGTGATGTGTGCTCACCCCTCGACGTCGAATATTTTAATTGATGATGCAGGTTATACCGTTGAAGACTATGTGAATGCGTCTGCGTACGGGAACGTGGCAGCGATGGAAGTTGAAGCTGAAGAGGATACACACGACTCCTCTTGCGAGTGCAACTCGTGTGTATTTGATTAGATATTTTATAGGTTTCTTTATTGGATTTATTAAGACATGTATTTGGTATTTAAATATTTATGTCTCAGATGAAAACAGAATAATTTGCTATTAAATTAATGATATCATCTTAGTTTCTCAGTTCATGTTATTATAAGACTTCCGCTATTGTGTATTTACTCTGATTATGATTACGGATGTGTGTAAGTTTAGATAACACGGGGATAGCCTATTTGAGTTCTTGGTTGAACCGTTGGTTTGCTAGCGGTTCATCACACCATTCTGAATAGTACGGAATTGGGGTCTGACACAAATTGTACTCCAAGATTGATCTTCAGTCAGGATACCAACAGTTGAAGATTAAGGAAGGTGATATTCTGAAGACATCATTCAGAACCAGATATGGACATTACAAATTTCTAGTGATGTCTTTTAGATTGACTAACGCACCCGTAACTTTTATGGAACTCATGAATCAGGTATTCGACGATATGCGGGATACATCGATCATTGTATTTATAGATGACATCCTAGTCTACTCCAAGGATAAAGAGACTCATATAACAAATCTTAGAGTCACTCTTCAGCGATTAAGAAAAGAAAAGTTTTACGCTAAATTTACTAAGTGTGTGTTCTGGCTAAATTAAGTCGCTTTCTTAGGCCATGTTGTATCGACTAAAGGAATTAAATTAGATCCTAGCTAGATTGAAGCTATTGTGAAATGGAAAGCACCTAAGAATGTTGTAGAAATTAAAAGTATTTTGGGTTTAGCTGGGTATTATCGACGATTTGTGGAAGATTACTCTAGAATCATCGTACCTCTCACCAGTTTGACTAAGAAAGGGAAAAAGTTTGTTTGGATCAACAAATGTGAAGAGTGTTTCCAAACATTGAAGGCAAGACTGATATCGGCTCCCATTCTAACTATTCGGGTCCCGAGATAACCATTTACCTTGTACATCGATGCGTCTGGGTTAGGTTTGGATGTATTCCCATGTAAGGAGAGCAAATAATTGTGTATGCTTCAAGACAATTAAAGGTACACGAGAAGAATTACCCTACTCATGACTTAGTGTTAGCAGTGGTGGTACATGCCGTCAAGATATGGAGACACTACCTATATGGAGAAAAGTTTCAGATTAAGTAGGACCATAAGAGTCTCACTCATCTCTTTAATCAGAAGGAGTTGAACATGAGACAGAGAAGATGGCTGGAGTTGCTAAAGGATTACAATTGCGATATCCATTATCATCCAGGGAAGGCTAATGTAGTTGCTAATGCACTAAGCAGAAAAGCGATGATAAAATCTCAGGAAGAAGCTAGCATATACTGCAATGTGCGTCGCAGAAGAGTATTCAATTATGGCAATGAGCAGTTCGTGATTAATAAACCCGGTGGATTGACTGACCTAGGGTTTATTCATCAATTTTCAAACATGTTTGAAGATTGTACCTGATCTGATGGACGAAGTGAAAATGGCAATCCAATCGGACCCCTATTTGAAGACAGTGCAAGAAGATTTGGAAAAGGATATGTCTACTCCTGATTTTACTCTGGACTTTGAAAAGGTACTAAGATACAAAGGAAGAGTGTGCGTACCTGAAAGTGAAGATTTAGACATCAGACACAGACTAATGAGGGAAGCTCATTCGATACCCTATTCGGTACATCCTGGGAGTACAAAGATGTATCATGATCTGAAGAAACTATATTGGTGGAGAGGAATGAAAGCAGATGTAGCTAGACATGTGTTTCAATGCCTAAATTATCAGCGGATAAAGGTAAAAAGACAAAGACCTACATGCTTGTTACAACCACTACCTGAACCAGCTTGGAAATGGGACTGGATGACTATGGACTTCGTCACAGGGCTACCATTGACTCCCAGAGTAGTTGATGCAGTTGGGTGATTGTAGATCGTTTGACTTAGACAACTCGTTTCATAGCTATACGACCTCAGTATACCCTGGAGAGGCTAGCTAAGTTGTATGTGGATAATATTGTCAGATTACATGGTGTACCTGAAAGCATCATGTCCGACAGAGATCCACGCTTTACCTCAAAGTTCTAGGAAGGATTACTGAAGGCTATGGGTACAACACTGAAATTTAGTACTGTATTTCACCCTCAGACCGATGGATAGTTTGAGTGCATTATTCAGATTTTAGAAGACATGCTTTAAGCTTGTGTGGTTGATTTCAAAGGATCATGGGATGAGAAGTTACCATTGATCGAGTTCACTTATAACAACAGCTATCAAGCTACAATACAAATGTCGCCTTATGAAGCACTGTATGGTAGGAAATGTCGAACTTCTTTATTTTGGAATGAGATTGGAGAACGGAAAATTATTGGACCAGAATTTATCGAAGAAACTTGTCAAGTAGTCGACATCATCAAGGAAAGGGTCCGAAATAACTCAGAACTGTCAGAAGCAGTTTGTAGACAATCGACGTCGAGACCTTGAATTCACCACAAGTGATAAGGTATTTTTGAAAATATTCCCTATGCGCGATTTAAAATAGTTCGGACAGAAAGGGAAGCTATGTCCCAGATATATTGAACCTTATGAGATTCTAACAAGGAGTGGAAAGGTAGCATATCAGGTAGCACTACCACCATCGATGTCTAGTGTACATTATGTATTTCATGTTTTACAGCTGAAGAAGTACATCAGAGATCCAACACTTGTGCTAATGACGGATCCACCGGATTTGACTCAAGTTTTAGCATTTGAAGTGGTATCTTTCGAAATCACCAGTCGAAAGGTTCAACGTTTTCAAAATCGTAATATTTACTATGTCAAGGTTACCTAGAGAAGCCAAGATGTAGAAGAAATCACATGGGAAGAAGAGAATGCTATGTGGAAATAATATCCTCATCTATTCGACTCGGAAGGTATGTGTAAATTTCGAGGATGAAATTTATGTAAGGGGGGAGTTGTAAGACCCGCACTCTATTAACCCGATCTAACCGTGTCATGCTAGGTCGTCCCATCATTGCTGGATCAAGTGGACCAACAGTGTGAAGAAAGACCACGAGACCAGGTAAGCGAATCGACTCAAAAAATACTTAAAATTAAGTGTATGGTCGACCATACGATGAGGAATGAAGACCACTGATAATTAAACATACGATCGATACTTTTAAAATGTATGGCTGATGGATTTTGAGACTGTACGTCCGATCGTACGCACCCAAATTAGGCTTCAGAGTTTGGAAACTTTCCAAATAAAAGGGGGATCTCTTTCATATTGTTGGAGAGCTCTATATGGAGAGTTTCTCTCTATATAAAGGATGTCCCTCTACCTCTTTTTCACTCTTTTGGAACATTATCAAACCCTAGACCTAAGGGAGAAAGAGAAAGGAAGAGAAAGAGAAGAGGAGAAGGAGAAGAAGGCTAAGAGGAAGGTTTTGCAGAGAAGGTTCTAGCTTTCTACTGTAAGCCATGGTATGAAACTTATATCTGTAGATGTAAATTCTATTGAATAAGATTTTCTATTATGGATTGGGGATGTCAAACCATTATGATCCATGTGATCCTTTGAGTAAATCTCAAGGATAATCATGAGAGATGGGTTAGGGATAATAGTTAATGAGAAACTGTAAATAATGGCCATAAGATAACCTTAGGATGAACCCATGTAACGAGCTGAAAAATCGACTCAGGAAGAACTCAGATTGAAAGTAATATTGATCAGAAATTGTATGGTCGTAGCTATGGTCGACCATAGGGTGACCAGAGAGTTGACCACAGCCATTCGGAAAGAATTCAGGAAACGTATAGTCGCAGGTGTGGTCGCATATAGTGCGACCTTAGGGGGTTGACCATAAGTGTTATGGTCGACACAGGCACAAGACCATTGGACCAGTCAGTCACTTATCAATGGTTAGATTCGACTTTTGGCTACTGTAACATATTACACATGAATCCTAACTTAAATTCATATAATTCCTAGGTTGCTAAATTGATTCAAAGTGATTTGCAAGGCTTGGAAGGAGATCGAATATCATAAAAAGGTGAGGGAACAAGACCTAAACTAATTGGTTAATAACAAGCTACCTTTACTTTATTGTGTCCAATGCCATGAATGATTCTATGCTTGTATGCTTGTAATATGCATCTCACATGTCATCCAATATTACTACTATTCCTGTTCATACATATTTACTTTATTGTTTCTTCTATGTTGATTGATGATGATAGGAATAGACATGTATTTGTGGCGTGGTTGGTGTGTTGTATGGGGAAGGATTTTTTATCCCTAAATCATGCTTCACATTGACATCATAGTAGGGCATTAGGGGAGGTGGTCTTGGATTGTGTAGTCTTTGACTCTATCGGGGTCCTTAACTCTATCTCTACTGACGTATTGAGGGATGCTGGGGTGAGCCCTTGGATACATTTGGATGGCATTATGATTGGTTAGTTGTGAGCCTAGTTTGCAAGTCCTGGCCAATAGGAGCTTACGTGTTGGTATGGATAAGGCATTAGGGGAAGTGTTGCGGTGTGTGATCCGGACACTTTAGCTTTATCTCTATTCCATGATGGCTGCATGTGGGACGATAATGGAGTTTGAACCATTGCGCAGATTCATACACTCGTGTATAAGGGTGCAGTGGCCGCCAATCCTTTCTATAGCACAGTTGTAAACTTAAACAGACCAAAGACATTGAATTGAATGCATGCATATGTTTATACATTGTTTTGTTTGCTCACTAAGCCGTGATGTGTGCTCACCCTCTTGAAGTCGAATATTTTTAGTTGATGATGTAGGTCCAACTGTAGAAGACTACGTGAATGCACCATCGTATGGTTGTATGACGGCTATGGATGTAGAAGCTGTGGAGTATGCACATGATCCATCATGTGAGTGCAACCAATGTGTTTTTGATTAAGTTTAGTTATATTTGAGTATCGAAACATGTAATGGTTTATTTACTTTATGTCTTGAGTCGTTTGGAGATAATTGGATGTAATTACTTATTTATCATTGTTAGACCTCAGTTCATTATTTATAAAGACTTTCGTTTTTTAATTTATTATCAATGATTATTATCGTGGAACGTCTTTGGTTGATATGATGGGTACGACCTATACGAGATCCTGGTGAAACCATTGGTTTATTGACTATTCATCACACCACTGATTAGTCTAGAATTGGGGTGTGACACTTTCCATCTTAATTTTCTTTCTATTCTAGACCTCAACAGCTCACTCCTACTTCTTTCCAAAAAACTCTAGAATCTGTTGGACCTTTTTTCTTCTTTCTATTTTTATCCACCCATCGAACCTTCTTTCTATTTCCATTTTTCTTTCCCTTTAGACTCCCACACCAAAACCAACCCACTTATTTCCAATATAGCGATGGCCAACTCCCTTATAAATATTGTCACACCCCATTCCTAACATATCGGTACTATGGAATGGATGAGATCTTCACATCTTATTAGAGCATTGGAGATCCCCTTCCATGATCACAGAATGTGGTATGCCAACCAATAAACCCTTCCAACACAAGAATCAATAATAAATCCAACACCACCAGAAATAAAAAGATTATAAATCAAGAGTATAGCGGAAGATTAATTTCAAACCACAGTAGTTGAAAAATTAAATGATAAATTATAAAAGTTCCCGAGCCGTTGTAAGATAATAATAAGATAAATAAATTCTTAAACCAATTATTCTCCTAGGCAACACACCCCTAAATCCAAATAAAATTTATTCGAATAAAAAAGTTTATCAAATTGTTCTTTATGCATATCCATAGAAATAATCGTCACACTCGCATGATTCGTCATGAACGTCATCATCACTAGCATCCACCTCTCCATAATCAACATCGATTATACCTGCATCTATAAGAGTTTGTGTACACAAGAGTAAGCTCAACCACTAAGCTTAGCAAGAAAATCAAATGTGCGAATAAATATGCATGAATTAACAACTTTGGTCTGGTATATAACTATAAGTGCTAGCTCAAGACAACCCATACATGGAGTCTTCGGTTATACAGGTCACTCCCAAAGAATGAATACTGACTCGCATATGCAGTATCATCCCCCAAATATGGGTCCGTTGTTTTGGTACAAGCTCGTATTACATCGGTTACTTGCTTGCAGCTCATCCCAAGCCTGTATTAAGCCAGCCACTTGAGGAGATGGTAATCCTACTAGTTGACTTGTCTACCCACCCATATTATGCTGGCCATGGGGAGTATTGTAGCTATCTTCATATTACCTTTTTATTGAACCCATGCCATTACATAATCCCATAATGGCTAGGGGTACAGTTATTTGGGTAATTTAAATTCAATTAACCATGTTCTCCTAGTTAATCATATTATTGAACCATAACGTCACCAAGATTTCAATCCCGTCTACTTGCCACATAGGACATCGTGACTTGGCTAAGTTATATATGGTCAGTATAAAATAGCGCTAGTAAGAAGTGGTGCAAGCATCCCATTCTACCCACCTTCCTCCTTATTGACTTAACCAGATATTACGAATCAAAACATGGATCAGTCACTTTTGCGAAAAGGTAACGAGTGTCCATTCCAGTCACCCTCCAATCCTTATCGGCACTGCTGATCCCAAACTCAAGGATGCATGTGCATGAACAAGAAAAACAGTATATTGGATGACATGTTATCATCACACAGCACCACACAGCATAATCATGTAACTATTTTTACCAAGCAAAGGTCTAATCCCCTAACCTGAGATGGTAAGCAGCAATAACTACAGAGTACGACCTCGAGTAGTACTCCTAAGGTTCTTCCGTACCTCAAAAGAAATCAAAATAATAACATTTAATCTATTTAATCACTGTTTGTCTCTATTGCTTGCTCAAAACACATCCAAGTAAGTTATTCATATTACCAAGGGTTTGGTTATTATTAATAAGCATCATACACTTGCAGTCTAGAAGTTTCAAGTACATAAAACCACTAACAGCAAGCACTGAAAATAAATAACATAGATTATGAATAAAACGAAGGAGAATACATACGTAAACATATGATTCTACGGACCTAAACCCATAAATAGGTTCATAAAAATACCAGAGAGGTGTTTCCCAAAAATGGTCAACAACAGAG
The DNA here is from genome assembly GCA_028583415.1 of Protea cynaroides. NCBI lineage: Eukaryota > Viridiplantae > Streptophyta > Magnoliopsida > Proteales > Proteaceae > Protea > Protea cynaroides. Next base: position 53,583,075 of record CM053265.1, read on the forward strand.
GCCAATTCGTCATGCGGCATGTGGTATCGTTCGCATGGTTTTGGCTATAGGAGTAAGACACATGTCATCAACCGCATGTCGAAACATGGTCAAAATGCCTCGATCTTCCTTCAGTGGTTTTCTTGAATTTTTCTAGTCTAGAATAAGGAGTTTGGGTTTAAAATTCCCATTCTAACTCATTTATATGATACTGATTTAATTTCCCAGTTAATTGATATTTGCTGGATCTAGTTTATTGTCTTAGATTCGATTTCAGCAATACCATGGAGGGATTAATCATGGCCTTAATCTATAATAAGTCTTTCAAATGTTCCATAAAGGTTTTGGATACTTAGATCTGACCATTTGTCCATTTAAATCCATTTTATGATATTTCAATTGGTCATGATCCCTTCTTAAGTTTAGTCCAATCATCTAAATAATTCCATTGGCAATAATGAATGGGTTTTTATTTAGGGAAACATGATGATCAGATCCTTCTATGGTGTTAAATCATTGGTTTTATAAGAAAGGAATTTAGAGAATAGAGGATTGATACCTGAAGGATTTTCATTGATGGTGCTATCGATAGCTTAATTCCAATGGTAGACGAGATCCCTCTTCCTCCTTCTTTCTCCTTCTTTCAGAAATGTGTCGGAGCTCTCCTCTACTCCCTTTCTCTCTTCTCTCTTTTGGTTTGTGTAGAGAATGAAAATGAAAGGATGGAGTATGGACAAATTACCATACTCGATTCACGTTGGAGTGGATTGGGTTTCCAATCATGGTAAGTTAGAGGATTCCCTCCCTCCTACCAATTTCAAAAGAGAATGAACCTGAACATTCTCTCAATGAGTCTAAGTTCATAAACCAAAATAAACCATTGGTTCAAATTGGGTGGGTTTCCAACCCAGGTTCGGTTAGATGGTGCAGCACGCTACCGACCGCACCCTCTTGGTGCCATGCCAGACCCCACAATCAAACCCTAATTAAATTTTTTATGCATATGGCTGAGTTGGGTTACCTCCATTGGGCTTTATTGGTCTGATTCATGTTGATTTGAACCATTAGTTGTGGTAAGCCTATTACAAAGCCAAAATTTTAAATTAGAACCGAAATTTTAGGTGCGGGTTTTACAACTCCATCCCCTTACAAAAATTTCATCCTCGAAGTTTAGAAATACATATAACTTCGAACAAATATGAATACCGCTCCTGCATATCATCTTCTTTCTCCCATGAGGCTTCCGCTTCATTGTGGCTCTTTCACAAGACCTTGACAAAAGGAATGCTTCAGTTTTTGAGTTGTTGAACCTTTCGATCTACAATAATCAAAGGTTCCACTTCATAAGATAGGTTTACTTTTAGTTGAGGCGGCACAGTAGTCAACACGTGTACTCGATCTTTGATGTATTTCTTCAACATGAACATGTAGAACACATGGTGGACACCTGATAGTGCTAGAGGCAGTGCCAGTTGGTAAGCTATAGTGTAACTCCTCCCTAGGATTTCATAAGGTCCAACATACCGAGGACTTAGCTTTCCCTTCCTGCCAAATCACTTAACCGCTCTGAAAGAAGAAACCTTCTGTAAGCACCCCATTTTTGCCACCCTCGGCATAAGTGAACCAATATGGCAGGATTCTGACCTTTAACCCAAAGATTTGTGATTCTCCACTGATCCCCACAGCAGGGTCATGGGCTATTATCTGCATTGGATGCATAGGTCATAGAATTATCTTCGAAATGAGACCAGAATTGCTCAATTCTGATATCAAATGAAGAAGATATGACCATTTTAGTCGGATGATACATATAAGGGAGGTTTCTGAAATTATTATAAATAATAATAATCCCCAGGGGCCTTCATGCAAATTATCCTAAGTCGGATTGTTTGAATTTCAAATCATCATATCTTGATCATCTGACATCGGATTCAGATGATTCCAAGACCATTATTCTTCATTCATGATGTTATACAAAGTGGATGTAAAAAATCCCGGGTAGAAGTCACCAGTGGGTCCCATGCAAGCTTTCATGCAAAATTATCGTTAGAACTTCAAAGCTTCATATCTTTTCCGTTCTACATCGGATTCAGATGATTCGAAGACCATTATTCTTCATTCATGATGTTCTACAAAGTGGACGTAAAAAATCCCGGGTAGAAGTCACCAGTGGGTCTCATGCAAGCTTTCATGCAAAATTATCGTTAGAACTTTAAAGCTACATATCCTTTCCGTTCTACATCGGATTCAGATGATTCCAAGACCATTATTCTTCATTCATGATGTTCTACAAAGTGGACGAAAAATCCCGGGTAGAAGTCACCAATGGGTCCCATGCAAGCTTGCATGCAAAGTTATCGTTAGAACTTCAAAGCTTCATATCTTTTCCATTCTACGTCGGATTCGGACGATTCCAAGGCCATTGTTCTTCATTTGTGATGTCCTACAAAGTGTACATGGAAAATCTCGGGTAGAAGTTTTCGGAGGGTCCCATGCAAAATTACATATGAAAATGGTCATTTAATATTCAAAAAATTCATATTTTGATCATCCCATATCCAAATCAATTGATTTCAGTCTCATTATGTTCCACTTTTAGTGCTCTACAAAGTGGACGTAAAATATTTTTGGTAGAAGCCTCCGAAGGATCTCATGTAGATGGTCAGCCAAATTATCGATAATTGACCTGCTTAAACTTCAAAAATTCATAGGTTGGCCATTTTATTTCCAAATGAGTTGATTCAAGCTCCAATATTCTTTATTTTTAATGTTCTACAAAGTGAACATAGAAAATGTGGAGCAAAAGGCTATCGGAAAATTCCATACGGAATGGCAGCGGAAGTGACCCATGAAATGATAAACAGAGAAAATCCAGTTAATTTCAGTCAATCCAGTCAACTCAACTCAACCCAAGCTAGTCTTGGCCCAACCCAATCAATCCTTGTCAATCCAGACCGATTCATGTTGGCGCTTATGCATGTATTTCTTTTATATATTATTTATATGTTTATATAATATATAATATATTATAATATATCATATAATATATACATATGTCTTATATGTGTATTATATTATATATATTAATATATTAATATATTAATATATTATATACTTATATGTTTTATATAAAAAGGAAGTAGGATCTGAATAAAATCTAAAAGGGAAGGATGAGAGAGAGGAGAAAGAGGAGACGTGAGAGAGAGATTAGGGTTTTTTATTTTTGGAAGAAAATCAAAGAGATTGAGGGAGAGAGAGAAAATCTCGATTTTGGAGTAAATCTAAATGAGATTGAGGAAAAAAGGGATAGAGAGGAGACATAAAAGGAGAAGGGGAATTGAGGTTTTCTAAGGGAATCAAAAAGATTTTGTTGGAGGAAAAAAAGGTAAGAAGAGGAAAAGAAAAAGAGGAAAAAAATGTGAGCTTTTATAAGGGAATCAAAAAGATTTTGTTGGAGAAAAAAAAGGAAAAGAAGAGGAAAAGAAAAAGAGGAAAAGCGTGAGTTTTTCTAAGGGAATCAAAAAGATTTTATTGGAGAAAAAAAAGGAAAGAAGAGGAAAAGAAAAAGAGGAAATACGTGAGCTTTTCTAAGGGAATCAAAAAGATTTTGTTGGAGAAAAAAAGGAAAGAAGAGGAAAAGAAAAAGGGAAAAAAACGTGAGCTTTTGTAAGGGAATCAAAAAGATTTTATTGGAGAAAAAAAAGGAAAGAAGAGGAAAAGAAAAAGAGGAAAAACGTGAGCTTTCTCAAAGGGCTCGGTTTTGGGAGAAAAAAGAGGGAAGAAGAGAAAAAAAAGAGGGAAAAACGTGAACTTTCTCAAAGGGCTCCGTTTTGGGAGAAAAAAGAGGGAAGAAGAGAAAAAAAAGAGAGAAAAACGTGAGCTTTTCTAGGGGGCTCGATTTTGGGAGAAAAGAAAGGGAGAAGAGAGAGAAAAGAGGGAAAGAAAAAGGAGAATTAGTAGGGCTTTCTCAGGGGGGCTCAGTTTTGGGAGAAAAGAAAGCCGAAGAGAGGAGAAGAAGAAGAGCAGAAGATTCAGGGATCTACAAACCCGGTAAACCCTCTCCTCTTTCATTCTTGCTATTATCAATGCTACCATTCACTTACCTGATCCTGTATACCACTGTAACATCCTATCACCTGCAGCCATTATCCCAACCTGCTACTCTATATCCATTGCAATCTCCCTTGATCCGTAAATTTTATCACCTAATCCTCTCTCCCATGAAATTGAGCTTTTGGATGATTATTTTTGTTTGATCATGTGATGCCATGAAATTGAGCCATTGAGGTTAATCTAATAATGATGTGATTTGAGCCATTGATGTTAATTTGATAATGATGTAATGTTAAATTCAACTTGAGCCATTGATATATGATTCGAAATCTTAAGGTGATTGATCAACCCTTTGATTTAGGTTTTTCTTTAAGTGATTGATCATGGCCTCTGATTATGAATTTTTATGAGATAAAATTTCGCCATCGATCTTGGATGCTTTAATAATAAAATCGGGCCATTGATCTTGGATGTTTGAATGATCAAATCTGGACCATTGATTTAGATATGTTGATGCTTGATCCAAACCATTGGACCTTCATTATGAGTGTCTTAAATGAATTTGAACCGTTGAATCTTCACTATAAATGTTTTAAATGCATCTAAACTATTAGATTATCATCATGGTTGATTTCAATGCATCTGAACGGTTAGATTACCATCAATAGTGATTTATTCCATTGAATTTTTCATCGTGAGTGTTTTTAGATGCACTGCCATGTTTGGATGCTCATTGCCATAGTTGGATGCTTATTGTCATGTTTGGATTACTACCACTGCTATAGTTGGAATGTTCTCATTCACCATGTTTAATCTTGGAAATAGATAAATTGGAAAATAACAATTAGGGTAAAAAAAATCCTAAAAAGAAAAGAAAATAACAATTATGGTAGAAAACCTTAAAAATGTTAAGAATACAACAATTAGGGTAGAAAATCCTAAAATGAAAAGAAAATAACAATTAAGGTAGAAAACCTTAAAAATGAAAAGAATACAACAATTAGGGTAGAAAATCCTAAAATGGAAAAAAAATAACAATTAGGATAGAAAACCTTAAAAAATGGAAAGAATGCAGCAATTAAGGTAGAAAACCCTAAAATGGAAAGAATGCAGCAATTAGGGTAGAAAACCTTAAAAAATAGAAAGAAAATAGCAATTAGGGTAGAAAACCCTAAAATGGAAAGAAAATAGCAATTAGGGTAGAAAACCCTAAAATAGAAAGAAAATAGAAATTAGGGTAGAAAACCTTAAAATGGAAAGAATATAGCAATTAGGGTAAGAAGACCCTAAAAAATGGAAAGATTAGGGTAGAAAACCTTAAAAATGAAAAGAATGCAGCAATTAGGGTAGAAAACCCTAAAATAGCAATTAGTGTAGAAAACCCTAAATATGGAAAGAAAATAGCAATTTGGGTCTTGCCATGCTTCGAAGATAGCATACTAGATCAGGCCATATAGGCTCTTGCCTTATTTGCAATACATGCCATATTTGAAAGATTTTTAAACAATCTTACTATATGTGAATTTCTTGTCATAAATATTTTATGTATCATATTTAGATATAATATTCTATTTTTTAGGCAATAACTTATTTTATGCAACACCCTAGTGGAACTGCCATATATGCACACTTCTAGAAGACAATCTAGGTGTGGGAACGTGCATTTAGGCACCCACATTCTTGGGAAGGGCATAATGGGAATGATAAAAATCTTAATAAAGAAAGATAATATCTTGCCAAACTTTCCAAAATTAGAATTCAGGATGAAAAGGGTGATTTAGGACGATTTTTCCCCTCGACAAACCCTAAACCTAGAATAGGTTCTCAACCCTAAACCTAAAATAGGTTCTCAACCCTAAACCTAGAATATGTTCTAAGTTCTAACCTAGAAAAGGTTATCCAGTTCGAACTACGTGGATTCTGATTCCTAGGGCAAACCCTAGGATACGTAGGTTATTTGGGAGAAACCCAAATTCGGATCCAAACCTTAGTCCACTTGGACTATCCATAGATCTACTAGGATATTTACCCCCATTTCGACCCAAATAGGGTTACCCAAGTCCCGAACTACACGGATTCTGATTCCTAGGTCAAACCCTAGGATACGTAGGCCATTTGGGAGAAACCCAAATTCGGATCCAGAATTTAGTCCACTCGGACTATCCATAGATCCACTAGGATATCCCCCATATTTTAACCCAAATAGGGTTACCCACACCTTAGTCCACTCCTATCCATAGATCTACTAGGATATCTATCCATATTCCAACCCAAAAAGGGTTATCCAAACCTTAGTCCACTCGGACTATCCATAGATCCGCTAGGATACTTACCCACATTTTGATCCAAATAGGGTTATCCAGCCCGAACTATGTGGATTATGATTCATAGGGCAAATCCTAGGATACGTAGGCCATTTGGGAGAATCCCAAATTCGGATCCACATCTTAGTCCACTTGGACTATCCATAGATCCACTAGGATATTTATCCACATTTTAACCCAGATAGGGTTGTTCACATTCCAACCCAGATAAGGTTATCCATATTTGACCCAAATAGGGTTATTCTTAGATCCACTAGGACTATCTATCAGTCCACATGGACTATCCAGATCCTAACCCATAGGGTTTCTCAACCTTTCAAGCATAAACTTCAACTTGAACAAATAAACTTAATCTTGCACAAGCATAAATCACATCCATAAACTTTAATCACACCTGAACTACGATGGTGAACCTGATTTTCAGAATAATTCCGTAATACGTAGGCAATCTGATGGATATAGATTTGGTTCAATGATATCAAACCACTTGGTTTGGTTTAATTTAATAAATAGAGTCTAGCATAGGAAAGGTTTAGGAGACCGATTTTGATCGGGTGGTTTGGGTGCCTAACCCCTTCCCATAATCGTAACCTGACGCTTACCCAATCTCTGATGGACTATAAATCCAATCTAAGGGTCATGAGTCATTCGAAGTCTTACCTTGGGGTGAGATTTCACATTTCTAAGGTCCTAGACCTAAATCTAGGTGGCGACTTTCAAGATTTCCATCTTTGTCCTCACAGTGGCGACTCCGCTGGGGAATAAATGTCAAACTCTTAAATGAAAACTTTCCTTGTGTGAATTGGATGCTAGATTTTAGGATACTATATTTATGCTTGTATATTATTTCTTTGGGGGGAATGGGTTCAGTCACACATTCGTGCGAGTAGCCGAACCGGTTCCCATGCATATGGGGCAGCCCGCTAGGCGAAACACACAGCCTTGGCCTATACTTTTTGAGAGCTCGATCGGCGAGCAGCCTCTAACGAGCGTTTCTTGGGTCCACTTGGGAATGCGTTATGCTACTCCACGTCGCTTGGATCCTTGCAACATAGTATATAAAGGGATTGGGGGCCCATTATTCATCGAGCATTTGGTGATAGGTTACCCCATCCTCGTCAAGGTGGCCTTTTCTGTCCTAACCCAGTTTGAGCCACATGTATGTTATTTTTGGTCTATTTTTGAACCAACATGGTAAAATCCACTCGATCATAATATTTACATCCGAGATGTCGAAGTTCTGCCCGTTTTTGTCCTTGACTTGTCAACATGTTTGGATCCACACTTGAGTATTCTTGTCTCTCACTTGTTGGGAGCGTGAGGGTTATGTATGCCCGCATACACATTAGTGTGGGCGGTCTGTACACGCCCTCCATCGTACAAAGCTCATTGTGTTGACCGCTCAATATTGATACATCAATCTCAAAAATGATCGAAAAATCTTCGTCACGGTATAGATACTATGATCATGTAGAAATTTACCGATTTTTTCAATCATGAACCGCTTTTGCTAACCATCCCTAATAAGGACGACGGATTAATATATCCATTTCAATTTCATCGAATTCGGTAATCCAATTGGCCAGCCTTGGTACCACTGATTATCCATTTTGGAATCACGAGGTCCCAAGACTGAACACATGGCTTAATCAAATTCAATTAAATTGACTCGGATAATGTTTACCCAATCTCCCTTATGAGGGAGCTAACTTTGTTTGGTTAAGTCATCTTTGATTGTGCATGTGACTTCTTCCACTCCTCTAGATGTCTAGAATCTCAATATTCCTCCATTGGATTTCAATGCCTTTGGAAAAGAGAATCAAACTGCAACTATATCCACCATTTTAGGGTGAGAGGCCCCTACAATTAGGGAATTGTCTTGATCTCCCACCTTGAGATCCATCCATTTTATCTTTCTAAATGAATCAATGGAAGTCATGAATCTAGATCTTGATTGAACATCAAATTTTGTAAGAAAGAAGGAAAGATTCAGCCCCTAGGCAAATCCAATCATAGTTCCCGATTCATCTCTGAATTAAGGAAAGATTCAGCCCCTAGGCAAATTCAATCAATGTTCTCGATTTACCTCAGAGTTAAGGAAAGATTTAGTCCCTAGGCAAATCCAATCACCGTTCTCGATTCATCTCTGAATTAAGGAAAGATCAGCTCCTAGGAAAATCCAATCAAAGTTCTCAATTCATCTCTGAATTAAGGAAAGATTCAACCACCATTTTCCAGTTCATCTCAGAATCAAAAAAATATTCAGCCCCTAGGCAGGTCCAACCACCATTTATGGTTCATCTCAGAACTGAAGGAAAGATTCAGCCCCTAGTCAGGTCCAATCATCATTTCGGTTCATCCAGAATTAAGGAAAGATTCAGTCTCTAGGCAGATTCAATCACATCCAGTTCATCTTAGAATCAAAGAAATATTTAGCCCTAGATTCAACCACCATTTCTGGTTCATCTCAGAACTGAAGAAAGGTTTAACTCCTAGGCAGGTTCAATCAACACCTCCCAGATCATGTTATAGTGGAGGAGATATTTGGGCCCTAGGCTTTTCACCCTTCACCTCTTGTTTAGGTTCTGATTCATGTCGAAATTAGGAAAAGTTCTATTCATCTGAATTCAATTAGCCACTAGGCTTATCCAACCATCAACTTTGGTTAGGGTTTTGATTCATGTCGGAACTAGGAAAAGTTCCATTCATCTGAATTCATTTAGCCACTAGGCTTATCCAACCATCAACTTTGGTTAGGGTTCTGATTCATGTTGGAACTAAGAAAAGTTCCATTAACCAACCATCAAATTTGGTTCAGGTTCTAATTCATGTTGGAACTAAGAAGAGTCCCATTCATCTGAATTTAATTGGCCACTAGGCTTATCCAACAATCAACTTTGGTTCAGGTTCTAATTCATGTTGGAACTAAGAAGAGTCACATTCTCTGAATTCATTTAGCCACTAGGCTTATCCAATCATCAACTATGGTTCAAGTTCTGATTCATGTTGAAACTAAGGAGTTCCATTCATTGGAATTTAATTAGCCCCTAGGCTTATCTAATCGTCAACTCCAGTTCAGGTTCCGATTCATGTTGGAACTAAGAAAGGTTCCATTTATATGAACTCAATGTGAGCTTGAGTTAGCCTCTAGGCCTGTTCAACCATTACCTTTGGTCCAGGTTCCACTTCATAAAGGAATCAAAGAGAATTTCAGTCATTTCAACTCAATCAATCCATTAGAGTCCAATCCATGATTGTCATCCTTGGCCTCTATCAATTGGAGCCCAACTCAAGCAATCTTTGCCTCTAGCAATTAGAGCCCAGTCCACAACTGTAAATCTTGATCTCTATCAATCAGAGACCAATTCAAAATCAATCTTGATCTCTATCAATCAGAGACCAATTCAAAATCAATCTTGATCTCTATCAATCAAAGTCCAATTCAAAATCAATCTTGATCTCTATCAATCAGAGACCAATTCAAATCCTGACCCACAATGCAAAATCAATCTTGATCTCTATCAATTAGAGACCAATTCAAAATCAATCTTGATCTCTATCAATCAGAGACCAATTCAAATTCAATCTTGATCTCTATCAATCAGAGACAAATTCAAAGTCAATCTTGATCTCTATCAATCAGAGACCAAATCAAAGTCAATCTTGATCTCTATCAATCAGAGACCAGTTCAAAGTTAACCTTGTCTCTATCAATCGGAGACCGATTCAAAATCAATCTCTGGCTCTATCAATTAGAGCCCGATCCATGTCCATCATAGCCCAGTGCTACAAGTTAGGATAGTTCGTCAGGAATGGTGAATGAGAAGCATTCCTCATTGCTTGTTAGTAAAGATCAATTCCAAATTCTAGAGTTATCAGGAGACCATGAAACTTCAACTATGATAGTGTTATCCCATCTCGGGCATTTCTGCCCCATTGGTCAGGGAAATGCTAAAATCCAAAGAGTTGCCCTCATATTTCTTATTATTCAAAAAGAGGAATGGAATTTTCCCAAGCAGTAGGGTAGACCAAAGATGAGATCCAATGTGCCCCAAGCTAGGATAAGAACCAGAATGGTCCAATGATGAAACCCTTAACCCATAAACTGAGGCATGAACCAGATTGAACTTAGACCCAAATTGAGTGCGGTCTGATGAGGAAAGCCAATGACCCCCAAACTGGGACATGAATCGGATTGACCTTGGGCCTGAATTGGGTATGGTTCAATGAGGAAAGTCATGAGCCCTAAGCTGGTCATAAACCAGATTGACATTTCACCCAAATTGAGTGTGGTCCAATGAGGAAAGCCATTATAAACTGGGGCATGAACCAAATTGACCTTGGACCCAAACCGAGAGTGGCCTAATGAAGAAATCCATTGAACCCCTAAGCCGAGGCATAAACTAGTTTAATCTTGGACTCAAAATGGTGTAGTGCAATGGTGATACCCCTTGCTCCCCAAGCTGGGGCATAAGCCAAAATGATTTTGAATTCAGCTAGAAGTGGTCCATTGATGAATCCACTGAACCCCAAACTCGGGCATGAACTAGAGTAACCTTGAGCCTAAAAAGCAATAGTCCGGTTATGAATGGATCCTAAACTGAAAAAAAGATGGGTAAGAATTGTATGGAACCCTAAAAGGTAGGTATCTTGCACCTATTGATAGAGGGGCATGATGAGTCCTGCTATTAGAGATCTGAAGGAAGACTTATCCCCGCAACGACTGAAGGTGGTCGTCAAAGGCGTTATGCCCAACTGGAGCCGCTTGGACGAACTAGTTGGTTTCAACTTTCTATTATCGGTATTTGATAGGTCATCCATGTCTGGGTCCAAGATCAATATGCTTGTTGACAAGTCTAGTCTAATCCGTCCTGCAAGTAAAAGAAAATCACCCCATTTGGGATTTCAATCTCTGTGCTTTGTCTCTTCCATACATTTCCTTCTAGTTTCATACATCCTCTTATTCTACGTGCGTAGTCAATTCTGACTCTGAAGATGATTAAAATGATGAGCCATCTCCTGAACTTCTATGCCACCCGACCTCTTTGAGAAAGAAAGGTCCAACCCATCTGGAAAAGCTTTAAATGATCAATCGGGAGACACAAGAGTAGTCTCAAGAAACATGTATTGGAGAAGGTGCCATTTGTTCTATCTGTGAAAAGATTCCAAGAAAAGCATTACATAATAACATATCATATCAATAGGTCAGCCAATCAGTACAAATGAGTGGAGGACAGATGTGCCACCAAAAAGATGGAAATACCAAAGTTCTTACAAAGTACATCATCTGCAAGCAAGAGATACAGGATGAATGATCAATCTCAAAATCAAAGAATGAGGTCATTGGGATACCCAAAAAAAAAATAGAAATTCAAGCCTATGTTTTATCTACATCAATAATGGGAGGTAGTCACATCAGACAGAAGGTGATGAGTAACTTCTAGAGGACAGCATACTGATTCACTGTTCAGATGAAATCAGATACTATATGAGCAGTTACAAATGCTCATAAAGTTTACAGAAGATCAGAGTACTAGTTGGGGGACGTTCTATCTGATTGGAAATGTTTGGAAGAAGAAGATTCAAATCCAATATTAAAAGTCAGGATTCAATTTTGCGATCAAGCGAAGCACTGCATTATGTGGCCTTCACATCCAAAAAAAAAAAAAAAAAAAAGAAAAAAGAAAAAAGAAAAAAAAGAGAAGAAAAGAAAATAGTAAGATGTTGAATGGCATTGGAGCTCGACAGTAAGCCAATTGTCCCTCTCACTTCAAGAGGATGATAGTTCCAACCAAAGCCTGATAGCAAGTTCGGTCATTCGTCGAGATTTACAGCATGTTGGACCAGACTTTTGATTTTGGCCAATTACACCTCGCCTTTACAGGAGACAATCTCATCACTTCTGCATCATCATAGAAAGATTTCTCATCGGCATTAGACTCTCTCTCCCGTCTATCAATCTGACGGTCTTCCAAGGAGTCTCTATTACAAGCCCTTCTTTTGGTTATCAATTTTTATGGCATTGTATCTCATGATCATGTCTCATCTTATGTACAAATTCATGAATCTGGCTGGACCTCTCATCTGTCGTTCATTACATCCGATGGCTTCCCAAGGTTCCTATAAGCCCTTCATTTCTCAAGCCAATAAAATGGGATCTTCTCGGTAAGATAAACCCATTCTACATAAACAACCAAACACTCTCCCAATGGTAGACCCATGTGGACAGTTTCACATCAGTCCTCTTGGACCTTCAACATCAATACTTGTCAATAAACCTAAAGGTTTCAGGCCCAGATATGATCGTGACTGATTCGGAATCTCGATATAGCTTGTTGGGACACGTGTTCCATCTGAACATCTCCAAGAAAGGAAAACATAATTCGGCACCATTTTTAATTTTGGTGTGGGACTGTATTTCCCTAAGGTCTCTTTTAGTGATGATTCAAATAGCTGCCCGCCTATCAATACGTGTAGGTGTCAACTTAAACAGTGGGGCAAGGCTACCCATTTGTCATGAAAGCCTTGCCGTTCAGATTTCCCCTTAGGGTTTCAGACCATTGGATAGGACCATAATTTTGGCAATATCCTCACCATATCAGGACTCTTTATTCAACCCAAGATGGGTTTTGCAAAAAGAAAAAATAAAAAAATAAAGGGAAGAAAAGAAACCTCAGCAGGGAAAAAGCAACCCAAGAAACTTCAATGGGCAACCCATAATACCTCAGTGGTGATAGGCGACCTGATGCAACCTTAAAGCATTGTCCTCTTTGGCCCTTCATAGAAAAATTCAGTGGTTCATGTAGACAAGTGTCATACCCAGTCTACCATTCATAAGGAAAGGAACCTCTCTTTTGCTCTCCAGTGAATCATATTCGGAGGAGTTGAACAAACCATCATCTGTCGGGCTCCATAGCATTGCCTTTCAACATAATTCTATCTTCAAATCCTATTGGTCATGTTAGGGAGAGAGCAAATTCTCATGGCCTGGTTATGGATATAGCCAAATTCATTTAAATCATCAGTTCCTTCATTTTTCAAGATTCAGGAAGGGTTTATCAAAGAAGTAACTTTCTACAATCAATCTGTCAATCTTCCCTTGACCTTGGAAGCATGGTCAAATTCTGGATGCAATCCAGATTCAACCTAGTTCTAACTCTGTTAGATTGCCTGTGCCCTAGCACACTACATTTGTGGTCTGTCACAACATGCAGACACTGGGGCATATATATACCCTATGCAGAGGAATTGAACTTGATCATGAGAATTACATCTAGGATCCATTGTCTAGTTTGAAGTCACTACTTTCATAGTCAACAAAAGTAGGTCCATCCAAGTTGGTTTTTACCAATTTCTCAGTTCTCCCAATCCTGTTGATGAAGAAAATCCAATGTGGTCGCTCACCTGTTAGGATTTGGTCACCAAATTCTCTGAAGGAACACTTCGAATCCTTTGCGCCTCATGCCTACTTTGGGGCCATGGTTCATTCATCTTTCAAAATTGGCACAACAATGTTGCAAGGACCTGAGCTTTTCATGAGCCAAGATCGAGGGCCAAACCCATGTCACATTTCATCGCCGCTTGTCTATTCTACCAATTTGGTCTACCATAATGCACAGTCAAAGAACTTAGTTGATCATATGCCCCTCGACAGTCTAACACCAAGGTCAATCAATAAAATCACTTTGGTTAGAGACTGTCAAGCTCCCCTCATTCTTATCCAAAATCCTTGCTAGATTTTCTTTCAATCCAAAATCCAACAACACCAATGTTGGCTGAAGAAAATAATCACCTTCAAATTACATGGAACCCTTCAAAGGGAGTAACCAAGTCATCCCTACCGTGCTGAAATTGAGTCAAACTTTCAGTACCAGATCATAAATGGTAAATTTCAAATCTAGGTATCATGCCAGTGAAGTCCATGACACCATTTCTATTGATGTCATGTTTTGTGCTTTCACCAATAAAGCAGGAGCAAAAAAAAAAAAAAACTTGGAAAACTGCCAAGGAATTCACCATCATTTCAAATATATCTAACACTCTATCGGTTCAAAGTCAAGAGACTTCCAAGATGGGTCAAATTTCAACCCTAAAGGTTCAAAGTCAACAAAGCCTTCCTGTATGGGTCACTTTCAAGCATCCTAAAGGTTCATAGCCATAGAGCTTCCAAGAAGGATATTCCTATTTTCAATCCCGAAGGTCCAAAGCTGGTAGGAACTTCCAAGACGAGTCATTCAGTATCACCCTATAAGTGACCTTCTGAGTTCTTGCTCATTTCATAATCAAATGTAGAGCCCTAGCTTATTTAAAGATCAAGTCAATCTCAGCCCACAAGGGAATCAAATGCGGAGCCCTAGCTCATCCAAAGTTCAAATCAATCCCAGTCTATAAATGAATCAAGAGCCCTAGCTCATTCAAAGATCAAGTCAATCTCAGCCTATTAGTGAAGCAAATGTAGAGCCCTAGCTCATTCAAAGATCAAGTCAATCTCAACCTATAAGTGAATCAAATGCAGAGCCCTAGCTTATTTAGAAAATCAATCTCAAAGCCTCAATCAAAAGAGCCTCAGTTCAATCAAAGAAAAGACAACAAGTCCTCCATCCAAACAAATCAATGCCGAGCCCAAGCTCATACAAATGAACCTTGTATTCACAGCCTAGCTTCATACAAGAAGAGGTTCCAAGCCTACCAATTAGCCTCGTATTCACAGCCTAGCTCCATACAAGAAGAGGTTTATCAGCCTACAAATGGATCAAGCCGGGTCCAAGCCCGCACATACCTTGCATCATGAGTTCCACCTCAGCAAGAAGAGGTTCCCAGCCTACAAATGAGCCTTGTATTCACAGCCTAGCTTCATACAAGAAGAACAATCATCAATTTTTCAAGAAGAACAAACCTTCTTGCCAATCGAACTACGTTCTAGGCTTGATTTCTAGGACACCCTTAGAATACGTAGGCAGTTTAGGAAGAATTACCCTAAGTGCAGCCCAATAAACAATATCACTCATACCCCAAAAATGTGGTTCTTTTATCTTTAGCCTTCAACTGATAACAATCTCGGCTAAAGAGGGGCATCTGTAAGCACCCCATTTTTTCCACCCTCGGCATAAGTGAACCAATATGGCAGGTTTTCGACCTTTAATCCAAAAATTTGTGATTCTCCACTGATCCCCACAGCAGGGTCATGGGCTATTATCTGCATGGATGCATAGGTCATAGAATTATCTTCGAAATGAGACTAGAATTGCTCAATTTTGATATCAAATGAAGAAGATATGACCATTTTAGTCGGATGATACATATAAGGGAGGTTTCTGAAATTATTATAAATAATAATAATCCCAAGGGCCTTCATGCAAATTATCCTAAGTCGGATTGTTTGAATTTCAAATCATCATATCTTGATCATCCGACATTGGATTCAAATGATTCCAAGACCATTATTCTTCATTCATGATGTTCTACAAAGTGGACGTAAAAAATCCTGGGTAGAAGTCACCAGTGGGTCCCATGCAAGCTTTCATGCAAAATTATCGTTAGAACTTCAAAGCTTCATATCTTTTCCGTTCTACATCGGATTCAGATGATTCCAAGATCATTATTCTTCATTCATGATGTTCTACAAAGTGGACGTAAAAAATCCCGGGTAGAAGTCACCAGTGGGTCCTATGCAAGCTTGCATGCAAAGTTATCGTTAGAACTTCAAAGCTTCATATCTTTTCCGTTCTACATCAGATTCAGACGATTCCAAGGCCATTGTTCTTCATTTGTGATGTCCTACAAAGTGGACGTGGAAAATCTCGGGTAGAAGTCTCCGGAGGGTCCCATACAAAATTACTAATGGAAATGGTCATTTAATATTCAAAAAATTCATATTTTGTTCATCCCATATCCAAATCAATTGATTTCAGTCTCATTATGTTTCATTTTTAGTGCTCTACAAAGTGGACATAAAATATTTCCGGTAGAAGCCTCCGAAGGATCTCAAGCAGATGGTCAGCCAAATTATCGATAATTGGCTTGCTTAAACTTCAAAAATTCATAGGTTGGCCATTTTATTTCCAAATGAGTTGATTCAAGCACCAATATTCTTCATTTTTAATGTTCTACAAAGTGAACATAGAAAATGTGGAGCAAAAGGCTATCAGAAAATTCCGTATGGAATGACAGCGGAAGTGGCCCATGAAATGATAAAGAGAGAAAACCCAGTTAATTTCAGTCAATCCAGTCAACTCAACTCAACCCAAGCTAGTCTTGGCCCAACCCAGTCAATCCTTGTCAATCCAGACCGATTCATGTTGGCGCTTATGCATGTATTTCTTTTATATATTATTTATATGTTTATATAATATATAATATATTATAATATATCATATAATATATACATATGTCTTATATGTGTATTATATTATATATATTAATATATTAATATATTATATACTTATATGTTTTGTATAAAAAGGAAGTAGGATCTGAATAAAATCTAAAAGGGAAGGATGAGAGAGAGGAGAAAGAGGAGACGTGAGAGAGAGATTAGGGTTTTTTCTTTTTGGAAGGAAATCAAAGAGATTGAGAGAGAGAGAGAGAGAATCTCAATTTTGGAGTAAATCTAAATGAGATTAAGCAAAAAAGGGATAGAGAGGAGACGTAAAAGGAGAAGGGGAATTGAGGTTTTCTAAGGGAATCAAAAAGATTATGTTGGAGAAAAAAAAAGGAATGAAGAGGAAAAGAAAAAGAGGAAAAACGTGAGCTTTTATAAGGGAATCAAAAAGATTTTGTTGGAGAAAAAAAAGGAAAAGAAGAGGAAAAGAAAAAGAGGAAAAAACGTGAGTTTTTCTAAGGGAATCAAAAATATTTTATTGGAGAAAAAAAAGGAAAGAAGAGGAAAAGAAAAAGAGGAAAAACGTGAGCTTTTCTAAGGGAATCAAAAAGATTTTGTTGGAGAAAAAAAAGGAAAGAAGAGGAAAAGAAAAAGAGAAAAAAACGTGAGCTTTTTTAAGGGAATCAAAAATATTTTGTTGGAGAAAAAAAAGGAAAGAAGAGGAAAAGAAAAAGAGGAAAAACGTGAGCTTTCTCAAAGGGCTCGGTTTTGGGAGAAAAAAGAGGGAAGAAGAGAAAAAAAAAGAGAGAAAAACGTGAGCTTTCTCAAAGGGCTCAGTTTTGGGAGAAAAAAGAGGGAAGAAGAGAAAAAAGAGAGAGAAAAACGTGAGCTCTTCTAGGGGGCTCGGTTTTGGGAGAAAAGAAAGGGAGAAGAGAGAGAAAAGAGGGAAAGAAAAAGGAGAATTAGTAGGGCTTTCTCAGGGGGCTCGGTTTTGGGAGAAAAGAAAGCCGAAGAGAGGAGAAGAAGAAGAGCAGAAGATTCAGGGATCTGCAAACCCAGTAAACCCTCTCCTCTTTCATTCTTGTTATTATCAATGCTACCATTCACTTACCTGATCCTGTGTACCACTGTAACATCCTATCACCTGCAGCCATTATCCCAACCTGCTACTCCATATCCATTGCAATCCCCCTTGATCCGTAAATTTTATCACCTAATCCTCTCTCCCATGAAATTGAGCTTTTGGACGATTATTTTTGTTTGATCATGTGATGCCATGAAATTGAGCCATTGAGGTTAATCTAATAATGATGTGATTTGAGCCATTGATGTTAATCTGATAATGATGTAATGTTAAATTCAATTTGAGCCATTGATATTGAATGAATCTTAATTTGATTAATTGTGAGCCATATGATTCGAAATCTTAAGGTGATTGATCAAGCCTTTGATTTAGGTTTTTCTTTAAGTGATTGATCATGGCCTCTGATTATGAATTTTTATGAGATAAAATTTGGCCATCGATCTTGGATACTTTAATAATAAAATCGGGCCATTGATCTTGGATGTTTGAATGATCAAATCTGGACCATAGATTTTAGATATGTTGATGCTTGATCCAAACCATTGGACCTTCATTATGAGTGTCTTAAATGAATCTGAACCGTTGGATCTTCACTATAAATGTTTTAAATGCATCTAAACTATTAGATTAACATCATGGTTGATTTCAATGCATCTGAACGGTTAGATTACCATCAATAGTGATTTTTTTCCATTGAATTTTTCATCGTGAGTGTTTTTAGATGCACTGCCATGTTTGGATGCTCATTGCCATAGTTAGATGCTTATTGCCATGTTTGGATTACTACCACTGATATAGTTGGAATGTTTTCTTTCACCATATTTTGTCTTGGAAAGAGATAAATTGGAAAATAACAATTAGGGTAAAAAAAATCCTAAAATGGAAAGAAAATAACAATTAAGGTGGAAAACCTTAAAAATGGAAAGAATACAACAATTAGGGTAGAAAACCCTAAAATGAAAAGAAAATAACAATTAAGGTAGAAAACCTTAAAAATGGAAAGAATACAACAATTAGGGTAGAAAACCCTAAAATGGAAAGAAAATAACAATTAGGATAGAAAACCTTAAAAAATGGAAAGAATGTAGCAATTAGGGTAGAAAACCCTAAAATGGAAAGGAAATAACAATTAGGGTAGAAAACCCTAAAAAATAGAAAGAAAATAGCAATTAGGGTAGAAAACCCTAAAATGGAAAGAAAATAGCAATTAGGGTAGAAAACCCTAAAATGGAAAGAAAATAGCAATTAGGGTAGAAAACCCTAAAATGGAAAGAATATAGCAATTAGGGTAAGAAGACCCTAAAAAATGGAAAGATTAGGGTAGAAAACCTTAAAAATGAAAAGAATGCAGCAATTAGGGTAGAAAACCCTAAAATAGCAATTAGGGTAGAAAACCCTAAATATGGAAAGAAAATAGCAATTAGGGTCTTGCCATGCTTCGAAGATAGCATACTAGATCATGCCATATAGGCTCTTGCCTTATTTGCAATACATGCCATATTTGAAAGATTTTTAAACAATCTTACTGTATGTGAATTTCTTGTCATAAATATTTTATGTGTCATATTTAGATATAATATTCTATTTTTTTGGCAATAACTTATTTTATGCAACACCCTAATGGAACTGCCATATATGCACACTTCTAGAAGACAATCTAGGTGTGGAGACGTGCATTTAGGCACCCACATTCTTGGGTAGGGCATAATGGGAATGATAAAAATCTTAATAAAGAAAGAGAATGCCTTGCCAAACTTTTCAAAATTAGAATTCAGGATGAAACGGATGATTTATGACGATTTTGCCCCTCGATAAACCCTAAACCTAGAACAGGTTCTCAACCCCTAATGAAATGGATGTAGCAGTAGCTTGCTAGAAACCCAGAGTCTTTACTTGATCCAGGATGTGTGATGTATATGCCATTCCGAAGTGATCTATTAATCTGCTAATAAGTTGTTTCATGGCAGTTCCATCTATCGCTTTATTGTGAAAGACCAGATCGGCCCGTTCTGCCATAAGTACCTCCAGATTCTGCTGAGTAGAATTCGACAATGGATTTGAGTCAGTGATTCGAAGACTTCCTTTCCTCGATCTTGATTCGCGTAGAAATTCAGGAACTATGATACTAGTTGAACCGGAGAAACTCGACACCTAAAATAGGTTCTCAACCCTAAACCTAGAATAGGTTCTAAATTCTAACCTAGAATAGGTTATCCAGTTCGAACTACGTGGATTCTGATTCCTAGGGCAAACCCTAGGATACGTAGGCTATTTGGGAGAAACCCAAATTCGGATCCAAACCTTAATCCACTTGGACTATCCATAGATCCACTAGGATATTTACCCCCATTTCGTCCCAAATAGGGTTACCCAAGTCCCGAACTACACGGATTCTGATTCCTAGGTCAAACCCTAGGATACGTAGGCCATTTGGGAGAAACCCAAATTCGAGTCTACAATTTAGTCCACTCAGACTATCCATAGATCCACTAGGATATCTCCCATATTTTAACCTAAATAGGGTTATCCACACCTTAGTCCACTCAGACTATCCATAGATCCACTAGGATATCTATCCATATTCCAACCCAAAAAGGGTTATCCAAACCTTAGTCCACTCGGACTATCCATAGATCCGCTAGGATACTTACCCACATTTTGACCCAAATAGGGTTATTCAGCCTGAACTACATGGATTCTGATTCCTAGGGCAAACCCTAGGATACGTAGGCCATTTGGGAGAATCCCAAATTCGGATCCACATCTTAGTCCACTTGGACTATCCATAGATCCACTAGGATATTTATCCACATTTCAACCTAGATAGGGTTGTTCACATTCTAACCCAGATAGGGTTATCCATATTTGACCCAAATAGGGTTATTCTTAGATCCACTAGGACTATCTATCAGTCCACATGGACTATCCAGATCCTAAGCCATAGGGTTTTTCAACCCTTCAAGCATAAACTTCAACTTGAACAAATAAACTTAATCATGCACAAGCATAAATCACATCCATAAACTTTAATCACACCTGAACTACGATGGTAAACCTGATTTTCAGAATAATTCCGTAATACGTAGGCAATCTGATGGATACAGATTTGGTTCAATGATATCAAACCACTTGGTTTGGTTTAATTTAATAAATAGAGTCTAGCATAGGAAAGGTATAGGAGGCCGATTTCGATCGGACGGTTTGGGTGCCTAACCCCTTCCCATAACCGTAACCTGACGCTTACCCAATATCTGATGGACCAGAAATCCAATCTAAGGGTCATGAGTCAATCGAAGTCTTACCTTGGGGTGAGATTTCACATTTCTAAGGTCCTAGACCTAAATCTAGGTGGCGACTTCCAAGATTTCCATCTTTGTCCTTACACCTTCAAGAAAACTTTATTACAGACTTCAAATTCTAATTCCTTTTGTTTTATATTAGCATAGCTCTTTTGTCGAGCCTGGGCAGCTTAAATTCTTGCCCGGATTATGTCGACCTCTTTACAGGTTTCTTGAATAATGTCGAGTCCCAATATCCTTCTTTTACCGACTTCATTCCAATACAATGGGGTTCTACACCTTCTTCCATATAGCACCTCATATGGAGCCATACTAATTATAGCTTGGTAACTATTATTGTAGGAAAATTCTATGAGGGCTAAGCTTTCATCCCATTTGGTTTTAAAATCCAGGGTACATGCCCTGAGCATATCTTCCAGTATTTATATTGTTCTTTCTGATTGGCCATCAGTTTGTGAGTGATATGCTGTGTTGAATCTCAATTGAGTACCCATCGCACTCTGTAACCTTCCCAGAAGCGGGATGTAAATTGAGGGTCTCGATCTGATACTATACTGGTTGGTACTCCATGTAATGGGACAATGTTGTCGATGTATAGTCTGGCTAGACAGTCCATAGAGTATTGTGGGTGAACAGTAATGAACCTCGCAGTCTTTGTGAAAAGATCAATGACTACCCAAACAGTGTCTACTGCTTGAGCTGTCAAGGGTAAACTTGTGATGAAGTCCATTGTAACATGATCTTATTTCCATTCAGGGATAGGCAATGGTTGTAACTTCCCTGCTAGCCTTTAACGAGAAACCTTCACTTACTGGCAGGTCAGACATTTGTATACGAATCTGGCCACATTGGCCTTCATTCCTCTCTACAAAATTTTTTTCTTCATATCCTAATACATCTTCATGCTACCAGGGTGCATGCTGTAAGGAGTAGTATGTGCATCCATCATGATGGTTTCTTTCATATTCTCTTTGCTTTTGAGAATGCACACCCTTCTCCGAAGGTATAGTAATCCGTCATCTTCCTTAAAGAAGTCAGGGACTGGATTACCCTTATCTAATTCCATCATTATCTTCCACAAATTTAGATTCTTTGGTAATTCTTCCTTTTGTTTTCTGACAGGGTTGGCTTGATGCTCAATGCGCTAAAAAGGGTAGAGGTAAATGCAAAAAATTATTTAAGTAAGTCTTCAGTGGTATACTCACCCGGTGTTGTTGGATGTAGAGTTGTTGCCACATGTGTACCCATGTATTCATCTTCTCCTTCTTCTTGAGCGTCCTTCTTTGAGTAAACAACCTTCTTACTTAAGGCGTCAGCCACTACATTAGCCTTTCTCAGGTGGTACTGTATATCTATCTCGTAATCCTTCAGTAGTTCCGACCACCGTCGTTGCCTCATGTTCATTTCTTTTTTATTCAATAAATAGACCAAACTCTTATGGTAAGACATGATCTTGAAAGTAGCACCAAACAGATAGTATCTTCATATCTTTAATGCGAAGACCATCGCAGCCGACTCCCAGTCATGAGTGGGGTAGTTGTAAGACCCGTATCAAACTAACTGGTCTTACTACCTTGTACCAGGTCTACCTATCATGGTCGAGCCAAATGGACCAAGTACGTGAAGGAAATAGCGAAACCAGGTATTAAACTAACCCAAAAACAGTAAAATGGAGGGCTGGGTCGCATACCCAGATAGGCAGGGTCGACCCCCCCTTATTAAGAAGTCAGACCCCTGATATTTTAATTGGGGGTCAGACAACTTAGAACTGAGGGTCGACGGGATCTCCGACCCCCTCATCGACCCCCTCTTTGCCGACAGAAACCGTAAATAGGAAACTTTCCAAATTTCAATGGGATTCCTTCCTAATCTCAATGAGACTTATTTTGGGAGGTTCTCCTCTATAAATAGGATGTCCCTAAGCCTCTTTCACTCCTTTTGAAACCCTAATTGAAAGTGAGAGAAAGAGAAGAGAAGGAGAAGAGAAGGAAAGTTGGAGAAGAAGACTAAAGTGAAGAATTCAAAGAAACCTCTGACTCTCAGCAAAACCTAAGGTATGGGCACGTTTCCATTAATGATTTAAGACCTTAGAATAGTTTATGAAGAGGGTATGGTCTAGGAGAAACCCAAATCATACATCCATGGGAGGATTTCAATGAAATCCATGGAGGAAATCATGGTAGGCAAAGTAAGGAAGAAACCTAGAGTTTGAAGCCATAGAACAAGCATAGAATGGATGGTGGAAGTAAACCATAGGACCCAAGCATGAAAGAATAGACTGTAGAATGAAATTCTCGACTCAAACCACGGGGGGTCGCACGTGGGGTCGATTGAGAATCGACCCTACCAGACCACAGGATCGACCCCAAGCATTCGGGAAGTCCAGGAATGGGGTGGTCGCACCCAGGGTCGATGGAACATCAGACCCTAGCATCGACCCTACCTTGGGGGTCGCAGTAAACTACGACCCACCCTGCGACCCTCTCTTAACAGCAAGCCTAAAATTGCTGGAATGACTTCTAACTAAAATCTATCGACTTGTTAGGTTTTCCTATTGATATAAAAGTGATTCTTAAGCTTGAAAGAGGATCTACACTCAAGCAAAGGTGAGGGAACAAGACCTAAACTAATTGACTAATAATAAACTATTTTATTTCTTGAGTCCAATGACATGACTGATTCTATGCGTGTATGCTTGTAATGTGCATTCAACATGTCATCCAATATTTTTATTATTACTGTTCATGCATATTTACTTCGTTGTTTATAACATGATGATGATGATGATGATGATAGGAATAGGCATGTGAATGTTTGCGTTTGATTAGTGTATTTGATGCGGATAGGGGATGGTATCAACCGGTACTTCAATGCCATTTTCATTGGGTATATTGTGCCATAGCTCTATACAAGTCTTGTCCACTAACATCGTCGTATTTCCATTACCTTAGCAAAACTATTACGTCGTACGGTATCAAGGGAGGTGGTCTCGGACCGTATAGTCTTCGACTCTACCGGGGGGCCTTAGCTCTATCTCTATGGATGTATTGAGGGATGCTGGGGTGAGGCCTTGGATATACTGATTGACATTAGGATTGGTTAGTTGCGTGCCTAGTTTGCAAGCTGTCACACCCCAATTCTGTACTAATCAGAATGGTGTGATGAACTGTCAATAAACCAACGGTTCAACCAGGATCTCACAATAGGCTATCCCACATATGATAAACCAAAACACATTCCACATTAATCAAAGGTAATAACATAAATAGCAGAAGTCTTATAGTAAATGAATTGAGAATCTAACTGTGATAACCATAAATAAATATCAAATTATTGTTAAATCAATTGAGACATAATTAAATAAATACCAATTACATGTCTTTAATAAAATCTAAACAAAATCTAATCGAATACGCATGAGTTTCACTCGCACGAGGAGTCATGCATATCCACTAAGTCTTCAACTTCCATTGTCGCCACATGCCCGTACACAGGAGCATTCATATAATCTTCATCGATGGTACCTGCATCATCAACTAAAAGTATTCGAATTCGAAAGGGTGAGCACACATCACGTCTTAGTGAGCAAACAAAACAATGCAACAATACATATGCATGCAATCATTTCATATCTTTGGTCTGGTTTAAAGTTTGCAATGTGCTATAGAAAGGATAGGTGGCCGCCGCACCTCTATACACAAATGTGTGGAAATGCCCAATGAAAATGGCACTGTCGCCCCACATGCACCCACCATGGACAATATACACCCCATGAAAATGGCATGACTACCGGTTTCCCATACCAACACGTAAGCCCCTGTTGGCGAGGGCCTGCAAACTGGGCTTGCAACTAACCAACCCTAATGTCAAACAATGTATCCAAGGCCTCACCCCAACATCCCTCAATACATCCATAGAGATAGAGCTAGGGTCTGGTGACCAGGCTGAACCACAATGCCACGTCCCCCCCTGATGCCCTATGACATATTAGTTTCGCTAAGGTAATGGCGATATGACGATGTTAGTGGACAAGACTTGAGTAGAGATAGAGTTAGAGTCTGGTGACTAGGCTGAACCACAATGTCACATCCTCCCCCTGATGCTCCACTCGCATCAAGCACACTAACACTTGCTTAGTGGACATGACTTGAATAGACCATGGCACAGTATACCCCAATGAGAACGGCATCGAAGTACCGGTTGATACCATCCCTACCCGCACCATGTACACCAGACAAACACAAACATTCACATGCCTATTCCTACCATCATCAACATCATCATGTTATAATCAATAAATTTAAATATGCATGAACAGTAATAATAGAAATATTGGATGACATGTTGAATGCACATTACAAGCACACACACATATCACAATCATGGTATTGGACTCAAGAAATAAAAATAGTTTGTTATTAACCAATTAGTTTAGGTCTTGTTCCCTCACCTTTGCTTGTTTGTAGATCCTCTTTCCATGCCTTAAGAATCACTTTTATATCAATATTATACTGCTAGAAGACCTAACAAAGTCGATAGAATTTAATTAAAATTTATTCTAATTTTTATAGCTTGCTATTAACTCTAGGGTCGCAGGATGGGTCGCAGGTAGGGTAGCAGTATACTGCGACCCCCTGTAACAGGGTCGATATCGGGGTCGATGGGTCTATCGACCCTATATGCGACCACCTCTGGTTTTGGTCGATATTCTCATGTTTTGATCCATTCTTTCTTGTTTAACTCCTATGGCTTCTTCTATAGTCCATTCCACATACTTTCTATGGATTAGAACTTATCTTCACCCAATATATAGTCTAATTGATATCCTCCATGATTTCCATTGAAACCTAACCATGGATGGATGGATTCGGTTTCTCCTACATCTTCCTTCAACTATTCTAAGTCTCACGAAATTCATAGGATTAGTATTCTTACCTGAGAAGAACACTCCTTCTCTGCAACTCTTCTCCTTTTTCTTGTTCTCTCCTTTCCTTCTCTTCTTCCTCTCTTCCTTCTCTTCTCTTTCTCTCAATTCAATTAGGGTTCTAAAAGGAGTGAAAGAGGCCTAGGGACGTCTTTAAAATAGAGTAGCATCATCCTAAAATAAGTCCCTTTGAGATTAGGAAAGAGCCCCAACCGAAATTATGGAAATTTCCTAATTCTGTTTTCGACGACAACTGAGGGTCGATGAGGGGGTCGATGATCCCGTCGACCCCTAAATCCTAAAGTGTCCAACCCCATCTGTAAAACAGGGGGTCTGACTTTCTATCTTGGGGGGTCCGACCCTCCCTTGCTGGGTATGCAACCCTCCCCTTAATTTAAGTGTTTTTGGGTCGATTTGATACCTGGGATCACGATCTCCTTCACGCCCTTGGTCCATTTGGCTCGACCATGATAGGTAAACCTGATTCAAGGTGGTAAGACCGGGTTAGTTTGATACGGGTCTTACACAAGCCCTCGCTAGTAGGGGCTTACGTGTTGGTATGAGGCAACCGATACTGCCATGCCATTTTCATGGGGGTATATTATGTCATATTGGGTGCATGTGGGGTCGACAGTGCCGTTTTCATTGGGCGGTTTCACACACTAGTGTATAGAAGTGAGGCGGCCACCGAACCTTTCTATAGCACATTGTAAACTTATATACCAGACCACAGATATGAATTGAATGCATGCATATGTTTGTTGTATTGTTTTGTTTGCTCCCTGAGCCGTGATGTGTGCTCACCCTTTCGACGTCGAATATTTTTAGTTGATGATGCAGGTACCACTGTGGAAGACTATATGAATGCTTCTGTGTACGAGCACGTTGCTACGATGGAGGTTGAAGACATAGTGGAAACGCATGACTCCTCATGCGAGTGCAACTCATACGTTTTCGATTAGATTTTTATTTGAATTATTAAGGAAATGTAATTTGATATTTTATTTACTTATGTCTCCGTTGATACAACATAATTCAATATTTTATTTATGCTTATCATAGTTAGATTCCTCAGTTCATTTAATATTAAGACTTCCGCTATTGAGTATTTATTCTGATTATGGTTGTGGATGTATATGGTTTAGTTTACAAGGACACAACCTATTAGAGATCCTGGTTGAACCGTTGGTTTATTAGTGGTTCATCACACCATTCTGAATAGTATGGAATTGGGGTGTGACAAGTTGGTATCGGAGCTCTCAGACCCTGTCTTGCAAACCAGTATACTACCACAAAAGTTTGTGAACTGAGATAGGATAAAAATTTAAAAGCTATAATAATAACAAACCATAAACATCTGTGTTGTTTGAGACAAATTGAAAGAGAGTAATGCATCTATTAAATGAGAAACAAATTTAAATACATTCAAAGGAAGAAGAAACGTATATATATACAAGTTTAAAGCAGAGTACAACCCACAACCCAGAAAGTTACTCTAAAGTACAAAAAGAAAAATAAAAAGAAAATATATCAGGAAGCTGGAGGTGATGGGGGAGGCGGTGCCTCGCGGTCTCTGTCATAATCCTCAGCATAGACTCTAGTCAACCAAGCTATCTGAGTCTGGGTTGTCTGGAGACTAGCAGTGAGATCAGCCACCCGCTGGTCAGTCACGCGTTGAGCATCCATAAGCTCTCTCACCCGCTGATCTGACATGCGCTGAGCATCCATAAGCTCTCCCGTCCACTGATCGGACATGCGCTGAGCATCTAGAAGCTCTCCCATCCTCAGATCGGACATGCGCTGAGTCTCTCGAATCTCATGCAATATCCCCATCATGTCATCAGAAGGTGCATGTGAAGGACCCGCTGCATGTGAAGGACCAGCTCCCGTAGCATGAGTAGGTGATGGAGGAGGTATGGAATCCACATCCATGTATAAATGATCATCATCACCCCCAGGAACCCCTGCTCCAGCGGCTGCTGCTGCTGCCTCAGCGTCAGCCATTTCCACTCGAGTACTTGGATGCACCAGAGCGTTCCTCTCATCGTCGCTGACCTGGGCATCCCGCAGGCCCATCTTACAGATGGCCTCCCAATCCAGAGGTGATGAGAAGGATTTCTCCTGAATCCTCTCATCCACCATGTCAACACCCAGGCGGGTAAGTAGCATAGAGATCATGTGTCCATAAGGCAGGTTGCCAGTATAACTGGGCAACGTGGCACTGATCATCGTCTGCATAATGATGTAAGGGAGGCAGATAGGCTGCCTAGTGCAGATACAATACATCAAAAATTGGGTCAACTGGGAGATCCTCTCGTAGTGTCCACTCTGAGGTATCAGGTTGTGCTGAATAATATTACAGTACACCCGAGGCTCTGGACGAATGTAGATCGCTTTCATCTCCCAGCGATCCTCTCTGATGATCTGACGGTCAATATCAGCTCTCATCTGCAATGAAAAGAACTGGGGCTCTCCAGGAGCACAGAACACCAAGGGGCCATCGTATGAAATGCCCAACAAGTCGGCTAGCTGTCGATAATCAAATGAAATCTCGACTCCCTTGACGTAGCTGGTGATCCGGAGCTCTCTACCCCTCTCAGTATCATTGTAATCCCCCACCACTTGGAGGTTACAGTAAAACTGTCTCACCAAATCTGGCCGAGTGTAGGCGTCATAGGTGATCACAGGAAGCCAGCCAGGTAATCCCTCTCATTTCCCTTTCTTCTTCCTACGGTCTCAACTCAGCTCGCCACCACTGAGTTGCTACAGTATCAACCGTACGAACTTGGTGATTTTTCCATCAATCGACAATCTTCCTTCCATTCCTCAAGGTATGTTCTCTACTCTTTTCCCTTTTTAAGCTTTCATACCTAAGTTTTCACTCTTTATAGGGTTTTCATCAAATTATTATCTTTTTGACAATAAAAATTTGATTTTTATTGGGACTATTGCTATTGGCTATCCAATGGATGAAAGCCCTCAAGAAAATTTGAGTTTCATTGGTTGGTTTGGTAGAAATTTGAAAATTCCTAGTTGTCACCTAAATTTTGGGGTTTTTCCTAAATGTCAAAATTTCTTTAAATCAAATCGACCTAGTTAAAATTTTCCATTGTATGAGCCTTGCAGGATGATTTGGAACCTATGTAAGTCTTTTTGCCCAAATGTTTGGGTGAAAAGTGAGGTTTTTTCCTATTTTAGGTAGTTGTGCTGCCCAAATTTTAAATTTTCTAACTTGTTTTCCTTATTTTCTTTTCTTGCAATTATCATGGTTCGCACCAAGGTTCCTCGAGTCCATGACTCTAATTGCTTCAGGTCCATTAAAGCAGAGGTTCAATATCCTCGATTAGATTGAAAAAAAGTAGAAGGGGGTCGATGTGTGAACTTAGCCCATTTAGCCCTATTTGATGTGGAGAGGGCATTTGGAGATATGGGCTGGCTTCTAGTTATCCTGTAAGAGGCTTGTACTCGCCTAGATTTAGTCAAGCAGTTCTACTATCACCTTTAAGTAGAAGGTGACCTAGAGGATGTGGATAAGGGTAGAGAGCTTCGGATTACTAGTTGGGTAAAAGGGGTACCTATCTCTTTTAACTGTTAGGAGTTGGCTGATCTCTTGGGCATTTCCAACGATGGACAGTTGGTCTACTGTGCACCAAGGGAGCCCCAGTTCCTATCTACACAGGTGTGTACAGAGATAGACAATCAGATTCTTCGGGACGACTGCTGGGAAATGAAGGCGGTTAAGCTACGTCTAGAACCAGGGGTCTACTGTAAGATTATCTAGCATAATCTGATCCCTCAGGGTGGACACCACAAGATGGTCTCTCAATTGACTCACTACATGTTGTACTATATCTGTACTAGGCAGCTTATCTGTCTCCCGTACATTATCCTTCGGACCATGCACAGAGCTACGTTGCTTGACTCGAGAGGTAACTTGCCCTATGGACGGTTGATCTCCACCTTGCTCACGTGTCTACAGATGAACTTAGAGGATGAGAGGATTTTTGAAGACACCTTCTCAGCTGACCTTGATTGGGAGGCCATTAGTAGGATGGGCATGAGAGAGATACAGGTCAGTGATGACGAGAGGAATGCTATGAGAGGTCCTCTCACTCGGGTAGCGGCAGCAGATTCAGAGGCGGCAGCAGTAGCAGATGCAGAGGAGGCAGCAGCAGCAATAGCAGAGGCAGACGAGAGTGATGATGAGGAGGATGATGATAGGATGTACATGGATGTGGATGCCATACCTCCTCCATCACCACAACATTCTACTGGAACTGGTCCTTTTTGGACTTCTTACTCAGTTGGCCCTTCACGCCCACCATCAGATGACATAATGGCCCTACTACGTGAGATTTATGAGGCTCAGCGTGCTATAGACCAGCGGGTAGTAGATCTAGCAGCTAGTCTCCGAGCGACTCAGACTCAGGTAGCCTGGCTTACGAGAGTGTATGCTGAGGACTATGATAAAGACCGTGAGGCACCTCCTCCTCCAGCACCCCCAGCTCCATGATACCATTTATTTCTTTTTTCCTTTTATACTACAAAGTAACTGTCTGGATTGTGGACCATACTCTGATTCGGATGTACATTTGTCTTGTTCCCCTTTTTATATATAAAATTTGTTTATCATTTACATATATGCATTATTCTCTTTTCAGTTTATGTCTCAAACCACACAGGTGCTTATGGTGTGTTCTTATTAGAGTTTTTAAATTTTATCATAACTCAGTTCATGACTCATGTGGAAGTAGTTAGGTCAATGGGTAGAATCTGGGAGAGCTCTGATACCAAGTTATCACACCCCAATTCTGGACTAATCAGAATAATATGATGAATCATAAATAAACCAACAGTTCAATCAGGATCTTTGTTAGGTAGTACCCACCATATAAACCATACACACATTCCACAATAATAATCAGAGATAATAAACAAATAAGAGGAAGTCTTTATAAAAAATGAACTGAGTATCTAACCATGATAAATAATTAATCCAATTATCTCCAAAACTCAAGACATAAAAGTAATTAACCCATTACATGTTCCAATAATCCAATATAACTAAACTAATAAAAAATACACTGGTTGCATTCACATAAAGGATCATGCGTATCTTCTACAGCTTCTACATCCATGGCCGTAACTTATCCGTACATCGGCTCATTCACATAATCTTCAACAATAGGACCTACATAATCAACTAAAATATTCAACATCGAAAGGGTGAGCGCACATCATGGCTCAGTAAGCAAACAAAACAATACAACAAACATATGCATGTATTCAATTCATATCTTTGGTCTGGTTTTTAAGTTTGCAATATGCTATAGAAATGTTTGGTGGCCCCCGAACCTCTATACAAGTGTGTGAATTCGCCTAATTGATCAAACACCATTGTCATCCCACATGCACCCACCATGGAATAGAGATAGAGCTAAAGTGTTCGGATCAAACACCGCCAACACTTTCCCTGATGCCCTACCTATACCAACATGTAAGCCCTTATTGGTGAGGGCTTACAAACTGGGCTCGCAACTAATCAATCCTAAATGTCATCCAAGGTATCCAAGACCTCACCCCAGCATCCCTCAATACATCCATAGAGATAGAGCTAAGGCCCCCCGGTAGAGTCGAAGACTACATGGTCCGAGACCACCTCCCTTGATGCCCTACAACGTAATAGTTCTGCTAAGGTAATGGTGATACGATGATGTCAGTGAACACGACTTGAGTAGAGATAGAGCTAGAGTCTGATGACCAGGTCAAGACCACCATGCTACGTCCTCCCCCTGATGCTCTACTCACATCAAGCACATTAACCACACACACATAATCACAATCACATGCCTATTCCTAGCATCATCATCATCATATTATAAATAGACAGAAATAAATATGCATGAGCAGTAATAGCAAGAATATTGGATGACATGTGAGATGCACATTACAAACATATAAGCATAGAATCAATCATGGCATTAGACTCAAATAAATAAATAGTTTGTTATTATCCAATTATTTTAGGTCTTGTTCCCTTACCTGTTAGCAAAACTCGATCTCCTTCCAAGCCTTGTAATTATCTTTGAATTGATTTAATAACCTAAAAGTTATATGAATTTAAGTTAGGGTTCATATGTAACATGTTACAATAGTTAAAAATCGAAACAGAGCACTGATAGGTGTCTGATTGGTCCTATGGTCTCATACTATGTCGACCTTATTGCCTACGGTCGATACCCTACGGTCGCATATGGTGCGATCGTAGCTGCGACCATATGGTTTCTAAAATCTTCCCGAATGTCTATGGTCGATCCTCTGGTCATGCTGGTCATGCTATGGTCGACCGTAGCTGCGAACTTAAGACTTCTGGTCATCAACTACATTTAATTCGAGTTCTTCTTGGGTCAACTCCTTGGCTTTTCTCTTGGGTTCATACTAAGGTTATCCTATGGTCATCATTAGTAGTTTCTCATCAACCATTATCACCAAACTCACCCCTCATGATTAGCCTTGGGATTTACTCAAGGAATCACATGGATTATACTAGTTTGACATCTGCAATCCCCCATAGAAGCCTTATTCCATAGAATTTCAGGGATTAGGTTCATACCTTTGCCTATGGTAGAGAGCTAAAATCTTCTCAGCAAAACCTTCTCCTTAGTCTTCTCTTCTTCTCCTTCCTTTCCTTCTCTTCCTCTAAGGTTTACTAATGTTCTAAAAGAGTGAAAAAGGTTGAGGGACGTCCTTTATATAGAGAATTTTTTTTTCATATAGAGTTCTCCAATATTATGAAAAAAATCCCCCTTAAATTAGGAAAGTTTCCAACTCGGAGTCTGGTCTGGGGTCTCACGGTCGATGGCCTACGGTCACAGAATCAGTCAACCGTAGGGTCAAAAACATCGACCGTAAGGTCATTGATCAGTGACCATTGTTTCTTTCCATATGGTCGACCGTACCTACCCAGGTATGCGACCCTACATATAATTTTGAGCATTTTAACTCGATTCATACCTGGTTTTGTGATCTATCTTCACACGATCAATCACTTGGTCCAGAAATGATGGGAAGACCTGGCACCACACGGTTAAACCAAGTTAGTGGAGTGCGGGTCTTACAAAGAATACATGTAACCACACTGGTGGAGTTCTCAGCATCTTTTTTCATTGTGGAAACCTTCCCTTGTTGCAATCCTTGCTTCCGAGGAAGGGACAGTTCTTGTAAATGTGTCCCTCTTGCTGGTAGTTGTAGCACCTTACCACGCCAGGTGCTAGTTCAGCAGAAGTAGGGGCAGCAGATTTCTTTGGAGGAACTTGGGCGGTCGCCTTCTTTGTAGCAGTGGTTCTGAAAGGCTTCTTGGTGTTCCGATTGCTTATGAAGGTATTTGTTCTCTTAGTACCCAAGGTCATGGATCTGTCCTTCCAGCGAGCTTGCTATCCTTCGCTTTGGCTGTCCTCCACTACCTTGGCCGTTTGGACAACATTTGCATAGGTTGTATGACCTTGAGCTTTCACAATAACTTGGATTCCTCCCTTCAAGCCATCAACAAACCTCTTCGCCTTCTGTGTGTCAGTTAGCATTCTGGGGTTTGCAAATTAGTACAGCTTCTCAAAATCTCTCTGATACTCGGTGGCTGATCTTTGTACTTGACTAAAGGTCAGATACTCTGCCTCTTTTTGGTCTCTGTAACTCTGTGGAAAATTGTTGTCAAAGAATGCTTCCTTAAAGTTTTCCCACGAGATATTTCTGTACCTATCCTCTAGGATAGGCAGAGTGGACTCTCACCAATTATCGAGCTCGTCCTCAAACATGAAGGTGGCACAGAGTATTTTCTGCTCATCAGTACATGGCATCATCTTGAGAGTCTTCTCAATCGTATGCATCCAGATGGCAGGATGCAAAGGATCATTTCCAACACCTGTAAACTTGGGCGGCTTCATCTTCTGAAAGGCTTCCACTATCCTTGCCATGGGTGTCAATGTAGGCGACAGTGCTGCCGGAGGAATGAATGGAGGAATAGCAGTAGGCACTAATGGGGGCACATGTGCTATAGTAACTGGTACTAGAGCAGGTACTTGATTGGTAGGAGGTGGCATTAGCATTTGAGTAGGTGCTGGTGCTGTAATAGTTGGAGCTGCAGGAATAGGTATGATTGGAAGAGCTGTTTCCCACGTAGCATAGCTATTAGCCCAGTTATTAACTATTGTTGCTGAAGACTGAGATCGGAAGAAAAGTTTCCCATTATAGCAGTAACGTCAGCTATGGTGAGCACCGGTGGTGGTGGCGGTGCTACAGGTACTGGATTATGGTGTACCTCAGGCGGAGATATCGGTTTTGTGTTATTTCCTCTGGTTGGGCATTACTTCTCAGCGGTGTTAGGCTCATGCCACCTTCTTCTGGTACTAGGAGCCATGGTTGGAAACTTTGCTCGAACTTGAAAATCTTTAAGTGGTCAGTCAGCTCAAGAGTATGAATGTTCTAGGGTCAGCTTGATAACACTCCAAAATTCAGATTCTGGCTCCCGGAGACAATATGGAGTAAAATTGTGTTTGGTAAACCGGTTTGGATTCTTTACTCCCACAGAGTGAACCGGCTCCAAAAGGACTCCAGGATCTAAATTTTTGAAGTACCAAATATATGCTTTTTTTCTCTAGAGCATATTTTGGGAGAAGAAAGAACCACCCCACACTACTACTACCACCACTGACCACCATCACCCACCACTGCCCACAGCCACTGCCACTACCACCCACCAAAACTACTCTCTACCACCCACAGTCACCACCACCACCCAACACCACCACTTACTACCCTCTCCACCCACCGCCACCATCCTCCACCACTGCCACCACCCTCCACCACCACCACCCACTATCGTTACAACCCTTTACCATTACCACTACCCTCTATCACCACCCTCTACCACCACTACCACCACCCTCTATTACCACCCTCCACCACCAACACCACCATTGTAAGACCCGTACGCCACGAACTCGGTCTAACCTTATATTATTGTGTCATGACCAATCTACCTATCGTGGTTGAGCCAAGTGGACCAAGTGCGTGAAGAAACCACAAAACCAGGTATGAAATTTAACTCAAAAACAATCAAATATGAGTGTGTGGTCGCATGCCTAAACAGGTGTAACTGACCCTACCTCAAAAGAGTCCAACCCCATGAATTTTGGTCGTGGGGTTGCACATTTTAAAAATGTAGGGTCACGGATTCTGCGACCCTACATTCGACCCTATGAAAATAGCCAGAAACCAAATTTAGGAAACCTTCCTAATTC
Source organism: Protea cynaroides (assembly GCA_028583415.1). NCBI lineage: Eukaryota > Viridiplantae > Streptophyta > Magnoliopsida > Proteales > Proteaceae > Protea > Protea cynaroides. The sequence goes on from CM053265.1 coordinate 53,618,355, forward strand.
GAAGGGAATCTTTCCTAAACTTATTGGGGCTTATTATGGAGGGTTTTCCTCTATAAATAAGACGTCCCTTAGCCTCTTTCACTCCTTTAGAACTCTAATTGAAAGAAAGAGAAAGAGAAGAGAAGGAAGAGAAGGAGAATTGAAGAAGAAGACTAAGGAGGAGGAAATTCAGAGAAAACTCTGAATCTTCAGAAAACCTAAGGTATGAACCTAATTCCCATGATTTATTTAAGAGCCTAGAATAGTTCATGAAGAAGATAGGATTAAGAGAAACCCAAATCATCCATCCATAGATAAATTCCAAGAGAATCCATGGAGGAAATCATTCAGGACAATGGATGGTATATAAAATTGTAGTTTTGAGCCATAGAACAATCATAGGAAGCACCATGAAGATAAGCCAAAGGATCCACACATGAAGGAATGGACTTAAGAGTGAAGGGTCGACCATGACACGTGTGGTCGCACGTAGGGTCGCATGATGTCCGACCCCACGAGACCACACACGTCCGACCACATGCCCTCGGGAAGTTTCCAGGGAGGGTGTGGCAGCACGTAGGGTCGCAGTATGTCTGACCCTACCTGCGACCCTACACCCTGAAGTCGTAGAAACTGAGACCCCAGGTGCGACCCCACCTGCGACCCTACACCCTGGGGTTGCAGAAACTGAGACCCCAGGTGCTACCCCACCTGCGACCCCTCAGCTTCTGCTAGTCTAAACTTAAGGTAATTAATTCTAATTAAAATCTATCAACTTTCTTAGGTTTTCAAGTGATTTAAAATGATTCATAAAGCTTGAACGAGGATCTACGATCAATCAAAGGTGAGGGAACAAGACCTAAACTAATTGGCTAATAATAAACTATTTTTGTTTATTGAGTCCGATGCCATGAATGATTCTATGCTTGTATGCATGCAATGTGCATTTAACATGTCATCCAATATTCCTATTATTATTGTTCATGCATATTTAATTCTGTTTATTTATAACATGATGATGATGATGATGCTAGGAATAGGCATATGAATATTTGTATGTGGTTAGTGTACTTGATGCGAGTGGGGCATCAGGGGAAGTGTGATGCGGTGCGGTCCTAAGCACTTTAGCTCTATCTCTACTCAAGTCTTTTCCACTGACATTGTCGTATCGCCATTACTTTAGCAGAACTATTACGTCGTAGGGCATCAGGGGAGGTGGTCTCGGACCGTTCTGACTCTGCCGGGGGGCCTTAGCTCTATCTCTATGGATATATTGAGGGATGCTGGGGTGAGGTCTTGAATACACTGTTTGACATTAGGATTGGTTATTTGCGAGCCCAGTTTGCAAGCCCTCGTCAATAGGGGCTTACGTGTTGGTATGGGTAGGGCATCAGGGAAGTGTTATGCGGTGCGGTCCTAAGCACTTTAGCTCTATACCTATTCCATGGTGGGGTGGATGTGGACCACAATGGTGTTTGATCCATTGGGAAGCTTCACACACTCATGTATAGAGGTGCGACGGCCACCAGTCCTTTCTATTGCACATTGCAAACTTATGAACCAGACCAAAGATATGAATTGAATGCATGCATATGTTTGTTGCATTGTTTTGTTTACTCACTGAGCTCAAGTTGGAGAGCTGACCCTCGCGTGCATAATTCTTTTAGTTTCTGATGTTGCAGGTATTACAGTTGAAGATTATGTCGACACGTCAACATATGAACAGGTGGCGGCTATGATGAGCAAGCTGTGGAGGACTATTGTGATTCGTTAAGCAAGCGTTTCAACTATGGATACGCTTAGTGTTTAACTTTTGTATTTAGATATTTGTAATATGTATTAAATTATGTTTTGGTTACTTGGAGATAAATGAAATATTAATTATTTATCATGACTAGACCTCAGTTCATTATCTGTAAGACTTTCGTTATTTACCTTATTATCTCTGATTAATGTGGAATGTGTTTTGGTTTAACATGGTGGGGATAGCCTATTCGAGATCCTGGTTGAACCATTGATTTATTGACGGTTCATCACACCATTCTGGTTGGTGCAGAATTAGGGTGTGACAACCATCCCCCACCACTACCCCCACTACAACCACCACCCTCTACCACCACTTACTGCTACGCTCCACCACCACCCTCCACCACCACCACCCACTCATCACCACCGTCACCAACCATCACCACTTACCACTAGTGCCACCATCCACCACCCTAGAGTCCATGACAAAAATTATGTTACTAAACATGTTTCTACTCCTAAATACTCCTGAATCCTTTTGAAGCAGAAATAAAAATTTGAACCAGAAGTAAGGAGTCCGGAGTAGAAGTTTTATCAAACGGGCCCTTAAAATTACATCATGCAAGGAAAATGTCATGTTTAAAATTCAGATAATAGTTTAATGCATTACTAATGAATCAAACGATCAAACATTCAAACGGAGTGAACAATTGACAAAAATAGATGTGCGACACATGACCGATGGCACCCTTGACCAGGTGAGGGGCGTGCGGAACGTGATCGACCGCACATAGTTGTCACGATTTAAATAGAGCGTGACTCTGTTTTTCTCATTTTTCACTGTAGAGGAGCTAGGTGTGACACAAGGAAGGTGTACACCATCGGATTTTCATTCTTGGAGGTTTTCTTGGTGATTTCTGTAAGCACCCCATTTTTGTCATCCCCAGTTGAACAAAGTCTTACTGGAGTATAGACAATAAAGTGGGAGAGATGAGAGAAAGTTTGAAAAAGTACAGGGGAGGCGAGTGAAACTCTCTCAAAAATGATAGTCGATTAGTCCCAACATGCTCTCCATAATGTTTTGAGAATAACTGAGATGATCCCCAGTATCCAGGAGCTTAAGTGAAACCATAGGGCAAGTTGGTGAATCCCAATGTAAGGTTTGAATTTTTGGCTGCGACTTTGAGGAGATTTTTTGTGGGCCTCACGGCGAAGGTCATGGGCTGCAACCTGCATGGATGCGTTGGTCTTGAAAGTACCTTCGAAATGAGACTAGAATCGTTCAATTCTGATATGAAATGAAGAATATATGGTGATTTTAGTTTGGAAATAAGAGTAAGGGTATTTTTTGGATAATTAATAATATCCAAGGGCCTGCATGCAGATTATCATAAGTTTAATTATTTAAAATTCATCTTCTCATATCTTGCTCATCCGATGTCCAAGTGAGTTGATTCCAGTGCCATTATTCCTCATTTTTGGTGTTCTACAAAGTGGACGTGAAAAATCTGGAGTAGATGTCTCTGAAGGATCCCATACAGAGCTACAAACAGATATGCCTGTGTAAACTTCAATTCTTCATAATTTTATTATCCTATGTCCAAATCATGTGATTCAAGTCTCAATATATTCCATTTTTGGTGCTCTACAAAGTGGATGTGAAGAATTGGGGACAAAGGTCTCCGAAGCATCCCATGCAAAGTTGCTAGCCGAATTATCATTAATTGGCCTGTTTAAACTTCAGAAATTCATAAATTGGCCATTTTACATCCAAGTAAGGTGACTCAAGCTCTAGTATTTCTCATTTTTAGTGCTCTACAAAGTGAACGTGGAAAATTTGGGGTAAAGGCTGTCAGAAGATTCCATGTGGAATGACATCGGAAATGACCTATGAAATGATAGAGAGAGAAAAAACCAATCTTGGCCCAACTCAGCTCAACCCATATCAGTCCAACCCAGTCAACTCATGTCAGTTCAACCTAATTAAGTCAATTCTGCTCAAGACCAAACTGGTTCACCCATGTGCAGATACTTGTCATATATATATATATATATATCACATATTCATGTATACATATCAGTCTAACCCAGTCAACTCATGTCAGTCTAACCCAATTAAGTCAATCTAGCTCAAGTCAGTCCAAACCAAACTGGTTCACCCATGTGCAGATACTTGTCATATTTATATATATCATGTATTGTGTATTATATATATATATATATATATATATATATATATATATATATATATATATATATATATATATATATATATATATATATATCCAAAAAGAGAGAAATAGAGCCGTGGATTCTAGAGGGGAAAGGAAAGAGAAGAAAGTTGGTGGAAGACTCCAAGAGAGAGAGAGGGAAGGACACCTGGCCGTGGGGCCCATTGCCAAAAGAATAAAAAGAAATAAAATAAAAGAAATGATTGGAAAAAAGGAAAGAAAAGGAAAAAATAGAAAAAGAAAAGAATATAAAAGGGGAGCCAATGAGGGGGATTGGAAAAAAGGAAAAAAAAAGAAAAGGAACGAAGAGAAAAAGGAGAGATCCGAAAGGGAGATTGAGAGAGCACGGGTGAGTGGAGAAGGAAAAAGAGAAAAAAGAAAAAAAAGAAGGAAAAAAATAGAAAAAAGAAAGAAGAGAAAAGGAGAGAGATCCGAAAGGGAGATTGAGAGAGCATGGGTGAGTGGAGAAGGAAAAAAGGAAAAGAATAAAAGGAAAGAAGAGAAAAAAGGAGAGAGATCCGAAAGGGAGAAAGATAGAGCACGGGTAAGGGAGAGAGACAAAAAGAGAGACAGAGAGAAGGCGTGGAAAAAAAAAAGATAAAAAAAAGGAGATGGCGGAGAGAGTCTAAGGGGAGGAGAGACGAGAGTAGAGAGGAGAAGAAGATTAGAGGAAGGGAGAAAAGGCCTGGGCTTTGGCTCGGGTGGTGCAGCAAAGAAGAAGCAAGAGGGAGCAGATCGAAAGAAAGGAACAGGAAAAGAAGAAGAAAAAGAAGCCGCCAGGTAAGCCAACCTTCTCCCTTGTTATTTTTCTGCTTTACAACCTGAAACCGCAAGCACCATCGTCCCTACCCTTTACCCAGATCCGATAACCACCTACCTATTACCTTACCCGCATGCTGCTATACTAGCACTGACCTGCACAACACATCTTCAAAACCTGAACGATTCCACCTTCCTCTACACCGATAATCACCACATCATGCCTTGCACAAACCCACTTACCTAGCTGATCTGTGCAGCCACTAATTCTACCACTCACCGCCACTCACACCAAGCCCCATAACAGCACCACATGGTCCCATTAAAACTTTCCCCAACCTGCAATCTCCTGCACTACTATGCAAACCATCACCACTGATTGTCACTATACTACAATATCACCTCTCCCCCCTGCTGTCTTTACTATGATCTGAGTCAAGCCATACAATCTGAAACTTTGATCTTGAATTTATTTGATGATGAGTTGAATGAATAAATCAGAACCATTGATGTTGAATCTATTTTTTATCATGATTATTGTTTAAATATGAGCCATTGAATATGTTATAAAATTGATCATGGAATTTTGATGAAATTGAATTGATCCCATCGGATGCATGGAATTTTGATGAAATTGAATTGATCCCATCGGATGCATGAAATTTTGATGAAATTAATTGATCCGATTATGGCATTGTGAAAATCGATTGAAATTGATTCCATTGTGATGAAATTGAAATTTGATCCGATTGTGGAATTAATTGAAATTGATCCGATTATGTGAAAATTGATGAAATTGATTGATCCGATATGCTTGAAATTTTATGAGATTGATCCGGCTTTATGTTTGAAGTTTTAATGAGATTGATAATGGCTCTTGATTTAGAATTTTAATGTGATTAAAAATATGGCCATGTGATGTTGAATTTTCACATGATGAAATCTTGGCCATGGTTCTTGGAATTTGATGTGATTAAAATCTAGCCATTGATCATGAGCATCTTATTTGAATCTAAACCATTAGATCTTGATCATGAACATCATATTTGAATCTGAGCCATTAGATCTTAATCATGAGCATCTTATTTGAATCCGAACCATTGGATTGACATCATAAGTGATATAAATGAATCTGGACCATCGGATTGTCTTGATGATTGATGTAAGGAATCTGAATGGATAGATTATCATTTGGAGAGATATGAGCCATTGGATCTTATTGTGAGTGATTTTGAGCGATCTGATTGATTGGATTACCATCTCGAGTGATTTGAACCATTGGATTACCTTTTTGAGTGATTTAATTAAATTTGATCGGTTGGATTGACCTCATAAATGTTTTAATTGAATCTGAACCATCGATCAAATATGATCTTGATCACATTGATGATGATCGATTACATCAAATCTGAGTAGTTGATCAAATATGATCTTGGTCACATTGTTGATGATCGATGCTTGATCAATGCTTTCACATGCTTACTATTATATTGATTCACATGCTTTATTGCTATATTTGAGATGATATATGCTGTTGTTGCTATACTTAAATGATATTTACTATTGGCAATAATTTAATTTCTGTAACACCCTAGTCGAATTTTCCTATCTGTACACCTAGAAGAGATATTAGGTGTGGGGACCTGCATGTAGGCACCCACATTCATGGAAAGGGTAAGAATGAAAATGATAAATCTTAATTAAGAATCAGAAAGCCTAGCCCAACACATGCCAAATTAAGGTTTTAGGTCAAGGGTAGCTTAGGACGATCCCTACCCCTCTGCTCATCTCCTCTAGGATGCAGAGAACTAGATAGGTGTGATGTGAATTGAACCATAGAGCATTTAGGTTCCACACCTTGATCATGAAAGAATACATCATTGAATTGAATCCGCTTCTGAACTATGTGGATCTTGATTCTTAGGGCATCACCCTAAGATATGTAGGTAGTTTGGAGAGATTCCCAAACATGAACTCATATACCCTTGCTCTCTGAGAGTAGAGAAAGAGACAGATTGCTCACTGAGAGTAGAAAAAGAGACAGATTGCTCCCTGAGAGTAGAGAAAGAAACAGATTGCTCCCTGAGAGTAGAGAAATAAATAGATTGCTCCCTAAGAGTTGAGAAAGAAACAAATTGCTCCCTGAGAATAGAGAAAGAGATAGATTACTCCCTGAGAGTAGAGAGAGACAGATTGCTCCCCGAGAGTAGAGAGAGCGATAGATTGCCCCCTGAGAGTAGACACATCCTTGCTCCCTGAGAGTATCAATCCAAAAACAACGAACTACGTTGTACCTGATTTTCAGGACCTCTAAAATATGTAGGCAACTTGGAGGACCTCTTCAAGTATGGTACCACATCTTAGAATCCTAGGTTCCCCATACCCTATCCATATCCATATCCACATCCATATTCACTTCGATCTATATTAGGCTATCTCTAGATTCAATTCCAATCATCATCAAGCATAAACTTCAACTTGAACAATTGGATCTAAGAAAGCTTAATCATAAACCACATCCATAAACCTTAATCACATTTCGATCGAACTACGTTATGGACTTGATTTCTAGGATTGGAATACGTAAGCAATTTGAGATGTCTAGGACGTCTTAGATTCAATCCATCGCCGAACCATTTTTGGTTTGGTACACTGTATATCACTTTACTTGTTTATTTATTTTGAGAACATGTTTGGCTGAACCTAGGTTAGAAGAACTTAGCAACTTGGCATAGGATCCCCCATGAGCCCTAGTTATCATCCATTGACCATGAACAGTCAGAACCATAGAGTCTAAGAAAAGTAGAATCACATAGGAGGCTGATTTTTTGATCGGGCAGTTACCTATTCTCTGATAGACCAAAGCCAATATATTGGGTTCAATGAGTCAGTAGAAGTCTTTTCTTATGATGAGACTACATTTTTATAGGTCCTAGACCTTAATCTAGGTGGCGACTCCAAAACATTTTTTTCGTCCATCGGAGATGGGTGGAAGAGACGTACTTTGTCCTCACAATTTCTTACTTCAATCCTTCTCGTTATCTTTTCCACACCTTGCTACGATGAGTTTCTCATCCCGAATCCCGCTTTTGTGTAACCTAGGTTAGGCTTTTGTCGATTTCTCTTTGTTTTCTCCATGTAATGGCTTAAAACAATGGGGTTTTGGTATATCAACATGCTAGGGAGCATTTTCCATGCTTTCTCCCTTGTTTTGATTTCATTTCATCAATTTATAGAGTTGCCTAAAGCCAAAATCGAGATTTTTCTCCATTTTCTCCAAAATGAAGTTTGGAATATACTTGGTCTTTGGTTTCTTCCATCCCATTAATGTTCCTAAACACTTCTTAGGATTTGTAATGATGATTGAAATGTGTTGGAAATCCTTTCGAAACTACATTTCGTCATATGTTTGATTTCTTCATTTTGGTTATTGTCCAAAATTGATTTTCATCCCTTGAGGTATGTTCCAACACCTTACATCACTGTTTTGATCTCCTTGGCATATTACTTGGTTAATTTCTACCAAATTTTCACTCGTTAATAATCATTCTCATTCTTCTTGCGCAGGTATCCATTTCCTGAACACTTATCTCATCTACTATGGCTGCTAGAGAGATCCCTGGGTACTCTGGTGCTAAGTCTTTTAGAGCGAGGGCAGAGAGACAGCAGGGACATCTTCCGCCAGCCTATGATCCCTTCCATTTTTGATCAGCTGTCACACCCCGTTCTTGAAGTATCAGTACTATGGAATGCCACATGATCTCTTCATCTTTTCAGTGCACAAGAAATCCCCTTCCAGGATCACACATCACGGTATTCTATAAATCAACCCCCAAACATTTGTTACAAAATTAATCAGAGTAATATGAATATTTCTAATTTCCCTATACCCAATTAAAACATTTATTAAGAAATCAGAGAATGATTATGAGTGAAAGTCTTATAAACTAAAAACCAATTATTTTATGTTGACATCTAAAGATTTAAAATGAACTCATCCAAGTGATTCAAATCCCCATAATTATTAAAGTTTAAACAAAACCATTAAAGCATTATCTCAAATCCAAAATAATTAGAACTATTATCCAATTATCTGGAATAATTCACAATAGAGTAATAACCATTATTCAAAGCTTATTTAAAATGCAAACCCAAAGTAATAAAATCCCAAAGTCAAAGCAATAACGAAATAGACACATCCTAGGCCTAGAAGTGAGTTTACGCATCACACGATTGATTAAAGACATCCTCTTAAGGTTCACTATCTTCATCCTCCACACCAGATGAAAGGCAAACCAAAATGTCAAGCGAAGAACCTGCAACATCTAAAAAATAGTTTGTGCACACAAGGTAAGCTCAACCACCGAGCTTAGCAAGAAAACTATACATGCAATAAGCAAATGCATGCAACTATCAACTACGGTCAAGTATGATAACTGTAAGGGCCAGCTCAAGACAACCCACGCATGGAGTCCCTAGGCTGCGTGTAAGACCCGTGTCAAACTAACCCGGTCTTACCACCTTGAACCAGGTTTACCCATCATGGTCGAGTCAAGTGGACCAAGGGCGTAATGGAGATCGAGATCCCAGGTATAAATCGCCCAAAACACTTATTTTGGGGGGGTCGCATACCCAGCCAAGTAGGGTTGGACCCCCAAACAGAATGTCGCCCTCGTTTTAGGGAGGGTCGACAGCTTGAGACCCTAGGGTCGACGGTCATCGACCCTCCCTCGACCCTGTTTCGCAATATAGAATTAGGAAATTTCTATTTTTTCGATTGGGATTCTTTCCAAATCTCAATGGGACTTATTTAGGATGTTCCTAGTCTATTTAAAGGACGTCCCTAAGCCCTTTTCACTCCTTTCACAACCCTAATTGAATTGGAGAAAGAGGGAGAAGGAAAGAGGAAGAAGAGAGGCAAGGAAGAGAACCTAGCAAGGAAGAGAATTTCAGAGGAAAAGTAATCTTCTCGGTATGGATACTAATTCCATGGTTTCTACGACCTTAGGATAGTTATTGGAGAGAGGTGATCTCTGAGAAACCCAAACCATTCATCCATGGTTAGGTTTTCATGGAAACCATAAGAGGATGCACGAAAACTATTTAGTGGATTATACTGGTGCTAGACCATGGAAGGACTATTGAATGAATGTGGAAGCAAGCCATAGGACCCCAAACACGAAGAGTGGATTTAAAAGTGGAAATAGGACCGAGTGCATCGGGGTCGCACCGGGGTCGATAGACCATCCGACCCTAGGTGTTTCGACCATCGACCCTCGCATTCGGGAAGTTCGAATGGAGGGAGGGTCGATTGACCCATCGACCCTAGCATCGACCCTAGCATCGCCCTCGCCGACGTAATGGTTTTAAATTCGAATTAATTCTAATTAAATTCTTCGACTTTGTTAGGTTTGCTGCAATATAATAACGTTATAACGGTGTTCTAAAGCTTGGAAAAGTATCTTATAACAAGCTAAGGTGGGAACCTTAACCCCAAACTAAATTGGTTAATAATCTATTTTCTCTTCTTGGTCCTATGTCATGCTTGTTCTATGCGAATATGTTTGTAATGTGCATACAGATGCCATCCATATTTCTATTCTTGTTCATGCTATTTTTATTGTTTATAACATGATGTGTGTGATGGAATAGGCATGTGCTTGTATGTGTGTGGTTGATGTACTTGATGCGGCGAGTATCGGGAGGTGTGATGAGAACGCCAATAAACGTTAACCTTTGGCGGGTCTCAGACTTTAGCTCTATCTCTAACTCAAGTCTTGTGCATTGACTCGTCGTATCGCCATTCCTTAGCGACTATTATGTCGTAGGTTCGGGAGGTGGTCTTGGTCTTGTAGTCTCGACTCTACCGGGGGCCTTAGCTCTATCTCTATGGGAATTCGAGGGATGCTGGGGTGAGGCCTTGATCACCGTTTGGCATTAGGTTGGCTAGTGCGAGCCCGCTTGCAGCCCTCGCTAACGGGGGCTTCGTGTTGGTATAGCATTATATAGCAATAAATGTTAACCTTTGTTGTATATGTTATGGTGGGTGGATGGGGACGACGATAACGTTAACCTTTGGGCGGGCTTCCACAACCCGTGTATGGGCGGTGTCAATAACGTTAACCTTGACTACCCACCTTTCTTTGCACATTGCAAACTATAACCGACCGCTGATATAAATTGATTTTTGCATGCATTGTTTGTTGCTTGTTTTGGCTCTCACCGGCCGTGTTGTGTGCTCACCCTCGACGCGAATATTTTTGTTGATGTGCGGTTACACGTTGAAGATTATATGACGCGTCTCGCGGAACACCGCAGCAGGGAAGCCGGAGCCGAAGAGTATATACATGACACCTCTTGCGAGTGTGACTCATGTGTATTTGATTAGCTATTTTTAGGTTTCTTTGGTTTTATAAAGACTTGTTTTGATATTTACATAAGTATGTCTCGTTGGAAATGGAATATTTCTATTTAATTAATGGTATCTCTTGTTCTCGCCATTTATTTATAAATTTTCCGCTATTGTGTATTACTCGATTATGATTGTGGATGCGTGTAAGTTTGGATAACGCGGGATAGCCTATTTGAGATCCTGGTTGAACCGTTGGTTATTTAGCGGTTCATCACACCATTCTGAACAGTGCAGAATTGGGGTGTGACTTGTGTGGGTCTCTACTATGAATGATGCTGTCCCACACACAGAACATAGCAACATCCTCAAGTATGGATCCATCATTATGGAACAAGCCCATATTACGCCGGTCACTTGCCCATAACTCATCCCAAGCTTGTATTATGCTAGCTACTTAAGAAGATGGTAATCCAACTAGTCAACTCGTCCACCCATCCATATTACGTCAATTGTAGGGAGCATCGCAGCTATGTTCATTCTACTTTTTTATTGAACCCATGCCATTACATAACCCCCTAATGGCTAAGGGTATAGTTATACAGGTATTAATATTCAACTAATCATGTTCACCAAATTAGTCATATTACTAGACCGTAACGTTGCCAAGCTTCTAACCCCGTCCTCTTGCCACATAGGACAACGTAACTTGGCAAGGTTACATATGGTTAATGCAAAGTAGCACCAATAAGAAATGGTGCAAGCATCCCATTCTACCCACCTTCTTCCTTATCGACTTAATCAGACATCATGAATCACCAAGACCAGCTCTACCTTTCATGGAGAGGTTACGATGCATTCCATACCACCTCGCTATCAAACCACTACAAGTATCACTAATCGCACATGGGAGAGATGCATATGCATGAGCAATAATATAGTATATTAGATGGTATGTTATCACATAAAAGCATATTATCAATCTCATACCATCACACAACATAGTAAATAGAGAAACACACACATCCAAGGGTTTGTTTCCTTACCAAAATATAGAGAGTAAGCTATTACAATTTTAGTCAGGTACTTCCTACGAGAGTCCTTGTAGCTCTATCAAGTCATAAAAATATTATTCATTAACGTATTATCAAAAAGAATTATTCTAGTTTCTCTTTAAGATTATTATTCTGGTGTTCACAGCATTATACTTGTCTAGTAGTTCATGCCACAGCATCTAGGGGTTCATTATTAATTCCATTAGTTACTGTTTATAGACAAAGGATAAAATCTAATGTATAATAACCAAGTTGTCCATACAAGGTAGGTGCAGTGTGGCTAACACACCATGAGACAAAACACTCATTAGTTAGAAATCACATTCTATTAGCCTTAATACTAAGAAAGACTTCTTCTAACGAAGTCAGGGATGTTCTAGCACCATAACAGGGGTCCTATTGTTAACCTCTAGGGTCCAACACACACTATCCGAAGGTTTCTAACATTTAGAATAATTAACAGAAGCACAATAGGTCATCGGGTTATTAATCAAAATAATCGAGAATACATAGCTATAAACATGACTTCAGGGAACCAACCCCTTAATTAGGTTTTTAAAAATCCCAAAAAGTCACTGACCAACGATGGTCTACAATCGAGATCGAAATCTCGTGCGGCATATGGCATTGACCGCACGGTCATGACCACCAGGTAGGCGGCATGTGCCATCGACCACATGCTTTTGCATGGTCAAATGAAAATGCCCACACCCCATAAAGGTTACTTAGCTTCTGTAGGTTGGGTTTAAGTTCTAAAATTACAGAGGTAGCAAGTCATTGGTTGTATTAGGGTGTAGACCAAATTCTACCTCAGGCATAAAATGTCACACCCTAATTCTGTACTAACCAGAATGGTGTGATGAACCGTCTATGATCCAACGGTTTAACTAGGATCTCGAATAGGCTGTATCCTTTTTGCTTAAACCATATACATCCACAACCATAATCAGAGTAAATAAACAATAGCGGAAGTTTTTAATATTAATGAACTGAGAATCTAACAGTGATAACATAAATAAATTATCCAATTATCTCCAAATGACTAAGACATAAAATAAAATAAATTAATTAATTACATCTTCTTAATAATCCAACAAATAAGCCTAATCAGAAACGCATGAGTTGCACTCACACGACGAATCATGCGACTCCATCATAGCTTCTGCATCCATCGCCGCAACATGCCTATACATTGGAGCATTCATATAATATTCTACAGTAGTACCTGCATCATCAACTAAAAGTATTCGACGTCGAAAGGGTGAGCACACATCATGGCTCAGTGAGTAAATAAAACAATGCAACAAACATATGCATGCAATCAATTCATATCTTTGGTCTGGTTCATAACTTTATAATGTGCAATAGAAAGGATAGGTGGCCGCCGCACCTCTATACATGAGTATGTGAAGCCTCCCAATGGATCAAACACCATTGCCGTCCCACATGCACCCACCATGGAATAGAGATAGAGCTAAAGTGCCCGGATCAAACACCGCATGACACTTTCCCTGATGCCCTACCCATACCAACACGTAAGCCCCTATTGGTGAGGGCTTGCAAACTGAGCTCGCAACTAACCAGTCCTAATGTCAAATAGTGTATCCAAGGCCTCACCCCAATATCCCTCAATATGTCGATAGAGATAGAGCTAAGGCCCCCCGACAAAGTTAAAAACTACACGGTCCGAGACCACCTCCCCTGATGCCCTACGACGTAATAGTTCTGCTAAGGTAATGACGATACGACGATGTTAGTGGACAAGACTTGAGTAGAGATAGAGCTAGAGTCTGGTGATCAAGATGAACCACAGTGTCACATCCTCCCCCTGATACCCCACTCGTATCAAGCACACTAACCACACACAAACATTCACATGCCTATTCCTAGCATCATCATCATCATCACGTTATAAATAAATAGAATTAAATATGCATGAACAATAATAATAGAAATATTGGATGACATGTGAAATGCACAATACACACATACAAGGATAGAATCATTCATGGCATTGGACTCAATAAATAGAAACAATTTATTATTAGCCAATTAGTTTAGGTCTTGTTCCCTCACCTTTGATTGATAGTAGATCCTCATTCAAGCTTTGTAATTCACTCTTAAACCACTTGGAAACCTAACAAATTTGTTGATTTTAAATTAGAATTAATTTCCAACAATTTTGACTAACAGAAACTGAGGGGTCGCAGGTGTGGCAGTACCTGTGGTCTTAGTTTCTACAACCACAAGGCGTGGGGTCGCAGGGTGGGGTCGGACATACTCCGACCACACGTACGACCACACCCTCCCTGGAAACTTCCTGAGGGCATGTGGTCGGACATGTGTGTCTTGTGGGGTCGGACATCATGCGACCTCACGTGCGACCACACGTGTTATGGTCGACCTTTCACTCTTAATTTCATTCCTTCATGTTTGAATCCTTTGGGTTATCATCATGGTCCTTCCTATGATTGTTCTATAGCTCAAAATTATTATTTTATACACCATCCATTGTCCACATAATTTCCTCCATGGATTCTCTTGGAATTTGTCCATGGATGGATGACTTGGGTTTCTCCTAAATCCTATCTTCTTCTGAACTATTTTTGTCACACCCCAAATCCACACTATTCAGAATGGTGTGATGAACCGCTAACAAACCAACGGTTCAACCAGGATCTCGAGTAGGCTATATCCGTGTTATCTAAACTCCATACATCCACATAAATAATCAGAGTAAATAAAACAAATAGCGGAAGTCTTATAATAAAATGAACTTAGAATCTACTATGATATCAATATTTAAATAACAAATTATTCTGTATCAACTAAGACATAAATAAATAAATATCAAATACATGTCTTTAATAAATCCAAATAAATAAAACTAAAAAAAAATCTAATCGAATACACATGAGTTGCACTCGCAAGAGATGTCATGTGTATCCACTTCATCTTCAGCTACCATCGCTGCAACGTTCCCGTACTCTGGAGCATTTATATAATCTTCAACTGTTAAACCTGCATCATCAACTAAAAATATTCGACGTCGAAGGGTGAGCACACATCATGGCTCAGTGACCAAACAAAACAATGCAACAACACATATGCATGCAATTAATTTATATCTTTGGTCCGGTTTAAAGTTTGCACTGTGCTATAGAAAGGATAGGTGGCCGCCGCACCTCTATACACAAGTGTGTGGATACAGCCAATGACTCCTGCACTGTCGCCCACAGCACCCAAAATGGCATAATATACATCCCATGAAAACGGCATGGCTGTACCGGTTGATACCATACCAATAAATAAACCCCTGCTGGCTAGGGTTGCAAACAAGGCTCGCAACTAACCAATCCTAATGCCAAACAGTGTATCCAAGGCCTCACCCCAGCATCCCTCAGAACATCCATAGAGATAGAGCTAAGGCTCCCCGGTAGATTCAGAGACTACAAGGATCGAGACCACCTCCCCTGATGCTCTACGACATAATAGTTCTGCTAAGGTAATGGCGATACGACGACATTAGTGGACATGACTTAAGTAGACCATGGTACAATATATACCCCATGAAGAACGGTCATGGTTGTACCGGTTGATACCATCCCTACCCTTACCATATATACTGGCCAAACACAAACATTCACATGCCTATTCCTATCATCATCATCATCATCATCATGTTATAAACAGTAAAGTAAATATGCATGAACAATTAATAGAAATATTGGATGGCATGTTGAATGCACATACAAGCATACACGCATAGAATCAATATGGCATTGGACTCAAGAATTAAAATAGTTTATTATTAACCAGTTAGTTTAGGTCTTGTTCCCTCACCTTAGCTTGCTAATAGATACTCTTCCAAGCTTTAGAATCACCTTTATAATATTATTATATTGCTAGAAGACCTAACAAAGCCGATAAAATTTAATTAGAATTTATTCAGAATTTAAAAACCATTCTGTTAACTGAGGGTCGGAGGTAGGGTCGGAGTCATGATCGACCCTGGGCCTGGGTGCGACCCCCCCCAATCTAGACTTCCAGAACACTGAGGATCGATCCTCAAGATCACATAGGGTCGGATGGTCATCGACCCTCTGTGCGACCCTCGGTGGATTTTGGTCAATTTCCCTCCTTTTAGTCCATCCTTCGTGTTTGGGGTCCTATGGCTTTCTCCTACAGTCCATTCAACATTCATTCCATGGTCTAGAACCATGAATCCTCCACCTAGATAGCTTTCATGTAATTCTCCCATAGTTTTCTATGAAAACCTAACCATGGGTTGATGGTTTGGGTTTCTCCGAGATCATACTCTCATCATTATCTAACCTAAGGTCTATAGAAACTCATGGAATTAGTATCCATACCTGATAAGATTACTCCCTCTCTACAACTCTTCTCCTTTTTGCTATCTTCTTTTCCTTGCTTCTCTTCTTCTCCTTTTCCTTCTCTTCTCTTTCTCTCAATTCAATTAGGGTTGTAAAAAGGAGTGAAAGAGGCTTAGGGACGTCCTTTAAATAGAGTAGAAACATCCTAAAATAAGTCCCTTTGAGATTAGGAAAGAATCCAAATCGAAAATTAGGAAATTTCCTAATTTCAGTTTCGACGGCAACTGAGGGTCGATGGGAGGGTCGATGATCCCGTCGACCCTAGGGTTCCTAAGGTGTCCGACCCTCCCTACAAAACTGAGGGTCTGACTTTCTGTCTTGGGGGGTCCGACCCTCCTTTGCTGGGTATGTGACCCTCCCCTTTAAATTGAGTGTTTTAGGGTCGATTTGATACCTGGGATCATGATCTCCTTCACGCCCTTGGTCCATTTGACTCAACCATGATGGGTAAACCTGGTTCAAGGTGATAAGACCGGGTTAGTTTGATATGGGTCTTACAACTCCCCCCTACTTATAAAAATTTTGTCCTCAAAATTGTATGTACCTTCAGAATCAAATAAGTAAGGGTATTGCTTTCGCATAGCATTTTCTTCTTCCCATGTAATTTCTTCCATGTCTCTACTTTTCCAGGTGACCTTAACATAGTAGATATCTTGGTTGCGTAGTCGTTGAACCTTTCGACGTGTGATTTCAGTTGGTGTTACTTGAATGTCAAATCATCGGTCAATTCCAGTAAATCTATTGTCAACACGTGCATTGGATCCTTGACATACTTCATCAATAGGGAAATATGAAATACGCGCATGCAAGGGGGGCTTTACCACCTTGGTTAACTAGGTCTCATACGGCCCGACATATCTTGGACTTAGTTTCCCCTTTGTCCGAACCTTTTCAATCCTCGCAAAGGCGATACCTTCAAGAATACTTTATCACCTACAACGGACTCAAGATCTCCGCGCCGAGAGAGCGATGATTCACTGTTCTCACTCTTTCCTTGATAATGTCAACCACTCGACAAGTCTCTTCAACAAACTCCGGTCCCCCCCCCCCCCCCTCTCTCCCACTTCATCCCAAAACAAAGGAAGGGTTCGACACTTTACGCCATACGGGGGCTTCATAGGTGACATTTGAATAGTAGCCGATAGCTATTGTTATAAGTGAACTCGACCGGTTGCTTTCACCCATTGTAACCCGTGTCAAACTAACCCGGTCTTACCACCTTGAAGCCCATCTGGTGAGTTAGAGGGGCAAGAGAGAGCGAGATCCCGGGTATCGAATCGACCCCAAAAACACTTAAAATAAAGGAAGGGTCGCATACCCATCGACCCTCCCAAATCAGAACCTCGAAACCCCTTAAAATTTGGGAGAGGGTCGGACCCCCCGCCGGGGGCCCCCCCCCCCCCCCCCCCCCCCCCCCCCTCCCCCGAAACCGAAATTAGGAAACTTCCTAATTTTCGATTGGGATTCTTTCCAAATCTCAATGGGACTATTATAGGACATTCCTACTCTATTTAAAGGACGTCCCTAAGCCACTTTCACTCCTTTCACAACCCTAATTGAATTGAGAGAAAGAGAGAAGAAGGAAAAGAGGAAGAAAAGAGGCAAGGAAGAAGACTTAGCAAAAAGGAGAAGAATTTCCAGAGAAAAGTAATCTTCTCAGGTATGGATACTAATTCCATGAGTTTCTACAGACCTTAGGTTAGATATGGTTGAGTGTAGGATTTTGGAGAAACCCAAACCATCCATTCATGGTTAGGTTTTGATGGAAAACCCTAGGATAATGCATGAAAGCCATCTAGGAGGATGAATCATGGTTTCAGACCATGGAATGAATGTTTAATGGAATGTGGAAGCAAGCCATAGGACCCCAAACACGAAGAATGAATTAAAAAGTGGAAATTGGACCAGAGTGCACCGAGGGTCGCACACAGGGTCGATAGACCCATCGACCCTAGGCACCCTGACCATCGACCCTCAGCATTCGGGAAGTTCAGACAGAGGGTAGGGTCGATAGACCCATCGACCCTATGTATCCTGAGCATCGACCCTCCGATCGACCCTCGCTAACAAAGATGGTTTTTAAATTCGGAATTAATTCTAATTAAATTCTATCGACTTTGTTAGGTTTGCTAGCATTATAATAACACTGTAGAGGTGATTTTAAAGCTTGGAAAAGTATCTTATAGCAAACTAAGGTGAGGAACCTTAACTCTAAACTAAATCGGTTAATAACAAACTGTTTTCTAATTCTTGAGTCCTATGCCATGTTTGATTCTATGCAAATATGTTTGTAATGTGCATACAAAGATGCCATCCAATATTTCTATTACTTGTTCATGCATATTTACTTTATTGTTTATAACATGATGATGATGATGATGATAGGAATAGGCATGTGCTTGTATGTGTGTGGTTGATGTACTTGATGCGAGCGAGTATCAGGGGAGGTGTGATGAGAACGTCAATAAACGTTAACCTTTGGCGGGTCTCAACACTTTAGCTCTATCTCTAACTCAAGTCTTGTGCATTGACATCGTCGTATCGCCATTACCTTAGCAGAACTATTGTGTCGTAGGGTATCAGGGGAGGTGGTCTCGGTCCTTGTAGTCTCTGACTCTACCGGGGGCCTTAGCTCTATCTCTATGGACATTCTGAGGGATGCTGGGGTGAGGCCTTGGATACACTGTTTGGCATTAGGATTGGTTAGTAGCGAGCCCAGTTTGCAAGCCCTCGCTAACAGGGGCTTACGTGTTGGTATAGCATTATATAGCAATAAACGTTAACCTTTGTTGTATAATGTTATGGTAGGGTGGATGGGGACGACGATAAACGTTAACCTTCGGGCGGACTTCCACACCCTGTGTATAGAGGCGGTGTCAATAAACGTTAACCTTTGACCACCCAACCTTTCTATTGCGCATTGCAAACTATAAACCGGACCAAAGAGATAAATGAATGTGCATGCATATGTAATGTTGCATTGTTTTGGCTACTCACTGAGCCGTGTTGTGTGCTCACCCCTCGACGTCGAATATTTTTAGTTGATGATGCAGGTTACACAGTTGAAGACTATATGAATGCTTCTACGTACGGGACGGTAGCAGCAATGGAAGCTGGAGCTGAAGATGATACACACGACTCCTCTTGCGAGTGCAACTCGTGTGTATTTGACTAGATATTTTTATAGGTTTCTTTATTGGATTTATAAGACATGTATTTGGTACTTAAATATTTATGTCTCAGTTAAACACGGAATAATTTGCTATTATTTATGGATATCATTTTAGTTCTCAGTTCATTTATTTATAAGACTTCCGCTATTGTGTATTTACTCTGATTATGATGGTGAGTGTATGAAGGTTCTGGTAACGCGGGATAGCCTATTTGAGATCCTGGTTGAACCGTTGGTTATTTAGCGGTTCATCACACCATTCTGAAATGTGCGGAATTGGGGTGTGACAACTTGGTATCAGAGCATCTCAGGCCTTGCCCGCTGAACTATCATACATTCACAGCAATAGTGAACTGAGATAGGATAAAATAAAAACAGTAATATTAACACATTATAAGCACAAGTGATGTTGAGACCAAATTTAAAAAGAGAATAATACATCTATTAAAAGGAGAAACAAGTTGACATACAATGAGAGCGAAACAAAGTGTAAATATATATCTAAAAGCGGAGTACGTCCACAACCCGACGGGTTACTCAAGTACAGGAAAAACAAAAAGTACAATCGGGAAGCGGGAGGCGAAGGAGGAGGTGGAGCCTCACGATCTCCGTCGTAGTCCTCGAGATAGACTCTAGTCAACCGGGCTATCCGAGTCCGGGTCGCCTAGAGACTAGCCGTGAGATCGGCTACTCTCCCGTCGAGTCGCACGCTGGATCTCCATGAGCTCACCTATCCGCGCGTCAGATGTGTGCTGAGCAGCCAACAACTCATCCACTCTCATGCGCTGAGCATTTAGCAACTCCTCCATCCTCAGGTCCGATCTGCGCTGAGTCTCTCTGATCTCGCGCAACATCTCCATCATATCAGAAGACGGATGCGAAGGACCAGCCTCATGAGAAGGACCAGTCTCAGGTACAGAATCCGCCGCATGCGAAGTACCAACTCCAGCCGCATGTGTAGGTGAAGGCGGGGGTATCGCGTCGACGTCCATGTACATACGATCATCATCATCGATGGGATCCACCTAACTGGGTCAGCCGAGACACCCTCTCATAATGCCCACTCGCGGGATCGGGTTGTGCCGAATGATCCTACGGAACACCCGCGGAGCCGGACGCAAGTAGCACGCCCTCATCCGCCGCCGATCGGGCTGTAGTAACCGACTATCAATCTCGGCCCGCAACCACATCTCAATAAAGTCGTGCTCACCCGGTGCACAAGACACCATAGGACCATCATAAGGAATGCCCAACAGGTCGGCCAGCTGCCGATAATCAAAGGAAATCTGCACCCCCCTTGACGTAGCTAGTGATGCGCAACTCCCCGACCAAGCTCCACATCGTTGTGGTTTCCCACAATCCGAAGGTTACAAGAGAACCGGCGCACTAACTCCGGACGTGTGCACGCATCGTATGTGATGACAGGGAGCCACCCCATATCACCAAAAAGCTCTCTCTACATTGAACAAGGCTAGCTCAGCCAGTTCACCATACGACCCCCTTCCACTTTCTTGCCCGTATAGTAGGTGTGCCTCGGCTTCATTGGAGTGGAAGCGAAGTGGATCACGAACTCCGGGTACTTTGGTACGAGCCATAGTATCTGGAGATAAGAAAGAAAGAGGAAAACAAGGAGTTAATAGGATAAAAATTTAAAAAAAAATGGGCATTATAACGACGTAAGTTGGCCAAAAGCCTCACTTTTCACCCATACAAGTGGGCAGGAGGACCTACGTAAGTTCCAACACATCATACAACAGTTAAACGAAAGGAAATTTTAACCGACAAGGTCCAATTTGAAGAAATTGCAAGAAATCAAAAAATTTCGACAAATTAGGGCAAAAAAGAGAAAAAATTAAGTTTCTCGATAACCAACCGATGAAACTCAAAAATTTTTGAGGGCTTTCGTTCCTCAAGACACCAACAACAAAAGCCCCCAATAAAAATCGAATTTTTACGGTTGGAAAAAGTTTAATTTGAAAAAATACAAGTTAAATGGGCAAAAACCTAGGAATGGAAACCTAAAAATAGGTAAAAATGGGAAAGCATACCTGTAGGGATAAAGTGGATGCCGAAACTCGGACTAAAATCGATCCACAACAGTGAAGTAGCACTGTAGCAACTCGGAGAGAAGAGGCGAGTCGAAACGGGAGGGAAATAATAGAAAATGACCCAAAATCAGACTTTAAAAATCTGATTTTTGGTCGGAGGGTCGGACAACTCGACCGGAGCCATCGACCCTCCGATCGACCCCTAATCGACCCTCGCCTCGGGAATCGACAGGAAAAAACACAGGTCGGACATTAAGGGTCCGACATACCATCGACCCTCACCATCGACCCCGTATAGAAAAAGACAGTATTTTGTTTATAAAATGAGCTCGAATTGGAATTGATTATTGGTTAACGTGCCTACATGACATCTACATGATTTCTCACCCATTTTGATGATTTTCAAGCACCACCAATCATCGAAAAGAAATATGTCTGGACATAGAGTTACCCGACAGACCCAAAATACAGTCCCACCACCACCAGTGGAGGAGACTAGTCAAGAGAATAACCATGCACAGGGTAATCCAGAACCGGTAAACCCTACAAATTTGCCACCTCCACCACCGGACCTAGCAACTGTGGTTATGAACCTAGCTCAGCCAGCTACAGCAGATGCAACACGCACAAGCTCAAATGCAGGTTGCCATGGGGATTATGTATCAAGCCACTCGGCTGCACCCATACACACCGGGCAAGCCGCAGCACCGATGGGTAACCACCCAGCTCCTCGACACCGCAACAACCGGGCTGCACCAATTCCAAGGCAGGTCCCGAAGCGGCACAAGGGATGTACAACTACCCACCCCCTATGTTTGGGGCATACCAAAATCAACCGGATCACTCCCGGCTAGTGGAGAGATTTTTGAAAATGAAACCGAGAGAATTCAACGGCAAGCCGTCTGATCCACCGTGGCCAGCACACCGGATAGACGAGATGGAAAGGAACTTCCTTATGATGACTATCACCGAGGAAGAGAAAGTACTATGCGCCACCTTCATGCTCAAAGGCGACGCACACCATTGGTGGAAATCTACAAAGACGTACTTATTGACCAAGCACGCCCTACTGACATGGGCTATATATAAAGAAGCGTTCTTCGAGAAGTATTTCCCAAGAAGCTTCGAGATTCAATGGAGAAAGAGTTCTTGAGTCCGTACCGGGGGCAGATGTCCGTAGACTCGTATCAACAGCTACGCATGAAGAGCTGTTTTTCTTCGCACCGGCTAGTATGCGGGAAGAAGATACCAAAACCCGTAGGTTTGTCGCGGGACTAAGAGGAAGCATAAGAGAAAATGTTCCGGGCTTAGAGAAGAAAATCTACAACGAAGCTGTCCAGATTGCTCGAGTGATCGAATCGAGCCGGAAGGAGAGTTATTTCTCCCGCAACGTAGGCATCAAGAGACCAGCCGGAAACTCCTACAACGGAGGCAATAATAGGACGTATAAACCTTTTCGCCCTCGAATTTTGCTACTGCACCAAAGTCTACTTCCGCAGCTCAACCACAGCCAAAGCCAAATTCCCAAGCCCCGGGTGCTATAACTCGCAACCAACCAGGGCATATGGCAAGAGAATGCCCAAAACCCAAGAAGCGATTACATCAAGGACGGGTATATGCTGTTACATCGAGGATGCTGCCGCATCGCCCGATGTGGTCACGGGTATGACCGAAACTTTTAAGATTATAATTTCATTGATTGAGCATGTAGACTAAGTAAAAACGAATCACGTGATCGTACCTATCAATGGCATACCCGCCAGTACTCTTTGATTCAGGAGCTACTCATTCATTTATATCTGTGTCGTTTGGAAAGAAGACCAATTTACCCATCAAAACATTAGACTACAAATTACTTGTACGGTCACCGATGGGATTAGAAGTGGAATTAGAGAAAGGTTATGGGCCATGTCCAGTTCTCATTGGCGAGAAAACCTTAGATGCAACTTTAATACAACTTGAGATGGCAGACTTTGACGTCATCTTGGGAATGGACCGGTTAGCTCGGCATTCAGAAAACCTATTATGCGCCGAAAAGAAGCTAACGTTCAAAGACAAAGAAGGAGCAGAATTCAGTTTCTCGGAACCAAACTTCCCAGGAGACGCAAGCTCATACTCTCAGCATTAAAGGCTAAGAAGTGCCTTGAAAAGGGAGCCATCGGATATCTAGTATCAGTGGTCGACCTAACCAAGGACGCGCCACGAATGGAAGATATTGATGTCGTGCGGGATTACCCCGATGTATTTCCGGAGGAACTACCCGGATTACCACCCGACCGAGCCACGGAGTTTGTAATAGACCTTCTACCCGGAGCCGCACCGGATCAAAAGCACCTTATAGAATGGCTCCTACTGAACTGAAGGAATTAAAAGTGCAATTACAAGAACTGCTGGATAAGGGTTATATTAGACCCAATATATCTCCATGGGGAGCACCGGTGTTGTTCGTAAAGAAGAAGGATGGTAGCGTTCGATTATGTATCGACTATCGGGAGTTGAACAAACTAAATCAAGAATCGATATCCGCTACCTAGGATCGATGACTTGTTCGATCGGTTACAGGAGCAAAAGTATTTTCAAAGATCGATCTTCGATCGGGCTATCATCAACCGAAGATTAAAGAAGGTGACATTCGAAGACAGCTTTCGGGACAAGATACGGACATTATGAATTCTTAGTGATGTCATTCGGATTAACTAATGCACCGGCAACGTTCATGGAACTTATGAACCGAGTTTTCCACGATATGTTGGACACGCCGGTGATAGTATTTATTGATGACATATTGGTATACTCCAAAGACAAGGAAACCCATGTCAAGAACCTAAACGCAGCCCTACAGCGTTTAAGGAAAGAGAAGTTATACGCCAAATTTTCAAAGTGTGAGTTTTGGCTAAGTGAAGTCGCCTTTCTAGGCCATGTAGTATCCGCTGAAGGAATCAAAGTGGACCCCAATAAGATCGAGGCTATCGTAAAGTGGGAAGCACCAAAGAGCGTTTCAGAAATTAGAAGTTTTCTGGGTCTAGCTGGTTATTATCGGAGATTCGTAGAAGACTATTCTCGGATTGCCGTACCTCTCACCAGTTTGACCAAGAAAGGTGAAAAATTTGTATGGACGGATAAGTGTGAAAAGAGTTTTCAAACACCGAAGACCGATTGATATCCGCTCCGATTTTGACTATTCCTATCCCGGACGGACGTTTACCTTATATACCGATGCGTCGGGATTGGGATTAGGATGTGTGCTTATGCAAGGAGAGCAAGTAATTGCCTATGCCTCGAGACAGTTGAAGGTACATGAGAAAAATTACCCCACTCATGATTTGGAGTTAGCGGCAGTAGTACATGCTGTCAAGATATGGAGACATTACCTATACGGAGAGAAATTCCAAATTAAGTCGGACCATAAAAGTCTTACTTATTTATTTAATCAGAAGGAGTTGAATATGAGACAAAGAAGATGGCTGGAACTATTGAAAGACTATGATTGTGATATCCAATATCATCCGGGAAAAGCGAACGTAGTAGCGGATGCATTGAGCGAAAAAGCAATGATAAAATCTCAAGGAGAAGTTAGCACGATCACGGCAATGTGCACTACCGGAATGGTATTCAATCACGGCAACGAGCAGTATGTGATAGACACAACGGATGGATCAGCCAACCAAGGGTTTATTCATCGGTTTTCGAATATGTTCGTGGCATTGAAGATTATACCGGATATAGTGGATGAAGTGAAGACAGCTATCAAAGCAGATCCTTATCTGAGAACATTACACGAAGATATTGAGAAAGGTAGGACTAACCCCCGAGTTCACCTTGGATGACGAGAAGGTACTGAAATACAAAGGAAGAATATGTGTACCCGAAAAGAAAAGTGTAGACATTAGACACCGACTCATGAAAGAAGCCCACACCACCATCTACTCGGTACATCCCGGAAGTACAAAGATGTATCATGACCTAAAGAAATTATACCGGTGGAGGGGAATGAAAGCGGATGTAGCTAAGTTCGTGTCTCAATGCCTAAATTGTCGAAAGTAAAGGCCGAACGACAAAGACCCGCAGGACTATTGCGGCCGCTACGGAACCAGCATGGAAATGGGACTGCATCACTATGGACTTCGTCACGGGACTACCATTGACTCCTCGAGTAGTAGACGCAGTTTGGGTGATTGTAGACCGTCTGACAAAGACAGCTCGCTTCATACCTATACGACCTCGATATACCGGAAAGGTTAGCAAAGCCGTATGTGGATAACATTGTTCGCTTACACGGTGTACCGTAAAGCATTGTGTCGGATAGAGATCCACGATTTACTTCTAAATTTTGGGAAGGATTGCAAAAGGCTATGGGTACAACGTTGAAGTTCAGATCGCATTCCACCCACGCACGCATGGACGGTCGAGCGCACAATTCAGATTCTAGAAGATATGCTACGAGCATGTGTAATGGATTTCAAGGGATCATGGGATGAAAGGTTACCATTGATCGAGTTCGCTTATAACAATAGCTATCGGGGCTACTATACGATGTCACCTTATGAAGCACCGTATGGCGTAAAGTGTCGAACTCCTTTGTTTTGAAATGAAGTTGGAGAACGTAGTATTGTTGGACCAGAATTTGTTGAAGAGACTTGTCGAGTGGTCGACATTATCAAGGAAAGAGTAAGAACAGCTCGGAACAGTCAGAAGCAATATGCGGATACTCGACGAAGAGATCTAGAGTTCGCCGTAGGTGATAAAGTATTTTTGAAGGTATCGCCTATGCGAGGATTGAAAAGGTTCGGACAAAAAGGAAAACTAAGTCCAAGATATGTCGGGCCATATGAAATTCGGCTAAGCGTGGAAAAGTAGCTTATCGGCTTAGCACTACCACCATCTATGTCAAGTGTGCATGACGTATTTCACATATCCTTATTGAAGAAGTATGTCAAAGACCCAACGCATGTTTTGACAAAGGATTTGCCAGAATTGACTGATGATTTGACATTTGAAGTAACACCAACGGAAATCACTAGTCGAAAGGTTCAACGTCTACGCAATAGAGATATCTACTATGTTAAGGTCACATGGAAAAGTAGAGACATGGAAGAAGTTACATGGGAAGAAGAAAATGCTATGCGGAAGCAATACCCTCACTTATTTGATTCAGAAGGTACGTCCAATTTCGAGGATGAAATTTTTATAAGTTGGGGGGAGTTGTAAGACCCGTGTCAAACTAACCCGGTCTTACCACCTTGAACCAGGTCTACCCATCATGGTCGAGTTAAATGGACCAAGGGCGTGAAGGAGAGCGAGATCCCATGTATCAAATCGACCCAAAAAACACTTAAAATAGAGGAAGGGTCGCATACCCGGCTAAACAGGGGTCGACCCTCCCAAATCAGAAACTCGGACCCTTAAAATTTGGGAGAGGGTCGGGCGGTTCGGACCACGGGGTCGACGGGATCATCGACCCTCTAATCGACCCTCACTTGCCGCCGAAACTGAAATTAGGAAACTTCCTAATTTTTGATTGGGATTCTTTCCAAATCTCAATGGGACTATTATAGGACATTCCTACTCTATTTAAAGGACGTCCCTAAGCCACTTTCACTCCTTTCACAACCCTAATTGAATTGAGAGAAAGAGAGAAGAAGGAAAAGAGGAAGAAAAGAGGCAAGGAAGAAGACTTAGCAAAAAGGAGAAGAATTTCCAGAGAAAAGTAATCTTCTCAGGTATGGATACTAATTCCATGAGTTTCTACAGACCTTAGGTTAGATATGGTTGAGTGTAGGATTTCGGAGAAACCCAAACCATCCATTCATGGTTAGGTTTTGATGGAAAACCCTAGGATAATGCATGAAAGCCATCTAGGAGGATGAATCATGGTTTCAGACCATGGAATGAATGTTTAATGGAATGTGGAAGCAAGCCATAGGACCCCAAACACGAAGAATGAATTAAAAAGTGGAAATTGGACCAGAGTGCACCGAGGGTCGCACACAGGGTCGATAGACCCATCGACCCTAGGCACCCTGACCATCGACCCTCAACATTCGGGAAGTTCAGACAGAGGGTAGGGTCGATAGACCCATCGACCCTATGTATCCTGAGCATCGACCCTCTGATCGACCCTCAGTTAACAGCATGGTTTTTAAATTCGGAATTAATTCTAATTAAATTCTATCGACTTTGTTAGGTTTGCTAGCATTATAATAACACTGTAGAGGTGATTTTAAAGCTTGGAAAAGTATCTTATAGCAAACTAAGGTGAGGAAACAGAACTCTAAACTAATTGGTTAATAACAAACTATTTTCTAATTCTTGAGTCCTATGCCATGTTTGATTCTATGCAAATATGTTTGTAATGTGCATACAACATGCCATCCAATATTTCTATTACTTGTTCATGCATATTTACTTTATTGTTTATAACATGATGATGATGATGATGATAGGAATAGGCATGTGCTTGTATGTGTGTGGTTGATGTACTTGATGCGAGCGAGTATCGGGGGAGGTGTGATGAGAACGTCAATAAACGTTAACCTTTGGCGGGTCTCAAGACTTTTAGCTCTATCTCTAACTCAAGTCTTGTGCAATGACATTGTCGTATTGCCATTACCTTAGGAGAACTATTGTGTCGTAGGGTATCAGGGGAGGTGGTCTCGGTCCTTGTAGTCTCTGACTCTACCGGGGGCCTTAGCTCTATCTCTATGGACATTCTGAGGGATGCTGGGGTGAGGCCTTGGATACACTGTTTGGCATTAGGATTGGTTAGTAGCGAGCCCAGTTTGCAAGCCCTCGCTAACTGGGGCTTACGTGTTGGTATAGCATTATATAGCAATAAACGTTAACCTTTGTTGTATAATGTTATGGTAGGGTGGATGGGGACGACGATAAACGTTAACCTTCGGGCGGACTTCCACACCCTGTGTATAGAGGCGGTGTCAATAAACGTTAACCTTTGACCACCCAACCTTTCTATTGCGCATTGCAAACTATAAACCAGACCAAAGAGATAAATGAATGTGCATGCATATGTAATGTTGCATTGTTTTGGCTACTCACTGAGCCGTGTTGTGTGCTCACCCCTCGACGTCGAATATTTTTAGTTGATGATGCAGGTTACACAGTTGAAGACTATATGAATGCTTCTACGTACGGGACGGTAGCAGCAATGGAAGCTGGAGTTGAAGATGATACACACGACTCCTCTTGCGAGTGCAACTCGTGTGTATTTGACTAGATATTTTTATAGGTTTCTTTATTGGATTTATAAGACATGTATTTGGTACTTAAATATTTATGTCTCACTTAAACACAGAATAATTTGCTATTATTTATGGATATCATTTTAGTTCTCAGTTCATTTATTTATAAGACTTCCGCTATTGTGTATTTACTCTGATTATGATGGTGAGTGTATGAAGGTTCGGGTAACGCGGGGATAGCCTATTTGAGATCCCGGTTGAACCGTTGGTTATTTAGCGGTTCATCACACCATTCGAAATGTGCGGAATTGGGGTGTGACATAATTTTTTTTTCATTTTTTCCCCCTTTTTTTTTTTTTTTTAAAATCTCTTTTCCTGATCCCTTGAAATCAATTACACATGCTCGTAGCATATCTTCTAGAATCTGGATTGTACGCTCTGACTGTCCGTCTGTCTATTGGTGGAACACGGTACTGAACTTCAATGTTGTTCCCATAGCCTTTTGCAATCCCTCCCAAAACTTGGAAGTAAATCGTGGATCTCTGTCGGACACAATGCTTTCTGGTACACCGTGTAATCGAACAATATTGTCCACATATAACTTTGCTAGCCTTTCCAGTGTATACTGAGGTCGTATTGGTATGAAGCGAGTTGTTTTAGTCAGACGGTCTACAATCACCCAAACTGCGTCAACTACTCAAGGAGTCAGTGGTAATCCCGTGATGAAGTCCATAGTGATGCAGTCCTATTTCCATGCTGGTTCCGGTAACGGTTGTAACAGTCCTGCGGGTCGTTGTCGTTCAGCTTTTACTACAATTTAGGCATTGAGACAGGAACTTAGCTACATCTGCTTTCATTCCTCTCCACCAATACAGTTTCTTTAAATTATGATACATTTTTGTATTTCCAGGATGTATCGAATAGATGGTGGTATGGGCTTCTTTTATCAATCGGTGTCTAATGTCCACACTTTCTCTTTCAGGTACACATATTCTTCCTTTGTATTTCAGTACTTTCTCTTCGTCCAAGGTGAACTCAGGATT
Organism: Protea cynaroides; assembly: GCA_028583415.1. Lineage (NCBI taxonomy): Eukaryota > Viridiplantae > Streptophyta > Magnoliopsida > Proteales > Proteaceae > Protea > Protea cynaroides. Next base: position 53,648,330 of record CM053265.1, read on the forward strand.
AGTCCTACCTTTCTCAATATCTTCTTGTACTGTTCTCAGATAAGGATCTGATTTGATAGCTGTCTTCACTTCATCCATTATATCCGGTATAATTTTCAATGCAGCGAACATATTTGAAAATCGATGAATAAACCCTTGGTTGGCTGATCCATCCGTTGTATCTATCACATACTACTCATTGCCGTGATTGAATACCATTCCGATAGTGCACATTGCTGCGGTTGTACTAACCTCTCCTTGAGATTTTATCATTGCCTTTCTGCTCAACGCATCTGCTACTACATTAGCTTTCCCTGGATGATACTGGATATCACAATCATAGTCCTTCAATAGTTCCAGCCATCTTCTTTGTCTCATATTCAATTCCTTCTGATTAAATAAATAAGTAAGACTTTTATGGTCCGACTTAATCTGAAATTTCTCTCCGTATAGGTAGTGTCTCCATATCTTGACAGCATGTACTACTGCCGCTAACTCCAGATCATGAGTGGGATAATTTTTCTCATGTATCTTTAACTGTCTTGAGGCATAAGCAATTACTTGCTCTCCTTGCATAAGCACACATCCTAATCCCAGTCCTGACGCATCAGTGTATAAGGTAAATGTCTGTCCTGGAACAGGAATAGTCAAAATTGGAGCGGATATCAATCTGGTCTTCAATGTTTGGAAGCTCTTCTCACATTTATCCGTCCACACAAACTTTTCCCCTTTCTTAGTCAGACTGGTGAGAGGTACGGTAATCCGGGAATAGTCTTCCACGAATCTCCGATAATAACCGGCGAGACCCAGAAAACTTCTAATTTCTGAAACGCTCTTTGGTGCTTCCCACTTCACAATAGCCTTGATCTTGCTAGGGTCCACTTTGATACCTTCTACGGATACTACATGGCCTAGGAAGGCGACTTCACTTAGCCAAAACTCACACTTGCTAAATTTGACATATAACTTCTCTTTCCTTAAACGTTGTAGGGCGGCATTTAGGTTCTTGATATGGGTTTCTTTGTCCTTGGAATATACCAATATATCATCAATGAATGCTATAACCGATGTATCCAACATGTCGTGGAATACCTGGTTCATAAGTTTCATAAAAGTTGCTGGTGCGTTTGTTAATCCGAAAGACATGACCAAGAACTCATAATGTCCGTATCTGGTCCTGAAAACTGTTTTAGGAATATCACCCTCTTTAATCTTCAACTGATGATAACCTGACCGAAGATTGATCATAGAAAATACCTTTGCTCCTTGCAACTGATCGAACAAGTCATCGATCTGAGGTAGTGGATATCGATTCTTGATTGTCAGTTTATTCAACTCCCGATAGTCGATACATAATCGAACGCTACCGTCCTTCTTCTTTACGAATAATACCGGTGCTCCCCATGGTGATATACTGGGTCGAATATAACCCTTGTCCAGTAGTTCTTGTAGTTGCACTTTCAATTCCTTCAGTTCAGTAGGAGCCATTCTATAAGGTGCTTTTGATACTGGTGCGGCTCCGGGTATAAGATCTATCACAAACTCTGTGGCTCGATCGGGTGGTAATCCTGGTAGTTCCTCCAGAAATACATCGAAATAGTCCCGCACTACATCAATATCTTCCAGTCGTAGTGCTTCCTTGGTTAGGTCGACCACTGATACTAGATACCCGACTGCCCCCTTCTCAAGGCACTTCTTAGCCTTCAGTGCTGAGAGTATAAGCTTGCGTTTACGGGAAAGTCTGGTTCTCGAAAAATTGAATTCTACTCCTTCTTTGTCTTTGAATGTTAGCTTCTTTTCGGCGCATAATAGGTTTGTAGAATGCCGAGCTAACCAGTCCATTCCCAAGATGACGTCAAAGTCTGCCATCTCCAGTTGGATCAAGACTGCATCTAAGGTTTTCTCGCCAATGAGAACTGGACATGGTCCATAACCTTTCTCTAATTCCACTTCTAACCCCATCGGTGACAGTACAAGTATTTTGTAGTCCAATGTTTTGATGGGTAGATTCAACTTCTTTCCGAATGACACAGATATAAAGGAATGAGTAGCTCCTGAATCAAAGAGTACTCTGGCAGGTATGCCATTTATAGGTACGATACCTGTGATTTATTTTTACTTAGTCTACATGCTCATACAATGTAATTACAACTAAAAGGTTTCAGTTATACATGTGACCACATCGGGTGATGCGGCAGCATCCTCGGATGTAACAGCATATACTCATCCTTGATGTACCTGCTTCTTGGGCTTAGGACACTCCCTTATTATATGTCCCACTTGATTGTAGTTGTAACATCTAGGACCTTCAGAATTTGGCTTTGGTTTCTGTTGCGTTACCGGGGTAGTCTTGGATGCAGCAGTAAAGCCTTGAGCACGGAAGGGTTTAAATGTCTTGTTGTTCCCTCCGCTATAGGCGTTTCCGGCTGGCCTTTTTATGCCTTTGTTCTGTGTAAAGTAGCTTTCCTTCTGGCTCGATTATATGACTCGAGCAATTTGGACACCTTCATTGTATATCTTCTTTTCCAAGCCCAGAACGTGCTCTCTGATGCTTCCTCTCAGTCCCGTGACAAACCTACGGGTCTTAGTGTCTTCTTCCTGCATGCTGAGTGGTGCAAAGAAATACAGCTCTTCGTAACGCTATTGATATGCATCCACGGACATCTGTCCCTGATATAAACTCAAGAATTCCTTTTCCATAGAATCTCTGAAGCTTCGGGGAAAATACTTCTCGAAGAACGCTTCTTTATAGATGGCCCAAGTCAGTAGGGCGTGCTTGGTCAATAGGTAAGTCCTAGTAGATTTCAACCAATGATGTGAGTCACCCTTTAGCATGAAGGTGGCACATAGTACTTTTTCTTCTTCAGTGATAGTCATCATAAGAAAGTTTCTCTTCATCTCGTTGATCCAATGTGCTGGTCATAACCGATCCGACGATTTACCGTTAAATTCCTTGGGCTTCATCTTCAGAAATCTCTCAACCAGTCGAGAGTGATCCAACTGATTTTGGGGGTATGCCCCGAACATGGGTTGTGGATACTGATAGTTAACCTGAGCTGCTTTCAGACCTGGTACTGGAATCTGTCCAGCTGGTGGTTGAGGTGTTTGAGGTGCTGGGTGGTTACCCACCGGTGCTGCACTGGCTTGTCCCGTCTGCATGGGTGTAGCATGTGTGGCTTGGAACATGATTCCCATTGCAACTTGCATTTGAGCCTGTGCGTGTTGCATCTGTTGCAGCTGCTGTGCTAAATTCATCACCACTGTTGCTAACTCTAGTGGTGGATGTGGCAAGTTTGTAGGATTTTCCTGATCTGGGTATTCTGGTACATATATATTCTCCTGGTTAGTTTCCTCCACAGGTGGGGGTGGTGGAACTGTATTTCGGCTCTGTCTGGTTACTCTACGGCCAGACATAATTTCTTCTGAGATTGGTGGTGCCTGAAAATCATCAAAATAGGTGAGACAATCATTTATACTTCATGTAGGCACATTAACCGATGTAAAATTCCAAAATTTTCAGCTCATTTTATGAAAAATACTGTCTTTTCTATGCAGGGTCGATGGTGGGGGTCGATGGTATGTCCGACCCTCAGTATCCGACCCTGAGAATGACCTGTTCTTCCCGAGAGCTGAGGGTCGATGTGAGGGTCGATGGGTATCCGACCCTCAGTATCCGACCCTAGGTTTTCTGTCAGATTCCCGAGAGCCGAGGGTCGATGGGAGGGTCGATCCGAGGGTCGATGGTCCTGGTCGAATTGTCCGACCCTCAGACCAAAAATCAGACCTTTAAGATTCGATTCTAGGTTCATTCTCTCTTATTTCCCTCCCGTTTTGACTCGTCTCTTACCTCTGAGTTGCTACAATGCCACTCCGCTATTTTGGTCAATTTGGATCCGTGTTTCAACATCAACATCATCCCTACAGGTATGTTTTCTCATTTTTACCTGTTTTTAAGTTTTCATTTCTAGGTTTTGATCCAATTAACCCGTATTTTTCAAATTAAACTTTTTCCAACCGTAAAAATTTGATTTTTATTGGGGGCTTTTGTTATTGGTGTCTCGAGGAACGAAAGCCCTAAAAAAATTTTGAGTTTCATCGGTTGGTTATCGAGAACTTGGATTTTTTCCCCTTTTTGCCCTAATTTGTCGAAATTTTTGATTTCTTGAAATTTCTTCAAATTGGACCTCATTAGTTAAAATTTCCCATTGTATGTGTGTTGTAGGATATGTTAGAACCTACGTAAGTCCTCCTTCCCACGTGTATGGGTGACAAGTGAGGCTTTTGGCCACTTACATCGTTATAATGTCAAATTTCAGATTTTTATCCTATTAACTCATTATCTATTTTTCTTTGTAGATACCATGGCTCGTACTAAGGTACCCATAGTTCGTGATCCGCTTCGCTTCCTCTCTAATGAAGCCGAGGCACAATATGCCCACTACACTCGTAAGAAGGTAGAGGGTGGTCGTATGGTGAACTTGACTGAGCTAGCCCTGTTCAATGTGGAGAGAGCATTTGGTGATATGGGGTGGCTCCCTGTCATCACTTACGACGTGTGCACATGCCCGAATTTAGTGCGACAGTTCTATTGTAATCTCCAGGTGGTGGGGGATTACAATGATATGGATAGGGGTCACGAGCTACGCATCACTAGCTATGTAAAGGTAGTGAACATTTCATTTGACTATCGGCAGCTGGCCGATCTATTGGGCATTCCCTATGATGGCCCTATGGTTTACTGTGCGCCTTGGAGAGCCCCAGTTTGTTTCCATGGAGATGAGGGCTGAGATTGATAGTCAGCTGCTACGACCTGATCGCTGGCAGATGAGAGCTTGTTATATGCGTCCGGCTCCACGGGTCTTCTACAAGATTATCCAACATAATCTGATTCCGTAGAGTGGCCATTACGAGAGGGTTTCTTAGCTGACCCAGTATCTGCTATACACTATCTGCACTAGACAGCCCGTCTGCCTCCTGTACATCATCATGCGGACTATGATCAGTGCCACACTGCCCAGTCATAGGGGTAATCTACCCTATGGACGTATGATCACTGTTCTTCTTACTCGCCTGGGGGTTGATTTGGTGGATGAGAAGATTCAGGAGAAAACCTTCTCGTCGCCTCTAGATTGGGAGGCTATCTGCAAGATGGGTATGCGGGATGCCTAAGTCAGTGACGAGGGGAGGAACGAGATGGTGCGTCCTCACTCTCGCGTAGAGATAGCTGACGCTGAGGCAGCTACCGCCGCTGCTGGAGTTCATGCAGAGCCTGCTGATGACGACGACTGCATGTACATGGATGTAGACTCGATACCACCGCCTTCACCTACGCATGTGGCTGGAGCTGGTACTTCATATGCGGTGGGTTCTTCTCATGAGGCTGGTCCTTCTCATGCGGCTGGTCCTTCTCATGCGTCTGGTCCTTCACACCCACCTTCTGATATGATGGAGATGTTGCATGAGATCAGAGAGGCTCAGCGCAGATCTGATCTAAGGATGGAGGAGTTACTAGACGCTCAACGTGTGAGAGTGGATGAGCTCATAGACGCCCAGCGTACATCGGACATGAGGATGGGAGAGCTCATGGAGGCTCAGCACCGGACTGATCAGCGGGTAGCCAATCTTGCAGCTAATCTGCAGATGACCCAGACTCAGATAGCCTGGTTGACTAGAGTCTACGCTGAGGACTATGACAGAGATCGTGAGGCACCGCCTCCTCCTTCACCTCCAGCTTCATGATTGTATCTTTTCTCTTTCTTTGTACTACAGAGTAACTGTCCGGGTTGTGGACTGTACTCTGTTTTAGCTATGTATATATGTTTGTTTCTTTCACATTGTATTTAAATTTGTTCTTCCTTTAATAGATGCATTATTCTCTTTTAAGTTTGGTCTCAAACATCACTTGTGCTTATAATGTGTTAGTATTACTGTTTTTACTTTTATCCTATCTCAGTTCACAATTTGTCATGAATGTATGCTAGTTCAGCGGACAAGGCCTGAGATGCTCTGATACCAAGTTGTCACACCCCAATTCCACACTATTCAGAATGGTGTGATGAACCGCTAACAAACCAACGGTTCAACTAGGATCTCGAGTAGGCTATATCCGTGTTATCTAAACTCCATACATCCACATAAATAATCAGAGTAAATAAAACAAATAGCAAAAGTCTTATAATAAAATGAACTGAGAATCTACTGTGATATCAATATTTAAATAACAAATTATTCTATATCAACTAAGACATAAATAAATAAATATCAAATACATGTCTTTAATAAATCCAAATAAATAAAACTAAAAAAAAATTTAATCAAATACACATGAGTTGCACTCGCAAGAGATGTCATGTGTATCCACTTCATCTTCAGCTACCATCGCTACAATGTTCCTGTACTCTGGAGCATTTATATAATCTTCAATGGTTAAACCTGCATCATAAACTAAAAATATTCGACGTCGAAGGGTGAGCACACATCATGGCTCAATGAGCAAACAAAACAATGCAACAACACATATGCATGCAATCAATTTATATCTTTGGTCCGATTTAAAGTTTGCACTGTGCTATAGAAATGATAGGTGGCCGCCGTACCTTTATACACAAGTGTGTGGATACGCCCAATGACTCCTGCACTGTCGCCCACAGCACCCAAAATGGCACAATATACACCCCATGAAAACGGCATGGTTGTACTGGTTGATACCATACCAACAAATAAATCCCTACTGGCTAGGGTTGCAAACTGGGCTCGCAACTAACCAATCCTAATGCCAAACAGTGTATCCAAGGCCACACCCCAGTATCCCTCAGAACATCCATAGAGATAGAGCTAAGGCTCCCCGATAGAGTCAGAGACTACAAGGACCGAGACCACCTCCCCTGATGCTCTACGACATAATAGTTCTGATAAGGTAATGGCGATACAACGACATCAGTGGACATGACTTAAGTAGACCATGGCACAATATACACCCCATGAAGAACGGTCATGGTTGTACCGGTTGATACCATCCCTACCCTCACCATATACACTGGCCAAACATAAACATTCACATGTCTATTCCTATCATCATCATCATCATCATCATGTTATAAACAGTAAAGTAAATATGCATGAACAATTAACGGAAATATTGGATGGCATGTTGAATGCACATACAAGCATATACGCTTAGAATCAATATGGCATTGGACTCAAGAATTAAAACAGTTTATTATTAACCAGTTAGTTTAGGTCTTGTTCCCTCACCTTAGCTTGCTAATAGATACTCTTTCAAGCTTTAGAATCACCTTTATAATGTTATTATATTGCTAGAAGACCTAACAAAGCCGATAAAATTTAATTAGAATTTATTCAGAATTTAAAAACCATTCTGTTAACTGAGGGTCGGAGGTAGGGTCGGAGTCATGATCGACCCTGGGTGCGACCCTCCCCAATCTGGACTTCCCGAACACTGAGGGTCGATCCTCAAGATCACATTGGGTCGGATGGTCATCGACCCTCTGTGCGACCCTCGGTGGATTTTGGTCAATTTCCCTCCTTTTAGTCCATCCTTCGTGTTTTGGGTCCTATGGCTTTCTCCTATAGTCCATTCAACATTCATTCCATGGTCTAGAACCATGAATCCTCCACCTAGATAGCTTTCATGTAATTCTCCCATAGTATTCTATGAAAACCTAACCATGGGTTGATGGTTTGGGTTTCTCCGAGATCATACTCTCATCATTATCTAACCTAAGGTCTGTAGAAACTCATGGAATTAGTATCCATACCTGAGAAGATTACTCCCTCTCTACAACCCTTCTCCTTTTTGCTATCTTCTTTTCCTTGCTTCTCTTCTTCTCCTTTTCCTTCTCTTCTCTTTCTCTCAATTCAATTAGGGTTGTAAAAAGAGTGAAAGAGGCTTAGGGACGTCCTTTAAATAGAGTAGAAACATCCTAAAATAAGTCCCTTTGAGATTAGGAAAGAATCTAAATCAAAAATTAGGAAATTTCCTAATTTCAGTTTCGGCGGCAACTGAGGGTCGATGGGAGGGTCGATGATCCCGTTGACCCTAGGGTTCTTAAGGTGTCCGACCCTCCCTATAAAACTGAGGGTCTAACTTTCTGTCTTGGGGGGTCTGACCCTCCTTTGCTGGGTATGTGACCCTCCCCTTAAATTGAGTGTTTTAGGGTCGATTTGATACCTGGGATCATGATCTCCTTCACGCCCTTAGTCCATTTGACTCAACCATGATGGGTAAACCTGGTTCAAGGTGATAAGACCGGGTTAGTTTGATACGGGTCTTACAATTTTAGGCTCTCAATTTAACATGGGAAATATGTTCATACCTTAAGCTTGCTGAAGATTCTGAGTTTTTTTTTGAATTTTCCTCCTCCTTAGTCTTCCTCTTCAATTCTCCTTCTCTTTCTTCTCTTCTCTTTCTCTCACTTTCAATTAGAGTTCTAAATGGGTGAGAGAGGCTAAGGGACGTCCTATTTATAGAGAAAAACCCTCCATAATATGCCCCAATGAGTTTAGGAAAGAACCCCCTTCGAATTAGGAAGGTTTCCTAAATTCGGTTTCTGACTGGGTTCTGTGGGGTCGGAGGTGGGGTCGCAGAATCCGTCGACCACACCTTTTTAAAATGTTCCACCACATGACCTAATTTCGTGTGGTTGGACTCTTTTGAGGTGTAGTTAGTCACACCTATTTAGGTATGCGACCACACGCTCATAATTGACTATTTTTGGGTTGATTTCATACCTGGTCTTGTGGTTTCTACACACACTTGGTCTACTTGGCTCGACCATGATAGGTAGACCTGGTACAAGGTGGTAAGACCGGTTAGTTCGATACAGGTCTTACAACTCCCCCCCCCCTCTTATTAAAAATTTCATCCTCAAAATTTGTACATACCTTCCGAGTCGAAAAGGTGAGGATATTGCTTTCGCATAGCATTATCTTCTTCCCATGTGATCTCTTCTATATCTCGGCTCCTCCAAGTGACCTTAACATAATAAATGTCACGGTTGCATAGACGTTGAACTTTTCGACTGGTGATTTCATTTGGTGCTACTTCAAATGTCAAATCATCAGTTAGACCCGGTGGATCCGCTATTAAAACATGTGTTGGATCTCTGATGTACTTCTTCAGTAATGAGATATGAAATACATCATGCACACTTAACATAGATGGGGGTAGTGCTAACTGATACGCCACTTTTCCACGTTTAACTAGAATCTCATATGGCCCGACATATCTTGGACTTAGCTTCCCTTTCTGTCCGAATCGTTTTAAGCCTCGCATAGGTGATACTTTCAAGAATACCTTATCACCTACGACGAATTCAAGGTCTCGACGTCGAGTATTTGCATATTGTTTCTAACGATTCTGAGTTATTTTAACTCTTTCCTTGATAATGTCGACTACTCGACAAGTCTCTTCAACAAATTCTGGTCCAACGATACTCCATTCACCAACTTCATTCCAAAACAAAGGAGTTCGACACTTCCTACCATATAGTGCTTCATAGGGTGACATCTGTATAGTAGTTTGATAGCTGTTGTTATAGGCGAACTCGATCAATGGTAGTTTTTCATCCCACGAGCCTTTGAAATCAATGACACAAGCTCGAAGCATGTCTTCAAAAAAATCTGAATGGTACGCTCCGACTGTCCATCTCTCTGAGGATGGAATGCAGTACTGAATTTCAACGTTGTACCCATAGCCTACTGTAATCCTTCCCAAAACATTGAAGTAAAGCATGGTCTCTGTTGGACACAATGCTTTCAGGTACACCATGTAATCTGATAATGTTATCCACTTATAGCTTGACTAACCTCTCCAGGGTATACTATGGTCGTATAGCTATGAACGAGCTGTCTTAGTTAGATGATCTACAATCACCCAGACCACGTCAACTACTCGGGGAGTCAATGGTAACCCAGTGACGAAGTCCATAGTGACGCAGTCCCATTTCCATACTAGTTCTGGCAGCGGCTACAACAATCCTGCAGGTCTTTGCCATTCTGCCTTTACCCTCTGACAATTTAGGCATTGAGACACAAATTTAGCTACATCTGCTTACATTCCTCTCCACCAATATAATTTCTTTAAATCGTGATACATCTTTGTACTTCTAGGATGTACCGAATAAGCGGTGGTGTGAGCTTCCTTCATTAGTCTGTATCTAATGTCCAAGTTTTTCGTTTCAGGAACACATACTCTTCCTTTGTACTTCAGTACCTTTTCAACGTCCAAGGTGAACTTAGGAATAGTCCTACCTTTTTTGATGTCTTCTTGCACCGTTCTCAGATAAGGGTTTGATTTAATAGCGGCTTTCCTTTCATCTAGTATATCAGGTACAATCTTCAATGTTGCAAACATATTTGAAAACCGATGAATAAACCCAGTGCATCTATCACGAACTACTCATTACCATGATGGAATACTTTCCCTATAACACACATAGCCGCAGTCGTGTTAACCTCTCCTTGGGATTTTATCATTGCTTTTCTGCTTAGCGCATCAGCAACTACATTAGTCTTCCCTGGATGATACTGGATATCACAATCATAATCTTTCAATAATTCCAGTCATCTTCTTTGTTTCATGTTCAACTCCTTCTGATTAAAAAGTTAAGTGAGACTCTTGTGATCTGACTTAATCTGAAATTTCTCTCATACAAATAATGTCTCCATATCTTGACAGCATGTACTACCGCTGCTAATTCCAAGTCATGAGTAGGATAGTTCTTCTCATATGTCTTTAGTTGTCTGGAGGCATATGCAACTACTTGTTCTCCTTGCATCAGCATACTTCCAAAACCCAACCCAGATGTATCAGTGTACAAGGTAAATGGTTGTCCTGAAATAGGAATAGTCAAGATGGGAGCTGATATCAATCTAGTCTTCAATGTTTTAAAACCTTCTTCACAATTGTCGGTCCAAACAAACTTTTCTCCTTTCTTAGTCAAACTGGTGAGAGGTACGGCGATTCTAGAATAATCTTCCACGAATCGTCGATAATACCCAGCTAGACCTAGGAAACTTCTGATTTCTGCAACACTCTTAGATGCTTCCCATTTCACAATGGCTTCAATCTTGCTAGGATCCACTTTAATTCCTTCAGCAGATACAACATGGCCTGAGAAAGCGACCTCATTTAGCCAAAACTCACACTTTGTAAATTTGGCGTAAAGCTTCTCTTTTCCTAGTCGCTGCAGAGCGGCTCTTAGATTCATGACATGAGTTTCCTTGTCCTTGGAGTAGACCAATATATCATCAATAAACACAATGACTGACATATCCAACATATCATGGAATACCCGATTCATGAGTTCCATAAAAGTTGCGGGTGTGTTAGTTAATCCAAAAGACATGACCAAAAATTCATAATGTCCATATCTTGTTCTGAATGCTGTCTTTGGAATATCACCTTCCTTAATCTTCAGCTGATGGTATCCTGTTCGAAAATCAATCTTGGAGAACACCTTGGCACCTTGCAACTGATCGAACAAGTCATCGATCCAAGGCAACGGGTACCGATTCTTGATTGTAAGCTTATTCAATTCCCGGTAGTCTATAGACAGTCGAAAGCTACCTTCCTTCTTCTTCACAAACAATACTGGCTCCCCATGGTGATATGCTGGGTCTGATATAACCCTTGTCCAGTAATTCCTGTAATTGTACCATTAGTTCCTTCAGTTCAGTAGGAGCCATTTGATAGGGTGCTTTAGATACTGGTGCGGCTCCAGGTAACAAATCTATAACCAACTCTGTTGCTCGATCGGGTGGTAGTCCTGATAGTTCCTCAGGAAATACATCTGGAAAGTCTCACACAACATCAATATCCTCCATTCGTGGTACTTCCTTGGTGAGGTCGACCACGGATACTAGATACCCAACTCCTCCTTTCTTGAGGCATTTTCTAGCCTTTAATGCAGAGAGGATGAGTTTTCATTTGCGAGGAAGTCTGGTTCTCGCAAAACTAAACTCTGCTCCTTCCTTGTCTTTAAATGTCAATTTCTTTTTTGCATAGGTTTACAGAATGCCAAGCTAAGCAATCCATTCCCAAGATAACGTCAAAGTCTGCCATCTCGAGTTGAATCAAGGTTGCATCTAAAATCTTCTCGCCGATAAGAACTGGACATGGTCCATAACCTTTTTCTAATTCCACTTCTAATCCCATAGGTGATCATATAAGCAATTTGTAGTCTAAAGGCCTGAGGGTTTGATCTAGCTTCTTTCCAAATGTCACAGATATAAAATAATGAGTAGTTCCAGAATCAAAGAGTACTCTGGCGGGTATGCCATTAATAGGTATGATACCTGTGATTTGTTTTAATTTAGTCTACATACTCACACAAGGTAATACAAAATGAAAGGTTCAGGTCATACCTGTGACCACATCAGGCGATGCGGCACCACATCAGGCGATGCGGCAGCATCCTCAGATGTAATTGCATAAACCTTTCCTTGCTGTAGCAGCTTCCTGGGCTTAGGACATCCCCTTGAATAATGTCCCATTTGATTGTAATTATAGCATTTTACTTCTTCATTATTTTGCTTCTGTTGAGATTGGACTGTTGGAGTAGTCTTGGCTGCAGCATTAAACCCTTGAGTACGGAAGGCCTTAAATGTCTTTGTGTTCCCTCCATTATATAAATTTCCATTTGACCTTTCGATACCTCTATCTGAGCAAAGTAGCTCTCCCTCTGGCTCGATTCTAGCACTCGAGCATTCTGCACGGCTTCATTATAAACTTTCTTTTCTAGCCCCAAAACATGCTCTCGAATGCTTCCCCTAAGTCCTATGACGAACCTTCGGATTTTTGTATTTTTCTCCTGCATGCTAGAGGTGCAAAGAAAACAGCTCTTTATAACGCTGTTGATATGCATCCACAGTCATCTGTCCCTGATAAAAACTTAGGAACTCTCTTTCCATAGCATCTCTGAAACTTCTGGGAAACTATTTCTTGAAGAATGCCTCTTTATAGATAGCCCAGGTCAATTGGGCGAGCTTGGTTAACAGATAAGTCTGAGTAGACTTCCACCAGTGGTGTGCATCGCCCTTCAGCATAAATGTGGCTCACAGTACTTTTTCCTCCTCATTAACAGTCATCATCATAAAATTCTTTTCCGTTTCATCGATCCAGTAAGCTGCCTACAAAGGATCTGCTAGCTTGCCATTATATTCCTTAGGCTTCATTTTCAGGAAGCACTCTATCAGTCGAGAGTGGTCCAACTGATACTGAGCATATGCCCCATACACAGGTGGTTGATACTGGTAACTGCCTTGGGCTACCTCAGGGTTTTGTACTGGAGCTTATGCAACTGGCGTTTGAGGTGCTTGGGGTACCGTGTTGCTACCCCCTGGTACTGTGCTAGCTTGTCTAGCTAGCATAGGTGTAGTATGTACAACTGGAAAAACCATTCCCATAGCAGTTTTCATATTGGCTTGTACTTGCTGTATTTGCTGCAGCTGTTGTGCTAGGTTCATAACTGCTGTAGCCAAATCTGTAGGTGGGGCTGACAAGTTTATAGGATTAGCCTGGCCATTAGCTCCTAGTGGTGCCATATTCTGATTCCCTTGTCCTTCAGGATTTTCATGGCTATCTTCCTCCACAGGTGGTAGTGGTGGAATTGAGTTAAGTCCTCGCCTAGTTACTCTTTGCCCAGCCATTTCATGTTCCGGTGGAGGTAGTGTTTGAAAAAATCGTAGAACATGTGAGGCGATCATAATATATGTCATTCCCATGTCAAAATCCAACTAATCAATGTAAAATTCCAATTTTCCAAGTCATTCAGTCAGAATATTGTATTTTCCATCGTAGGGTCGATGGTGGGGTCGCACTATGTCCGACCACAGGGTATGCGACCTCACAAAACCCTGTCAGCTCATTGAGAGCCTGGGGTCGATCGTAGGGTTGGTATATGTCCAACCACAGGGTCTGACCACACGAGGTCTGTCAACTCACCGAGAGCCTGGGGTCGATCTTGGGGTCGGTCGTGTGGTCGCAGGTTTTGTCGAATTTTGCGACCACACGACTCCAAATCAGGTTTTTAAACCCGATTTTAGGAGTCATTTCCCACTTTCTCTTTTTGCTTCAACTCAACTCACTTCCCCTGAGTTGCTACAGTATCAACTACTTGTGTGTGGTGATTATTTCTTCCATTCACGACTTTCGTTCCTTTCCTTCAGGTATGTTCTCTACTGGTCCTCATTTTTAAGCTTTTAAAACTAGGTTTTTCTCCATTTATAGCGTTTTCTTCAAATTAAAATTTTTCTAACCGTAAAAATTTGATTTTTATTTGGGGCTTTTGCTATTGGCCATCCAATGGACGAAAGCCCTTAAGAAAATTTGAGTTTCATCGATTTGTTTTTGAGAAACTTAAAATTTTCCATTTTTGACCTAATTTTTAGGATTTTTTCAAATTATTGAAATTTCTTTAAATTCGATCATCCTAGTTTAAATTTCCAATTGTATGAGCCTTGCAGTATGGTTTGGAACATATGTAAGTCCTCTTGCCCAATTGTTTGGGTGAAAAGTGAGGCTTTTGGCCAAATCATGCCATTATAATGTCAAAATTTTTGAGTTTTGCTCTATAACTCATATCTTGTGTATTTGTCTGTGTCTTTGCAGATAACATGGCTTGAACCAAAGTTTCCAGAGTTCATGATCTTATCCGCTTCCGGTCTAATGAAGCAGAGGCTCAGTATGCTTGTTATGAGCGTAAAAAGGTTGAAGGGGGTCACTGTGTAAACTTGGCTAGTCTAGCCTTGTTTAATGTAGAGGGTGTTTTTGGTAACATGGGTTGGCTCCCCGTGATATCGTATGAGCCTTGCAACTGTCCTGCTCTGGTGAAGCAGTTTTATTGCAACCTTCAGGTAGTGGGTGATCCAAATGATACAGATAGGGGTAGAGAGCTCAGGATCACCAGTTATGTGAAAGGGGTAAAAATCTCCTTTAACTTCCAGGAGTTGGCTGATCTCTTGGGTATATCAAACGACGGCCCCTTGGTATACTATGCACCTAAGGAAACCCAGTTCCTATCTTTGATGATGCGTGCAGAGATTGATCGCCAGCTTCTTAGAGGTGATCGCTGGGAGATGAAGGCAATCAACGGCCGGAACCTTAGGTGTACTATAAGATTATTCAGCACAACCTGATTCCTCAGAGTGAGCATTATGAGAGGATTTCTCAGTTGACCCAGTATCTCCTATACTACATCTGCACTAGGCAACCCATTTGCCTTCCATACATTATCATCAGGACGATGATCTGTGCTACGAAACCTGGTCAGATAGACAACCTGCCCTATGGGCATTTGATCACTACCCTACTCACTCGCCTGCATGTCGACTTAGTGGATGAGAGGATTCATGAGTACACATTCTCGTCTGACATTGACTGGGAGGCCATATGCAAGATGGGGATGCGAGATGCGCAGGTTAGTGATGAGGAGAGGAACGCTATTGTGTATCCCCACACTCGGGTCGAGATAGTAGACGCTGAGGTGACAGCAGCAGTAGCAGGAGTCCATGGGGGTGATGCTGAAGATGATGATCGTATGTACATGGATGTGGATGCCATACCTCCTCCATCACCATTGCATTCTACTGGAGCTGGCCCTTCTCGGGTTCCTCCTCACTCAGTTGGTCCTTTGCACCCACCACCAGATGATGTGATGGGATGTGAGATTAGGAAGGCCCAGCACGCGTCTGATCAGTAGATGGCCGAGCTGGCAGCTAATCTCCAGGTGACCTAGACTCAGGTAGCCTGGCTCACGAGGGTGTATGCTGAGGACTATGACCGAGATCGTGAGGCACCTCCTCCTCCAGCACCTCCAGCTCCATGATGCATTCTTTCTATTTTTTCCTTGTAGTACAGAGTAACTGTCTGGATTGTGGACCGTACTCTGATTTGGATATATGTATATATATTGTTTTTATTCGATGTGTATATGAAACTTGTTTTTCCTTTTATATATGCATTATTCTCTTTCTTAAATTTTGTCTCATACAACACAGGTGCTTATAGTGTGTTCTTATTAAAGCTTTTAAATTTTATCCTAACTCAATTCACGTTCTTTTGTGGAAATATACAGGTTTAAAAGACAGGGCCCGAAAACTCTGATACCAAGTTGTCACACCCCAATTCTGTACCAACCAGAATGGTGTGATGAACCGTCTATGATCCAACGGTTCAACCAGGATCTCGAATAGGCTGTGTCCTTTTTGCTTAAACCATACACATCCACAACCATAATCAGAGTAAATAAACAATAGTGAAAGTTTTTAATATTAATGAACTGAGAATATAATAGTGATAACATAAATAAATTATCCAATTATCTCCAAATGACTAAGACATAAAATAAAATAAATTAATCAATTACATCTTCTTAATAATCCAACAAATAAGCCTAATCAAAGATGCATGAGTTGCACTCGCACGACGAATCATGCGACTCCATCATAGCTTCTGCATCCATCGCCACAACATGCTCGTACATTGGAGCATTCATATAGTCTTCTACAGTAGTACCTGCATCATCAACTAAAAATATTCGACGTCGAAAGGGTGAGCATACATCATGGCTCAGTGAGTAAACAAAACAATACAACAAACATATGCATGCATTCAATTCATATCTTTGGTCTGGTTCATAAGTTTGCAATGTACAATAGAAATGATAGGTGGCCGCCGCACCTCTATACACGAGTGTGTGAAGCCATCCAATGAATCAAACACCATTGTCGTCCCACATGCACCCACTATGGAATAGAGATAGACCTAAAGTGCCCGGATCAAACACCGCATGACACTTCCCCTGATGCCCTACCCATACCAACACGTAAGCCCCTATTGGCGAGGACTTGAAAACTGGGCTCGCAACTAACCAATCTTAATGTCAAATAGTGTATCCAAGGCCTCACCCCAATATCCCTCAATATGTCGATAGAGATAGACCTAAGGCCCCCCGACAAAGTTAGAAACTACACGGTCCGAGACCACCTCCCCTGATGCCCTACGACGTAATAGTTCTACTAAGGTAATGGCGATACGACGATGTTAGTGGACAAGACATGAGTAGAGATAGAGCTAGAGTCTGGTGACCAGGATGAACCACAGTGTCACGTCCTCCCCCTGATGCCCCAATCATATCAAGCATACTCACCACACACAAACATTCACATGCCTATTCCAAGCATCATCATCATGTTATAAATAAACAGAATTAAATATGCATGAACAGTAATAATAGGAATATTAGATGACATGTTAAATGCACAATACACGCATACAAGCATAGAATCATTCATGGCATTGGACTCAATAAATAGAAACAGTTTATTATTAGCCAATTAGTTTAGGTCTTGTTCCCTCACCTTTGATTGATAGTAGATCCTCGTTCAAGCTTTGTAATTCACTCTTAGACCACTTGGAAACCTAACAAATTTGTAGATTTTAAATTAGAATTAATTTCCAGCAATTTAGACTAACAGAAATTGAGGGATCGCAGGTGTGGCAGCACCTGTGGTCTCAGTTTCTGCGACCACAGGGCGTGGGGTTGCACGGTGGGGTCGAACATACTCCGACCACACGTGCGACCACACCCTCCCTGGAAACTTCCCGAGGGAATGTGGTCGGACATGTGTGTCTTGTGGGGTCGGACATCATGCGACCTCACGTGCGACCACACGTGTTATGGTCAACCTTTCACTCTTAATTCCATTCCTTCATGTTTGAATCCTTTGGCTTATCATCATGGTCCTTCCTATGATTGTTCTATGGCTCAAAACTATTATTTTATATATCATCCATTGTCTACATAATTTCCTCCATGGATTCTCTTAGAATTTGTCCATATATGGATGATTTGGGTTTCTCCTAAATCCTATCTTCTTCATGAACTATTCTAGGCTCTCAATTTAACATGGGAAATATGTTCATACCTTAAGCTTGCTAAAGATTTTGAGTTTTTTCTGAATTTTCCTCCTCCTCAGTCTTCCTCTTCAATTCTCCTTCTCTTTCTTCTCTTCTCTTTCTCTCATTTTCAATTAGAGTTCTAAAAGGGTGAAAGAGGCTAAGGGACGTCCTATTTATAGAGAAAAATCCTCCATAATATGCCCCAATGAGTTTAGGAAAGAACCCCCTTAGGATTAGGAAGGTTTCCTAAATTCGGTTTCTGACTGGGTTCCATGGGGTCGAAGGTGGGGTCGCAAAATCCATCGACCACACCTTTATAAAATGTTCGACCACACGACCTAATTTCTTGTGGTTGGACTCTTTTGAGGTGTCGTCTGTCACACCTGTTTGGGTATGCGACCACACGCTCATAACTGACTATTTTTGGGTTAATTTCATATCTGGTCTTGTGGTTTCTTCACGCACTTGATCCACTTGGCTCGACCATGATAGGTAGACCTGGTACGAGGTGGTAAGATCGGTTAGTTTGATACAAGTCTTACATACAAGATGCATACGAGGTTCCGCATCAAAGAATGGACATTACTGGGTTCCAAGCCCTCAAATAAATCAAAATAAATTATAGAGTCACCGGTCATGTTTGGCCAAAATTCGACATCAGAATGGCGAGCAGCTAAAGGCATCGACAACACATCTTGACGGCCAGGTTATGCGGCTAGTCCCATCGACCGCTTGTCGAAGTGTGGTCCGATGGCCACCAAACTTGTTACATCCCAATTCTGGATGAACCAGAAGTGTGATGAACAGTCATAAAAACTAACGGTTCAAGCCAAGATCTAGTAAGACCGTGCCAACAATCTAAACCAAACACATTCCACATCATAATCAGAGATAATAAAATAAATAGCGGAACTCTTTATTAATAATGAATTGAGTGTCTATAATGATAAGTAAATAATAAATCAGTTATCTCTAAGTAATTAAAACATAAATATAAAAAACTATTATAAATAGTAAAATACAAAAGTTAAACACTAAGCGTAAACAAAGTTGAAACACTCACTTGACGAGTCATATTTGTCCTCCACAGCTTGCTCGTCCATGGCCGCCACATGTCCACACGTGAGAGTGTTCATGTAGTCTTCAACGACATTACCAGCATCATTAAAAACTAAAAAAAATGGAACCATGCAGTGAGCTCACAACCTAGCTCAGTGAGAAAACAAAACAATGCGCAAACATATGTATGCAATCAAATTCATATCTTTGGTTTGGTTTTAAGTTTGCAACTGTGCTATAAAAAGGATTGGCACTTATCGTACCTCTATACACGAGTGTGTGAATCCATCCAATGGATCAAACACCATTATCATCCCACATGCACCCACCATGGAATAGAGATAGAGCTGAAGTGTCCGGATCACATACTGCCAACACATCCCCTGATGCCCTACCCATAACAGCATGTATGCCCCTACTGGCGAGGGCTTGTAAACTAGGATCGCAATTAATCAATGATAATGCCATCCAAATGTATCCAAGGCCTTACCCCAGAATCCCTCAATATGCCCATAGAGATAGAGCTAGAGTCTGGTGGTCTGGATGAACTATAGTACAACGTCCTTATCACACCCCAATTCCATACTATTCAGAATGGTGTGATGAACCGCAATAAACCAACGGTTCAACCAGGATCTCAAATAAGTTGTGTCCGTTTGCTTAAACCATACACATCCATAACCATAATCGGAGTAAATAAACAATAGCGGAAGTCTTATATATTAAATGAACTGAGAGTCTAACTGTGATAGAGTAAATAAATTATCCAATTATTCTCCATTGACTAAGACATAAAATAAAATAATCAATTATATTTCCTCAATAATAAAAATCTAATCGAACATGCAAGAGTTGCACTCGCATGACGAATCATGCGACTCCATCATGACTTCTGCATCCATCACCGTCGCATGTTTGTACATAGGAGCATTTATATAATCTTTTACAGTTGTACCTGCATCATCAACTAAAAACATTCAACGTCGAAAGGGTGAGCATACATCATGGCTCAGTGAGCAAACAAAACAATGCAACAAACATATGCATGCATACAATTCATATCTTTGTCTGGTTCATAAGTTTGCAATGTGCTATAGAAAGGATAGGTGGCCACTGCACCTCTATACACGAATGTGTGGAACCTCCCAATGGATCAAACACCATTGCCGCCCCCACATGCACCCACCATGGAATAGAGATAGAGCTAAAGTTCTTAGGACCGCACCGCAACACACTTCCCCTGATGCTCTACCCATACCAACACGTAAGCCCCTGTTGGCGAGGGCTTGCAAACTGGGCTCGCAACTAACCAATCCTAATGTCAAACAGTGTATCCAAGGCCTCACCTCAGCATCCCTCAATATGTCCATAGAGATAGAGCTAAGGCCCCCCAGCAGAGTCAGAGATTACACGGTCCGAGGCCACCTCCCCTGATGCCCTACGACGTAATAGTTCTGCTAAGGTAGTGGCGATACGACGATGCTAGTGGACAAGACTTGAGTAGAGATAGAGCTAGAGTCTGGTGACCAGGATGAACCACAGTGTCACATCCTCCCCCTGATGCTCTACTCGCATCAAGTACACTAACCACACACATACATTCACATGCCTATTCCTAGCATCATCATCATCATCATGATGTTATAATAAACGAAATTAAATATGCATGAATAGTAATAACATGAATAGTGGATGACATGTGATATGCACATTACAATCATACAATCATAGAATAATACATGGTATTGGACTCAATAAATGAAAACAGTTTATTATTAGCCAATTAGTTTAGGTCTTGTTCCCTCACCTTTGATTGAGCGTAGATCCTCGTTTAAGCTTTATGAATCACTTTTAAATTAGTAGAAAGGCCTAACAAGTCGATAGATTTTAATTAGAATTAATTCCAATAAATTTATACTAACCTAAATCGTAGGGTCGCAGGTAGGGTAGCACCTAGGGTAGCAGTTTTCTACGACCCTAGGGTGTAGGGTCAGACGTGGGGTCAGATACCATTCGACCCTACGTGTGACCACACCCTCCCTGGGACTTCCCGAGGGCATGTGGTCGATCCTGTGGTCTCATAGGGTCGGATATCATTCGACCCTACGTGCGACCACACGTATTCTGAGTCGACCTTTCATTTTAAAGTCCATCTTTCATGTTTGGATCCTTTGACTTACTTTCATGGTCCATTCTAAGATTGTTCTATGGCTCAAAACTACAAGTTATACACTATCCATAGTCCATAATGATTTTCTCCATGAAATCTCTTGAAACTTGTCCATGGATAGATGATTTGTGTTTCTCCTAACCCTATGTTCTTCATAACTATTCTATGATCTCTTATTCAGGTAAGGAATTAGATTTATACCTTTATTCAGAGGTTTCTCTGATCTTCCTCCTCTTCCTTAGTCTTTTCTTCAAGTTCCTTCTCTTCCTTCTCTTTCTCTTTCTCCCACTTTCAATTAGGGTTGTAAAGGAGTGAAAGAGGCTAAGGGACGTCCTATTTATAGAGGAAAACCCTCCATAATAAGTCTCAATGAGTTTAGGAAAGATCCCCTTGGAATTAGGAAAGTTTCCTAATTTCTGGTTTCTGTCTATCATCATAGGGTCGGACGTAGGGTCATAGGATCCATTGACCCTACACTTCTTAGTCATCCGACCCTACGACTAAAAAGTCATGGGTTGGACTTTTGTTGAGGTGGGGTCGACCCTACCTATTTAGGCATGCGACCCTACCCTCACATTTACTGTTTTTGGGTTAGACTCATACCTGGTCTTGTGATTTCTTCACGCACTTGGTCCACTTGGTTCGACCATGATAGGTAAACCTGGTACAAGATGGTAAGACTGGTTACTTCGATACGGGTCTTACAGTCCTCCCCCTGATGCCCTATAGCATACTAGTTCCACTAAGGTAACGGCGATACGACGATGTCAGTGGGTAGGACTGAGTAAAGATAGAGCTAGAGTTTGGTGGCCAGGATGACCATAGTGCCACATCTTCCCCCTGATGCTCCACCCACACGTAACACACCAGCCATATATACAAGCACATGCCTATCCCTAGCATCATCATCATATCATAAGTGAACAGAATTAAATATGCATGAGCAGATATATAACAAGTATTAAATGACATGTGAGATGCACAAACAATTATACAAGGTATGGCACCATATTTGATAACAGAAAATATAATAAAAGGATAGCTTATCATTAGCCTTTTAGTTTAGGTCTTGTTCCCTCACTTGTGATTGATGTTTGTTCCCCTTCCAAGCTTTGGAATTTACTTGAACTAGTTGGAAACCTAAACAATTAATGTATTTAAGTTAGGGGTTAATTTCCTCAAGTTACTGTAGTCAAAACCTTTTCTGGTCTCCAAAATATGTTTTCTAAAATTATGTGGTCGACACCTGTACTCCACCCTGTGGTCTTAGTATATGTTGACCACACACTGTGAGGTCGACCTTGTGGTTGTGCTACATGTGACCACACATGCGACCACATGATTTCTGGGAAACTTCTCGAATAGTTGTGGTCGACCCTGTGGTCGTGTACTATGCGACCACAGCTGCGACCACACAAATTTTGGTAAATTTTACTTTCAATCTGAGTTCTCTCTGAGTCAATTTCTCGGCTCATTAGTAGGGTTCATCCTATGGTCAATCTACAGCCATTAAATCGTAGGTTTACATAACTATTTACCCTAACCTATTCTCCACGATTCTCCTTTGAGATTACTTAGAGATTCATATTAACATCCCAATCTTCAATGGAAAACTCTATCCTATGTAATCTTTCTCTACAGAGACAAGTTACATACCTTTAGTTTGCTGTAGGAAGTTAGAGATGTTCTTTGCAAAGCCCTTCTCTTAGCCTTTCTCTCCAAGCCTCCTTCTCTTTTTCTTCCTCTCTCTTCCTCTCTTAGGTCTAAGGTTTGAGATTGATCCAAAATAATAAAATAGAGTAGAGGGATGTCCTTTATATAGAGTAAAAACCCCCCATATAGAGTCCTCCTTCAATTAGGAAAGAGATATCCTTTTATTTGGAAAGTTTCCAAACCACAGAGTCTGATCTGGGTTAGTGCGATCGACTCTGCAGTTGCATAATCCTTCGACCACACAAATCCAAAACAATCTACCACATGTTGTGTGGTCTACTCACTGGTCGACCACACAGTTGACCACATAACCAAATTTTTCTGGTTTGACTATTTTGATTGGTTTACTCACCTAGCTTTGCAGTTTCTTCATTCGGTTGGTCTGTTTGAGCCGATTATGATGGGAAGACAAGTCACGACATGAGAATGTAAGGTTAGACTGGGTTCATGGCCTACGGGTCTTACAACTCCACTACCCTTAAAAGAAATTTCATCCTCGAAATTTGCACGTACGGATTTTACAACTCCTTCACCCTCAAAAGAAATTTCTTTATTGAAATTTAAATGTTCTTCAGAGTCGAATAGGTGGGAATACTCTTTTCGCATGACATTTTTCTTTTCCCATGTAACCTCTCCCACGACTTAGCTTCACCAGGTTACCTTCACATAAGAAATATCCTAGCTCTAGAGATGTTGTACCTTTCAATTGGTGATTTAGGCTGGTACCAGTTCAAAAGTTAAGTCTTCTATTTAATCCTATGGATCCACGGTCAATACCTGTGATGGATCTTTAATGTACTTCTTCAATAGAGACATGCAAAATACATGGTGCATACTAGGAATAGATGGGGGTAACACGAGTTAATAAACTACTTTTTAACGTCTCTCCAAAATTTTTATGACTATGACACAACTTCCTATTCTTACTACACCGTTTTAAACCACGCATAAGTAATATCTTTAGAAATACTTTGTCACCAACAATGGATTCAAGGTCTCAGCATTGTTATCTACATACTATTTTTTATGATTCTGAGCTGTCCCAACACTTTCCATGATTATATCGACTACTTTACACATTTTTTCAACAAACTTTGGTCCGACAATTCTCTGTTCTCCGACTTCATTTTGCAATAAAGGAGTCCGATACTTTCTACCATACAATGCTTCATAGGTAACATCTATATGGTAGCATGGTAGCAACATCAAACAATGGTAACTTCTCATCCCATGCTCCTTTGAAATCAATTTCACAGGCTCAGAGAATACCTCCTAGGATCTGTATAGTCCGCTCTGATAGTCCATCATTTTGAGGGTGAAATACTGTACTAAACTTTAACTTTGTTCCTATCACTTTCTATAGTCCCTCCCAAAACTTTGAGGTAAAGCGTGAGCCTCTATCCGACACTATTCTCTTTGGCATACCATTCAATCAGACAATATTATCTAGATATAGCTTGACTAATCGTTCCAAAACATTTTGAGGTCGTATAGCAATGAAACTAGTTGTCTTAGTTAGATGATCGATAATCACCCAAACTATGTCAAGGACCTAGGAGTCAATGGTAATCCAGTAATGAAGTCCATAATGATATCGTCCCACTTCCATGTTGGCTCCAATAGTGGTTGTAGTAAGCCTGCTGGTCTTTGTCTTTCAGCCTTTACTTGCTAACAATTCAGATACTGAAACACGCACTAAGCTACATCTGTTATCATTCCTCTTTACCAATACAATCTCTTTACCGTCATGTATTCAAAATCTTCCTCTGTATCTGAGTACCTTTTCCACATCCAAAGTAAGTTAGGATTATGTTTTCCTTTCTCTAAATCTTCTTGTGCCGTTCTTAGATATGGATCTAACAAAATTACTGCTTTTACTTTTTCCATTAAATTAGAGATGATTTTTAATGCTGTGAATGCAAGTGAGGAACTATTGCTCTATAAGTTCATCCATAAGTTCTCATTCAATTGGATCATCACGAGTTTCTATTATATATTGCTCTTCTTCTAAATCTTTTGTTGCTGTGAAACTCAAGGCGGCGTTTGTACTAGGTCCTCCTTCTGGCTTCATTATTTCCCTTTTCGCTTAAAGCCTCAACTACCACATTAGCCTTACTTAGGTGACACTGAATATCGCAGTCTTAATCCTTTAGGAGTTCCAACCATCTCCTCTATCTCGTGTTTATCTCTTTTTGGGTGAGGAGATAAATAAAACTCTTGTGATCCAATTTAATCATATATTTCTCGCCGTATAGATCATGTATCCAAGTCTTGATTGCATGAATCACTGCTGCTAGCTCCAAGTCATAAGTTGGGTAATTCTTTTCATACACTTTCAATTGTCTTGAAGCATAGGCAATCACTTGTTCTCCATGTATTAGCACGCATCCTAGATGAAATCCTAAAGCATCGGTGTATAGGGTAAAAGGTTCCCTGGTATTGGAATAGTCAAGATGGGAGTCAATATCAGCCTTGCTTTCAATGTTTGAAAACATTCTTTACACTTGCCAGTCCAAATAACTTTTCCCTTTTCCTGGCCAGCTTGGTAAGAGGTATTGCGATCCTAGAGTAGTCCTCTACAAATCGTTTGTAATAACTAGCTAAACCTAAGAAACTTCTGATCTCTACAATATTCTTAGGCGTTTCTTACCCTACGATTGCTTCTATCTTAATAGAGTTCACCTTTATCCCTTCTGATGATACTACGTAACCCAAGAATGTAACCTTGATTAACCAAAACTCACACTTTATGAACTTGGCATAAAGCTTTTCCCTTCTCAGCCATTGTAAGGCTGCTCTGAAATCCGTTATAGGACTTTCTTCATCTTTGGAATAGACCACTATATCGTCTACGAAAACTATGATCGACGTGTCCAACATGTCATGGAACACCCAGTTCATAAGCTCCATAAAAGATCTAAGGGCATTGGTTAATCCAAATGACATAATCAAAAGCTTATAGTGGTCCGTACTTGGTTATGAAAGGTGTCTTTGGAATATCACTGTCAAAATTCTTCAGCTGATGATATCTTGACCAAAGATTAGTCTTAGAAAATACCTTTATACCTTGCAATTGATTAAACAAGTCATTAATCTATGGCAATGAATATCAACTCTTTATGGTGAGCTTGTTTACTTCCTTGGTAGTCTATACACAACTGAGCACTACCGTCCTTCTTCACGAACCACACTGGTGCTTCCTAGGTGATATACTAGGATGAATAAAATCCTTGTCAAATAACTCCTCTAGTTGAGTCTTTAATTCCTTCAACTTTGTACGAGCTATTTTATAGGGTGCCTTTAACATCGGTGTCGACCCTGGTAACAAGTCGATAACAACTCGGTTGTACGATCAGGTGGCAACCCGAGTAAGTCTCTTGGAAACACATTAGGGAATTTACGCACATCAATATCTTCCATCTATGGTGCTTCTTTAGTAATGTCTATCACAGATACCATATATCCAACTCCTTTTTTTTCAAGGCATCTCTTCGCCTTTAGTGCAGAGAGGATAAGCTTTCACTTCCTAGGAAATACGCTTCCAACAAAACTAAATTATGTACCATCTTTGCTCTTGAATGACAACCTCTTCTATGTATGTAACAACTTGTAAAGTCTTGAGATAACCAATCCATCCCTAAGATGATGTCAAAGTCTGTCATCTCAAGTTGAATTAGGTTGCATCCAATTTCTGTCAATCCATACGATTTGAACATTGTTCATAACACTCACCTAATACAACATCTAGTCTAAAAAGGCTTAAACTAGTAAAATCTGGTATAAAGGTCTTATTAGCAAGTCTAACGTCCTTTTACTCCTTAGTTTTTCAAAGATTATCGCCAATAATCTCATATTGCACTCATTAGCTTACATCTCTTTTAACACTGCTGTTCTACCATGATTTCTCTTTCATATATCCTGAAAAGTATCTTTTGATTGGTTACTCTCTACATATTCTACATTTCTACTTATAAACATTAGGGTTTATGCTTATATCTTTATTAATTCTGCCAAACTCTTTTTTTTTCTTTACTCAATCATCTCATTTGACCTTGGTAATAACTCAGTAGTAATTGTATTAAATTGAGTACTATCAATATCATCATTTTGATTTCATACTTGTATCCACTCTTAGATATGCTTTTAGAAATCTTTTTCCTTATCATCAAAATTCATACCAAAATGGCTATCTGTAACTCTACTTGAGCACTATCTACTCTGTACTGGCTACTCTTGGTAGTTCTCACTTCTTGCTCATGTACCCTTTTACAGACCATGACTCAAAACCACCCATCTAGCAATCTCAAAATAGATTCTTCACTACTTCACCTGAGGTTTCTTGGTTATTCAATCGTCTTCCCTTTCATAATTCCCTTATTATCTAAATATCTTTATCAACAGAGGTTGGGAATGTAAGAATTAGAATATTTAACCAAAAGCGATTTATTTCTTTAATTCAAATTCAATACGATGATGAACATTTAGTTTATCTAGTGAACCTAGATTTTAATGATCAAGAGTAAATCTATGGTAACCAATCTGACTACGAATTGAATTGGACCCATGGTTATCAGTTGCAAGGTGGTCCAAATAATTGAGGTTCTATAGCTCTTAGCCTTATGGTTATAGGTTTTATCGAGTATATAATGCCATTGGTCAGGGCACTATATGAGTAAATCTGTAAAAAAAATTTGATACATTAATAAACTCAGGTATAAAATCAAAAAGATGTACATTCAAAATGATTAAACCTTTAACTGTTCGTTTGATTCATATCTCTATTCATGTTGTCGATCGTGAGAGTAGCTTAGATTGGTGTAATTAGGACTAATTCTAAGGAAACAACTTCTATAACTCTAATTGACAGGTTAAATTAAGAAGGTATCTTGTCAAGGCATGACAATTTAGAATCAAGTATGTGCATCCTCTATAATCATAAGGGTAAGTTAATGATGCACCGCATCCTATATACACATATCTAGATATATGGTCATGATAGATTTGATCCCTTTGCTGAAAAAGTTTGAGGCTTCATCTTCAGAAAAAGTTCCTTAACCCTTATCGGATCATTCTACCATGGTGTAGCTGTCCCATATCAGTGGCTGATAAGGTAATCACCTTGATACACTACTTGTTGTGCACCAAGATTCTATACTACGGTGTGCATTAGTGGGACCTATTGTATGGTAGGTACTATGTTATGGTCAATGGTGCTAGAGATACAGTGTTGTTACCAACTGATACCGTACTTGGTCTGACCTGGAGGTGTTGGTGTAGCATTAGTAACTAGGGTAGTGATTCCCATGGCAACTTACGTAGCTGGTACCATCGGTTGTTGCTCTTGCATTTTGGCTGGCCAAGTTCATTACAACCATGGCCAAGGCACTTGGTAGTCCAGGTAGATTGGCTAGAGTGGCCTGGTTATTCACCCCTTTGATTTGCTTCAGTCTGATTATCTTTATATCATCTGCTCAGATGGATTCTCATTACCCGTTCTCTACCCAGATAGTGGTGGGGTCGGGTGGTAACCTCTTCTTAATGCTCAGTGGTGGATGGATCAATGTGTGGTAGATTTCACTCTGAGTCTCCACGTCTCCCAAGAGTATAGCTTTATTTTCTTTTATCGTTACTCTTATTTTTGATGTATGACCATTGTTCTCCTATCTCTATTGGATTTGGCTCGAGATCTTTTTCTTTACCCCTGTAGGGATTTAAGCGTTACTAGCAATTTTCTTTCTTCTTCTGTCATACATCGAGTTTCACATTTTGTGAGTACCACTTGGTATTCCAATTTTTTACTTTACAGATGCTCCCTTCTTGCTACTATACTATATACTTTGTATACTTAGACAACTATCCATCTTGTAGATCGTACCATATGTTATTTTTTTATCATGATATATTTAAATCTTCTTTTTCTTCTATCTATATACATATATATATATATATATATATATATATATATATATATATATATATATATATATATATATATATGGTTCCTGTCACACCCCAATTCTGGACTAACCAATGGTGTAATGAACTGTCATGTGAACCAACGGTTTAAACCAATATCTCGTATAGGTCATGACCACCTGGTTAAACCAAGTACATTCCACAATAATAATCAGAGTAAATAACAATAGCGAAAGTCTTTATTAATAATGAACTGAGTAGCTAACAGTGATAATAAATAATTAAATCCAATTATTCTCAATGACTTAAGACATAAAGTAAAATAATCAATTACATGTTTCAGTAATCAAGAATAACTAAACTAATCAAAAACACATTGATTGCACTCGCATGATGGGTCATGCGCTTCCTCCACTAGTTCCCGTCTGTAGCCGTTATGTGTCCATACATCGGCGCATTCATATAATCTTTTATAGTAGGATCTGCATCAACAACTAAAAATATTCGACTTTGAAAGGGTGACCACACATCACGACTCAGTGAGCAAACAAAACAATGTGCAACCATATGCATGCATTCAATTCATATCTTTGGTCTGATTTTAAGTTTGTAATGTGCTATAGAAAGGATTGGCGACCATCGCACCTTTATAGACGGGTGTGTAAGCCCACCCAATGGATTAAACACCATTGTCGTTCACATCCACCCCACCATGGAATAGAGATAGAGCAAAAGTGTTCGGATCACACACTACCCACACTTTCCCTGATGTCCTACCTATACCAACACATAAGCCCATATTGGCAAGGGCTTGCAAACTGGGCTCGCAACTAACCAATCCTAATGCCATCCAACGTATCTAAGGCCTCACCTCAACATCCCTCAATACTTCCACAGAGATAGAGCTAAGGCCCCCCGATAAAGTCAGAGACCACACAATCGGAGACCACCTCCCTTGATGCCCTACGAAGTAATAGTTCTACTAAGGAAATGACGATACGATGATGTCAGTAGGCAAGACTTGAGTAGAGATAGAGCTAGAGTCTGGTAACCAAGCTGAACCACAATGCCATGTTCTCCCCCTGATGCTCCACTTACATCTAGCACACTAACCACACACACAGTCACATGCCTATTCCTAGCATCATCATTATCATGTTATAAATAGACAGAAATAAATATGCATGAGCAAAAATAACAGTAATATTGGATGACATGTGAGATACACATTACAAACAAGCAAGCATAAAATCAATCATTGCATTGAACAAATAAAATAAACAGTTTGTTATTATCCAATTAGTTTAGGTCTTGTTCCCTCACCTTTGATTGATATTTGTTCCTCTCTAAAGCTTTGGAAGTCACTTTGAATCTATGGGGAACCTAAACAATTAATGTATTCAAGTTAGGGTTTAAGTTTACTAAGTTACAGTAGTCAGGTCAGAAACCAAATCTGAAGCCAGATGGGCTTTCTAAAACTGTGTGGTCGCAGGTGTGGCTGCACCTATAGTCTCAATATTTACGACCACAGGGCGTATGGTTGATACATGTGGTTGCATATCATGCGACCACACATGCGACCACACCTTCTCTGGAATCTTCCCAAGAGCATGTGGTCGATCATGTGATCCACGTATGGTTGACCCTAGCTATGACCACACGAAGTTTTGGTCGACTTTTATCCTCAGTCCAACCCCTTCATGATTCGATTCCTTGATTTATCATTAGGGTCCTTCCTATGATCTTTCTATGGCCTTAAATTCATAATTTTTGTAAAGTTATAAGTCCTATCCTATTCCCCATGGTTTTCCTCTGAGATTTGCTCATGGAGTCTCGTGGTTGAAATCCTACTTTAATGCAACATCTCAATTACAATGGAAGATCCTGTTCTATGAGTTCTACTGCTACAGGAAAAGGTTCCATACCTTAAGTTTGTAGAGAACTAGAACCTTCTCTGCAACTCTTCCTCCTAGCCTCCTTTTTTAAATCTCCTTCTCTTTTTCCTTCTCTCTCTCTTTCAAGTTGGGTTCTAAAAGAGTGGGAGAGGCTATGGGACATCCTCAATATAGAGAAAACTCTCTACATAGAGTCCCACTATAACTAGGAAAAAGATCTCTTACTTTAGGAAAGTTTTCAAAACTCAGAGTCGGTCTCATCATCGTGTGGTCGCACTTGTGGTTGTAGAATCTGACAACCACATGTCCCAAATATGCGACCACACGGGATCTTCGAGTGGTCTCATTTTCCTTAGGTGTGGTCGACCATACCAGCTCAGGTATGCGACCACACACTCCAAATTGGCTAATTTTGGATTGATTTACGTACCTAGCCTTGTGGTTCCTTCACGCACTTGGTCCGCTCGATCCAACCATGATAGGAAGACCTGACACGACATGGTAAGACCAGATTAGTAGAGTGTAGGTCTTATAGTTCCACTATTAATTATGTGTATTATTGTCTTATTTAAGTTCTGTCTCAACCAATACAGGTATTTATGGTGTGTTTGTATTAAAGCTTCTAATATCCTAACTTAGTTCATAGACTCTTGTGAATGTACTTAGGTTTGATTGGTAGAGCCTTAAAGCTCTGATACTAAGTTGTCACACCCCAATTCTGGATGAACCAAAAGTGTATAAAAACTAACAGTTCAAGCCAGGATCTCGTAAGATCGTGCCAATAATCTAAACCAAACACATTCCACATCACAATCAGAGATAATAAAATAAATAACGAAAGTCTTTATTAATAATGAACTGAGTGTCAACAATGACAAGTAAATAATAAACCAGTTATCTCCAAGTAACCAAAACATAAATATAACAAACTATTATAAATACCAAAATACGAAAGTTAAACATTAAGCGTAAACAAAGTTCAAACACTCGCTTGATGAGTCATATTCGTCTCATTATAAGAGGTCTTCACTCTTCATCGTATGGTTGACCATACCTATTCAGGTAGTAAACTAAACACTTAATTTTAAGTGTTTTTGAGTCTATTCTCTTACCTGGTCTCGTGGTTTTCTTCATACAATTGGTCCACTCAATCTAGCAATGAAGGGAAGACCTAGCACAATATGGTTAGAGTGGGTTAATAAAGTGTAGGTCTTACAACTCTCCCCTTACATAAATTTTATCCTCGAAATTTACACATACCTTCCTAGTCGAACAGGTGAAGATATTGCTTCCGCATAGCATTCTCTTCTTCCCATGTGATTTCTTTCACATCTGGCTTCTCTAGGTAACCTTAACATAGTAAATATCACGATTTTGAAGACGTTGAACCTTTCGACTGGTGATTTCAAAAGTTACTTTGAACATCAAATCATCATTCAAATATGGTGGATTCATCATTAACACGTGTGTTGGATCTCTGACGTACTTCTTCAGTTATGAGACATAGAATACATGATGTACACTGGACAACAATGGTGGTAGTGCTAGCTGGTACTTACCTTTCCACGTTTCTCCAGAATCTCATAAGGTCCAATATATCTAAAACACAACTTTCCTTTCTGTTTGAACAGTTTTAAACGACGCATAGGGGATATTTTCATAAATACCTTATCACTTGGTAAATTCAAGGTCTTGGCGTCGATTGTCTACTTATTGTTTCTGACAGTTCTGAGCTATTCTGACCCTTTCCTTGATTATGTTGACTACTCGACAAGTCTCTTCGATAAACTCTAGTCAAACAATTCTCCCCTCTCCAACTTCATTCCAAAATAAAGGAGTTTGACACTTCCTACCATGCAGTGCTTCATTGGGTGACATCTGTATAACAGCTTGATACCTATTGTTATAAGCGATCTTGATTAATGGAAACTTCTCATTAAACGATCCTTTGAAATCAGTCATACAAGCACAAAGCATGTCTTCTAGAATCTGGATAGTGCGCTCCGACTGTCTATCGGTTTAAGGATGAAAGTAGTACTGAATTTCAACATTGTACTCATAACCTTCTGTAATCCTTCCCAAAACATTAAGGTAAAGCGTGGTCTCTATTGGATACGATGCTTTTAGGTACCCCACGCAATCTGACAATATTATCCACATACAACTTAGCTAGCCTCTCTAGAGTATACTGAGGTCATATAGCTATGAAATGAGTTCTCTTAGTCAAATGATCTACAATCACCCAAACTGCGTCAACTACTCTAGGAGTCAATGGTAATCCTGTAACGAAGTCCATAGTAATGCAGTCCCATTTCCAAGCTTGTTCCGATAGTGGTTGTAACAAGCCTACAGGTCTTTGTCTTTCTACCTTTATCTGTTGATGATTTAGGCATTGAGACACATATCTAGCTACGTCTGCTTTCATTCCTCTCCACCAATATAGTTTCTTCAGATCATGATACATCTTTGTACTCCTAGGATGTACCAAATAAGAAGTAGAATGAGCTCCCCTCATTAGTGTGTGTCTGATATCCAAATCTTCACTTTCAGATAAGCATACTCTTCCCTTGTATCTTAGTACCTTTTCAGAGTTCAGAGTGAAATCAAGAGTGGTCCTACCTTTTTTTAGGTCTTCTTACACTGTCCTTAAATAGGGGTCTGATTGAATTGCCATTTTCACTTTGTCCATTAAATCAGGTACAATCTTCAACATAGCGAACATGTTTGAAAATCAATGAATAAACCCTAGGTCGGTCGATCGACCCAATTTATCTACTACAGAGTGCTCGTTGCCATAATTGATTACTTTTCTTATGACACACATTGCTGCATTTATGCTAACTTCTTCATCAGGCTTCTTCAATGCTTCCCTACTCAATGCGTCGATAATTACATCAGCCTTTCCTGGATGGTACTGAATATCACAATCATAATCTTTTCCAGCCATCTTCTCTGTTTCATGTTCAGCTCCTTCTGTGTAAACAAATGGGTGAGACTTTTATGGTCTAATTTAATCTGGAATTTCTCTCCATAAAGGTAATATCTCCATATCTTGACGAGATGTGCCACCGTTGCTAACTCTAAGTCATGAGTACGGTAATTCTTCTCATGTACCTTCAGTTGCCTTTAAGCATATGCAATTACTTACTCTCCTTGCATAAGTATGCACCCAAACCTAACGCAAACGCATCGGTGTACAAGGTAAATGGCCGTCCTAATTCCAGAATAGTCAAGATGGGAGTCAATATCAGTCTTGCCTTCAATGTTTGGAAACACTCATTACACTTGTCGATCCAAACAAACTTTTTCCCTTTCTTAGTTGGACTGGAGAGAGGTACGTGATTCTAGAGTAATCTTCCACGAATCGTCGATAATACCCAGCTAAATCCAAGAAACTTCTAATTTCTACAACATTCTTAGGTGCTTTCCATTTCACAATAGCTTCAATCTTGCTAGGATCCACTTTAATTACTTCAGCTGATACTTGGGCTAAGAAAGCTACTTCATTTAGCTAGAACTCGCACTTAGTAAATTTGGCATAAAGCTTCTCTTTTCTTAGTCGTTGAAGAGCAGCTCTAAGATTTGTTATATGAGTCTCTTTGTCCTTAGAGTAGACTAGGATGTCGTCTATAAACACAATGATTGATGTATCCAGCATGTCATGGAATACCCGATTCATGAGTTCCATAAAAGTTACAGGGGCGTTAGTCAATCCAAAAGACATAACTAGAAACTCATAATGTCCATATCTGGTTCTGAATGCTGTCTTTGAAATATCACATTCCTTGATCTTCAACTGATGATATCTTGATCGAAGATCAATCTTGGAGAACACTTTGGCACCTTGCAACAAGTTGAATAAATCATGGATCTGAGACAAAGGATATCGATTCTTGATCGTGAGCTTGTTCAATTCTGGATAATCTATACATAATCAAATGCTACTGTCTTTCTTTTCACGAACAACACTGGCGCTCCCCATAGTGATATACTAGGTCAGATATAACCCTTGTCTAGCAACTCCTGTAATTGAACCTTAAGTTCTTTCAATTTAGTAGGAGCCATTCGATAGGGTGCCTTAGATACAGGTGTGGCTCCGAGTATGAGGTCTATAACGAACTCTGTCGCTCGATCTGGTGCAATCATAGTAAATCCTCAGGAAATACATCTGAAAATTCATGCACAACTTCAATGTCTTCCATTTGTGGTGCTTCTTTGGTAAGGTCAACCACGGACACTAGGTACCCAACTCCTCTTTTCTCGAAGCATCTCTTAGCCTTTAATGCAGAAAGAATGAGTTTCTATTTATGGGGAAGTTTGATTCCCAAAAAATTGAATTATGCTCCTTCTTTGTTCTTGAATGATATCTTCTTTTTAGTATAAAGCAAACTTGTGGAATGCTGGGACAACCAGTCCATCCCAAGATGACGTCGAAGTATGCCATCTTGAGCTGTACTAGGTTTGCTTCTAAGTTTCGTCCATTTATGAGAATTGGACATGGTCCATAACCCTGGTCTAATTCTGCTTCTAATCCCATAGGTGACCATATTAATGGCTTATAGTCTAAAGGTCTGAGGGGTATATCTAGCTTCTTTCCAAAAGACACAGATACAAATGAGTGGGTGGCTCTAGAGTCAAAAAGTACTCTGGCTGGTATGTTAGCTATAGGTACGATACCTATGATTTTACCTAAATTAGTCTATATGCTCACACAAGGTATTCCAAAACATAAGGTTGAATCATATCTGTGACCACATCAGGCGATGCAGCAGCATCTTTAGAAGTAACTGCATAAACCTTCCCTTATTGTAGCTACTTCCTTGGCTTAGTACATTCCCTTAAATAATGCCCTACTTGATCGCAGTTGAAGCATTTGACTCCACTATTACGTTGCTTCTGTTGAAGTTGGGCTGTTGGAATAGTTTTGGCTACTGCATTGAAGCCTTGGGTATAAAATGGCTTGAAGGTCTTTGTATTCCCTCCATTAAATGAATTTCCATTAAGCCTCTTTATACCTCTGTTTTGAGCAAAATAGCTCTCCCTTTGACTGGACTCTAAAACTTGTAAAGTCTGCACAGCTTCATTATATATCCTTTTTTCAAGTCCTAACACATGCTCTCGGATGCTTCCCCTAAGTCCCATGATGAACCTACTGGTCTTAGTATCTTCTTCATGCATACTGGCAGGAGCAAAGAAGAACAGCTCTTCATAAGGCTGCTGATAAGCATCGACGGTCATCTGACCTTAATATAAACTAAAAAATTCTTTCTTCATCTGGTCCCTAAAACTCTTGGGAAAATACTTTTCGAAGAAAGCTTCTTTGAAGATAGCCCAGGTCAACTGGGTGTGCTTGGTCAACAGATAACCTTGAGTGGATTTTTACCGATGGTGTACATCTCCTTTTAGCATAAATGTTGTACACAGTACCTTTTCCTCTTCTGTAATAGTCATCATCATGAAATTCCTTTCCATCTCCTCAATCCAGTGAGCTGGCCACAATGGATCTGACGGCTTACCCGTGAACTCCTTCGGTTTCATCTTCAGGAATCTCTTGATCAGCCTAGAGTAGTCAAGCTGATTTTTTGCATAGTGGCCATACACAGGTGGCTGATTTTGGTTATTCCTTGAGTTGTTAGTCCCTTCTTGTACCCTGAGATTTTGCACTAGGGTATGCATTACTAGAGTGTGTTGCACTGTGGGTATGGTGTTATTCTCCGCAGGTGCAATGGGCATTGTATTATTAACAACAGGTGCGGGAGGCACAGCGCTGCTACCAGGAGGTGTTGGTATGGTATTTACAGCTGGTGGTGCAATCTCCAAGGTAGCTTGCATGTTTGTCTACATCGATGCAACTGCTGCACTTGTTGTGCCAAATTCATCACAACAGTGGCCAAGTCTATTGGTGGTGCTGGTAAATTAGTTGGATTGGTCTGGGTGTGAACATCCTGAGGCACAACATTTTGATTCCCAGCATCTTCTTCTTGTCCTTCTTGGTTTTCATTGGCATTGACCTCCGTAGGTGGTAGTGGTAGAGGTGGGCTTGTGTTCAGTCCCCTTCTGCCTGATTTATGCCCAGCCATTTCAACTCTTGGGTATAATAGTATCGAAAAGGGCTACAACATGTGAGACAGGGTAGAATGGTAGTATCATGTTAGTCCCACAATAGAAAAAAGAAATTACGAGGTGTTAAGTCTAACAAAATGATAACAAGCAACAAAACAGTCGTGTAAGATCCATGCGTACAAATTTCAAGGACAAAATTTCTTTCAAGGGTGGTGGAGTTGTAAGACCTGTACGTCATAAACCCGGTCTAACCTTACGTTCTTGTGTCATGACCGGTCTTTCCATCATAACCGGCTTAAGTAAACCAATTGTATGAAGAAACCACAAGATAAGGTAAGTAACAAGTCAGATTTAGTTGGTGTGGTTGACTGTTTAAGGTTGTGCGGAAGCAACCAGTCAAAAACTAAAAACCAGTAAATTTTGATTGTGTGATGGCACTTTTGAGGGGTGTGGTCCACCACACATGAAACCACACAACGTGTGGTCGCATATTTGGGACGTATGGTCGACGGATTCTGCGACCACACGATGTTGAACTGACTCCGTGTTTAGGAAACTTTCCTAATTTGAGGGGATCTCTTTTCTAATTGAAAGAGGACTCTATATGGAGGTTTTTTTCTATATAAGGAACATTCCTTAGCCTCTCTTAATCCTTTAGAACCCAAATTAAAACTCTAAACCTACGAAAAAAGGAGAGAAAGAGAAGAAGAGATTTGGAAAAGAAGCTTGGAGAAGGGTCTTGTAGAAAAGAATTATATCTCTTTACAGCAAGCTTAAGGTATGAACCCGTCTTTGTAAAGCTAGATCAGATAGGATAGGTTCATTTTCATCAAGTTGATGTGTTAAATCTAATGTAACGATTTTGGTTATGAAATTTCTAAGGAAAACCATAAGAGAATAGGTTAGGGATAATTGATAAGGATAAACTCTGATTTAAGGCCATAGAATGATCTTAGGATGAATCCCACTGATAAACCAAGAGGAGGAGCTCGTATGAGAAGTAAAAATCAACCAAACATCATATGGTCGTAGCTATAGTTGACCACAGGGGGACCAGAGAGTCGACCCCAGCTATTCCGAAAGTTTCTTAGAATCGTATGGTCGCATGCTATGGTCGCATGATATGCGACCACAGGAATCGACTACACAATGTGTGGTTGCATATATTGAGACCACAGGTTCGACCACACCTACGATTACACGATAACAACAAATATAATTGGAGACTAGACATGGTTTTTTACTACTGTAACTTGAGGAAATTAATCCCTAACTTAAATATATTAATTGGTTAGGTTTCCAATAGATTCAAAGTGACTTTCAAAGCTTGGGGGAGGAATAAGCATCAATCAAATGTGAGGGAACAAGACCTAAACTAATTGGATAATAGCAAACTATTTTATTTTATTTATCCAATGCAATGAATGCTTCTATGCTTGTATGCTTGTAATATGTATCTCACATGTCATCAAATATTACTGCTATTTTTACTCATGCATATTTATTTCTGTCTATTTATAATATGATGGTGTTCATGCTAGGAATAGGCATGTAATTGTGTATGTGATTAGTATGTTGGATGCGAGTGGGGCATTAGGGAGAGGACGAGGCATTGTGTAAGACCCGCATGCCACGAACCCGGTCTAACTTTACATTTCGTGTCGTAACCCGTCTACATAACATGGTCGAGCCAAGTGGACCAAGTGTGTGAAGAAACCCATTGACCCCCACCATCGACCCGTGACCAGGAGTCGCAGGGGTCTCGAATTGTCCAACCCCCCCATCGACCCCCGATAATTGGTAAAAACAGCACGAACCAAAAATTAGGAAACTTTCCTAATTTCAATTGGAACCTTTTCTAAACTCAATGAGACTTATTTTGGGAGGTTTTACTCTATAAATAGGACGCCCCTAAGCCTCTTTCACTCCTTTTACAACCCTAATTGGATTGAGAGAAAGAGAAGAGAAGGAAGAGAAGGAGAAGAGAAGGAAAGTGGAGAAGAAGACCAAAGAGAAGGGATTCAGAGGAAGAAGCATACTTCTCAGGTATGGATACTATTTCCATAAATTTCTAAAGACCTTAGTGTAGATAATGAAGAGGGTATGATCTAAGAGAAACCCAAATCATCCATCCATGGTTAGGTTTCAATGGAAACCATGGAGGAGATCATGGAAACCATGTAGGTGAATAAAGAATAGTTTTACACCATAGAACATGTATGGAATGGACTATAAAAGGAAGCCATAGGACCCAAACATGAAAGAATGAACAAAATTTGATATTCTCGACTCAAACCATAGGGGGTCGCACCTAGGGTCGATGGAACATCCGACCCTAGCATTGACCCCCAGCATTCGGGAAGCCCAGGAAAGGGGTGGTCGCACCCAGGGTCGATGGAACCTCCAACCCTGGCATCGACCCCCAGTTAACAGCAAGCTGTAAAAATTAAAATAAATTCTAATTAAATTCTATCGACTTTGTTAGGTTTCTAGCGATATAATATTGATATAAAGGTGATTCTTAAGGCTTGAAAGAGGACCTACAAACAAACAAAGGTGAGGAAACAAGACCTAAACTAATTGGTTAATAACAAACTGTTTTTATTTCTTAAGTCCAATGCTATGCTTGATTCTATGCGAACATGCTTGTAATGTGCATTCAACATGTCATCCAATATTTCTATTTATTATTCATGCATATTTACTTTATTGTTTATAACATGATAATGACCATGATGATAGGAATAGGCATGTGAATGTATGTGTGTGGTTGGTGTACTTGATGCGAGCGAGTATCAGGGGGAGTGTCATAGGCCGGGCCTCAGCACTCTAGCCCTATCTCTAACTCAAGTCTTGTGTATTAGCATCGTCGTATCGCCATTACTTTAGCAGAACTATTACATCGTAGAGTATCAGGGGAGGTGGTCTCGGTCCTTGTAGTCTCTGACTCTACCAGGGGGCCTTAGCTCTATCTCTATAGGCATTCTGAGGGATGCTGGGTGAGGCCTTGGATACACTGTTTGGCATTAGGATTAGTTAGTTGCGAGCCCAGTTTGCAAGCCCTCGCCAGCAGGGGCTTACGTGTTGGTATGGCACTGTACAGCAATAAACGTTAACCTTTGTTGTACAATGTTCATGGTAGGGTGAATGGGGACGACAATAAACGTTAACCTTTGGGCGGGCTTCCACAGCCTGTGTATAGAGGAGGGATCTATAAAGTTAACCTTTGACCTCCAACCCTTTCTATAGCACATTGCAAACTATAAACCAGACCACAGATATGAATTGATCGCATGCATATGATTGTTGCATTGTTTTGTTTACTCACTGAGCCCAAGTTGGAGAGCTGACCCTCGCGCGTGCAATTATTTTTAGTTTCTGATGTTGCAGGTACTATGATTGAAGATTATGTCTACACGCCAACATATGAATGGGTGGAGGCTATGAATGAGCAAGCTGTGGAGAATGAACATGGTTCGTTAAGAGAGCGTTTCAACTGTGGATACGCTTAGCATATAATTTTTGTATTTGGATATTGTAATATGTATTAAGTTATGTTTTGGTTACTTGGAAATAAATGGAATATTAATTACCTATCATGATTAGACCTCAGTTCATTATCTGTAAGACTTTCGCTATTTACTTTATTACCTCTGATTAATGTGGAATGTGTTTTGGTTTATCATATGTAGATAGCCTATTCGAGATCCTAGTTGAACCGTTGGTTTATTGACGGTTCATCACACCATTCTGGTTGGTGCAGAATTGGGGTGTGATAACTTGGTATCAGAGCTCTCTCAGGCCTTTCCGTGAAACCTGAATACTTCCACTAGAGTCCATGAACTGAGTTAGGATAAATTAAAAGCTTTAATACAAACACACAGTGAAACCTGAATACTTCCACTAAAGTCCATGAACTGAGTTAGGATAAATTAAAAGCTTTAATACAAACACACAATAAGCACCTGTGTTGGTTGAGACAGAACTTAAACAAGACAATAATGTACATATTAAAGGTGGAACCATATATATACACAGACAGAAAGAGAAGACCAAAATTTATCCTGATAAACAAATAATATAGGGAATTATCCATAAGTTGGGTAGTTATCTACGTATACAAGGGATATAGTACTGTAGCAAGAAGGAAGCATCTGTACAGTAGAAAATTGGAATACCGAGTTGGTACTCACAAGATGTGAAACTCGATGTAGGACAGAGGAAGAAGAAAAATGGCTAGTACTGCCAAAATCCCTGTAGAGATAAAGTGAAAGATCTCGGACTAAATCCAACAGATATAGGAGAATAATGGCCATACATTAAGAATAAGAGTAACTATACTCCTGGGTGACATGGAGACTCAGGGTGAGATCCACCACAAGCTGATCCATTACCCGCTGAGCATTAAGAAGAGGTTGCAACTTGACCCCACCACTATCAGGGTCGAGAATGGGTAATGAAAACTCATCTGAGAAGATGCTAGATAATGATAATCAGATTAGAACGAATCAAAGGAGGTGAACAACCAGACCACTACAGCCAACCACCTAGACTATTAAGTACCTTGGTTATGGTTGTCATAAACTTGACCCAATAAAATACAAGAGCAACAACAGATGAGACCAACTATGCAAGTTGTTATGTAAATCACTACCCAAATTGTTGATGCTACATCAACACCTCCGGGTCAAACCAAGTATGGTATCAATTGGTAGTATCACTGTACCCCAACACCTGTTAGCTATAACACAGTGCCTACCACACAGCAAGTCCCAGTAATGCACACTCCAGTGCAGAAGTTTGGTCTACAACAAGCAGTGTATCATGGTGGTTAACCTTATCAGCCACTGATGTATGGGATAGTTGTATCATGACAGAATGATCCGACAAGGATTGAAGAATGTCTTCTGAAGATGATACCTCGGACATTTTCAGCAAATGATCAAATCTATTATGGCCATATATCTAGATAGGTTTATATAGGATGCGGTGCATTATTGATTTACTCTTATGATTATAGAGGATGCACATACCAGATTTTAATATCTCGTGCCTTGATAAAATACCTTCTTGATTTAACCTGTCAATTGGAGTTATAGATATTGTTTCTTTAGTATTAGTCCTGATTATACCAATCTGAACCACTCTCATGATCGACAACATGAACAGAGATATGAACTGAATGAACAGTTAATGTTTAATCATGTTGAGCGTACATCTTTCGATTTATACCTGATTTACTGATGTATGAAAGCTTCTCCAGATTTACTCTTGTAGTGCCTTGACCAATGGCATTATATACTCGATAGAACCTGTAACCATGAGGTTAAGAGCTGAAGAACCTCTATTTCCATGTATTTGGACCACCGTGCAACCTAACGACCTTTGGATGTCGGTTGGATTACCATAGATTTACTCCTGATTCTTTAAACCTAGGTTCACTAGATAAAGCAAGTGTTTGTCATTATGCTAAATCGACAGAAGGAAGTGAATCACTTTTGGATGAATATTTTGATTCATACACTCCCTGACCTTTGTTGATAAAGATGATTAGTGATAATGGAATTATTGAAAGAAAGATGATTTGATTCAGATTAAGATTCTATAGCCAAGAGACCTCAGATAAAGTAATGGAGAATCTATTTTGAGAGTGCTGAATGGATGGATATGAGTTATGTCTATAAAAGAGTACATGAGCAAAAGTGAGAACTGTCAAGGGTAGCCAGTAAAGAAATAGATAGCACTCAAGTAAAGTTAAGGATGGTTATATCGGTATGAATTTTGACAAGGTAGAAGATTCCTAAAGACAAATCTAAGAGTGGATACAAGGATAAAAGAAATATAAGCTAATGAGTGTAATATGAGATTTTGACGATAGTCTTTGAAAAATCATAAGAGATGAAGGAACTAGACAAGATCTTAAGACCTTTACACCAGATTTTGCTAGTTCAAGCCCTTTTGGACTAGATGTGCATTAGATGAGTGTTAGAACAATGTCCGAATAGTATGGATGGACAAAAGTAGGATGCAACTTAATTCGACTTGAGATGGCAGACTTTGACATCATCTTGGGGATAGACCGGTTGTTTCAACACTCTACAAAGTTGTTATGTGTATAGAAGATATTATCATTCAAGAATAGAGACGGCATATAATTTAGTATTATTAGAAGTATGTTGCCTAAGAATAGAAAGCTGATTCTCTCCATGCTAAAGGCCAAGAGATGCTTTGAAGAGAAAGAAGTTGGATATATGGTATCTATGGTATACGTTATCAAAGAAGTACCACAGATGGAAGATATTGATGTGATGCATAAATTCCTGATGTGTTTCTAGGAGACTTACCTAGATTACCATCTGATCATGTGAATGAATTCGTCATCGACTTGTTACCAAGGACGATACTTGTGTCAAAGGCACCTATAGAGTAGCTCCTATGGAATTGAAGGAACTGAGATTCAACTACAAGAGTTATTAGACTAAGGTCCTAATCGGCTAAGTATTGCATCACGGGGAGCACCAATGCAATTCATGAAGAAGAAGGATGGTAGTGTTCGATTATGTATAGACTATCGAGAATCGAACAAGCTCACGATCAAGAATCGATAATTACCACCTCAGATCGATGACTTGTTTAAATAGTTGCAAGGAACAAAGGTATTTTCTAAGATTGATCTTCGATCAAGATATCATCAGCTGAAGAATTTGGATAGCGATATCTCGAAGATAGTTTTTAGATTCGGGATAGGCCAATTATGAGTTTTCGATTATGATTATGATGTTTGGATTAACCAATGCCCTTACATCTTTTATGGAACGGATGAACTAGGTGTTTCATAACATGTTGGACACGTCGGTCATAGCTTTTTCATAGATGATATTTTGGTTTATTCCAAGAATGAAGCAACTCATACAACGGATTTTAGAACAGCTTCACAACAGCTGAGAAGGGAAAAGCTTTTTGCTAATTCCAAGGAATATGAGACCTGATTAAACAAAGTGATCTTCTTGGATCACGTAGCATCATATAAAGGGATTAAAGAGGACCCTTTAAGATAGAAGTAATCATATGGTAAGAAACACCTGAATGGTATTGTGAAGATAAAAAGTTTCTTGGGTTTAGCTGGTTATTACAGACGATTTGTAGAGGACCACTCTAAGATCACAAAACCTATTACCAAGCTAACCAGGAAGGGAGAGGAGTTTAATTAGATTGACAAGTGTGAAGAATGATTGATATC
The DNA here is from genome assembly GCA_028583415.1 of Protea cynaroides. NCBI lineage: Eukaryota > Viridiplantae > Streptophyta > Magnoliopsida > Proteales > Proteaceae > Protea > Protea cynaroides. The sequence continues at coordinate 53,692,288 of CM053265.1, forward strand.
AGCTCCCATCTTAATCGTTCCGGTACTAGGGAACCTTTTACCCTATACATCATAGCTTTTGGATTGGATCTAGGATGCAGGATGATGCTAGGTAAATAAGCGATTGTCTATGCTTCAAGAAAACTGAAGGAACATGAGAAGAATTACCCTACTCATGACTTGAAATTACCGGTGATGAGTTATGCAATCAAGACTTGAAGACATTATCAATACGGAGAAGAATTTTTTATTAAATGGGAACACAAGAGTTTTATTTTTTTCTTCACCAAAAAGAGTTAAACATGAGATAGAGAAAATGATTGAAATTGCTCAAGGATTAAGATTGTGATATTCAGTGTCAATCGAGCAAGGCTAATGTAGTAGCTAAGACTTTAAGCAAAAAGGGAATTATGGAGTCCAATGAAAGACCCAGTATAAATGCTGCCTTATGTTTCGCAGTAATAGATTCAGATTTAGAAGGAGAGTAACACATACAATAGAAACTCGTGATGATCCAATAGAGCAAGAACTTATGAATGAACTTATGGAGCAATAATTCGACTGTGCTTGTGGCATTAATGATCATTTCTAAATTGATGGATGAAGTAAAAGAAGCAATTTTGTGTGATCCATAAATAAGAACGGTGTAAGCAGATTTAGAAAAAGGAAAACCCAACCCTGAGTTACTTTGGATGCGGAGACGGTACTCAGATATAGAGGTAGATTCTGAATACATGAAGATAAAGACTCGGATACTATGAAGACGATAATGATAAGAATCCATTGTACTCAATATTCAGGACATCTTGGAGTACCAATATGTATCATGACCTGAAGAGATGGTACTGGTAAAGAGGAATGATAACAAATGTGGTTTAGATGCATGTTTCAGTAATTGAATTATTAGTAAGTAAAGGCTGAAAGACAAAGACCAACATGACTACAACAATAACTATCAAAGCCAGCCTAGAAGTGAAACTGCATTACAATGAACTATGTCACTGATTTGCCACTGACTCCCAGAGCGGTTGATGCAGTTTGGGGGATTGATGATCGCCTTATGATGATAGCTCATTCCATTGCTATCCGACCTCGGTATGCTTTGGAGTGGCTAAATAAGCTATATGTGGATAATATTGCCAGATTGAATGGTATGCATGAGAGCTTAGTGTCGGTCAGAGGCTTATGCCTTATCTCAAAGTTTTGGGAGAATCTACAGAAAATAATGGGGACAAAGTTAAAATTTAATACCGCACTTTACCTCAAACCGATGGACAGTCAGAGCGGACTATACAAATCTTAAGAGATATGCCCCGAGCTTGTAAAAAAAATTGAGTTCAAGGAACTTGAGTTGAGAAGTTGCCATGAATTGAAGTTGCTACCAAGCTACTATGTAAATCTCACCTATAAAGCATGGTACGGTAGAAATGTTGAACCCCTTTACTTTGGAATGAAGTCGGTGAATGAAGAATTTTAAGACCTGAGTGTATTGAAGAAAACTATCGAGTGGTAGACAAGATCAAAGAAAAGGGCTAAGACAGCTCAGGATTGTCAGAAGAGACACCAAGACCTTGAGTTCGCCATAAGTGACAAAGTGTGCATGAAGATATCACTTATGCATAGTTTGAAACGATTAGATAAGAAGGAAAAGTTGTATTCTATATATGTGTCGGATCTTATAAACTTTGGAGAGACGTAGAAAAGTTGCATATCAATTAGCATTACCGCTACCCATGTCTAATGTACATGATGTATTTCGTGTGTCTCTATTGAAGAAGTACATTGGAGATCCATATTAAAGGTATTGATCACGGAATCACTAGATTAGATAGAATGTTTAACTATTGAAGTGGTACCAGCCTAGTTTACTAGTTGGAAGGTACAATGTTTCCAAAGCTGGGATAATTATTATATGAAGGTAACCTGACAAAGACAAAACATGGAGAAGATTGTATAAGAGGAAGAAGATCCAATGCGGAAATAGAATTCCCACCTATTGACTCCGAAGTAAATCAAAATTTTGAGGACAAAATTTATTTTAAGGATGGGGGAGTTGTAAGATCCGTACTTTCAAATTTTGAGGACGAAATTTCTTTTAAGGGTGGTGGAGTTGTAAGACCTGCACGCCACGAACCCGGTCTAACCTTACATTTCGTGTCGTGACCCGTCTACATATCATGGTCGAGCCAAGTGGATCAAGTGTGTGAAGAAACCCATCGACCCCCACCATCGACCCGTGACCAGGGGTCGTAGGGGTCTCGGATTGTCCGACCCCCCCCATCGACTCCTGGTAATCGGTAAAAACAGCACGAACCAAAAATTAGGAAACTTTCCTAATTTCAATTGGAACATTTCCTAAACTCAATGGGACTTATTTTGGGAGGTTTTACTCTATAAATAGGATGTCCCTAAGCATCTTTCACTCCTTTTACAACCCTAATTGGATTGAGAGAAAGAGAAGAGAAGGAAGAGAAGGAGAAGAGAAGGAAAGTGGAGAAGAAGACCAAAGAGAAGGGATTCAGAGGAAGAAGCATACTTCTCAGGTATGGATACTATTTCCATGAATTTCTAAAGACCTTAGTGTAGATAATGAAGAGGGTATGATCTAAGAGAAACCCAAATCATCTTCCATGGTTAGGTTTCAATGGAAACCATGGAGGAGATCATGGAAACCATGTAGGTGAATAAAGAATAGTTCTACACCATAGAACATGTATGGAATGGACTATAGAAGGAAGCCATAGGACCCAAACATGAAAGAATGAACGAAATTTGATATTCTCGACTCAAACCATGGGGGGTCGCACCTAGCGTCGATGGAACATCCGACCCTAGCATCGACCCCCAGCATTCGGGAAGCCCAGGAAAGGGGTGGTCGCACCCAGGGTCGATGGAACCTCCGACCTTGGCATCGACCCCCAGTTAAAAGCAAGCTGTAAAAATTATAATAAATTTTAATTAAATTTTATCGACTTTGTTAGGTCTTCTAGCGATATAATATTGATATAGAGGTGATTCTTAAGGCTTGAAAGAGGACCTACAAACAAGCAAAGGTGAGGAAACAAGACCTAAACTAATTGGTTAATAACAAACTGTTTTTATTTCTTGAGTCCAATGCTATGCTTGATTTTATGCGGACATGCTTGTAATGTGCATTCAACATGTCATCCAATATTTCTATTTATTGTTCATGCATATTTACTTTATTGTTTATAACATGATAATGACCATGATGATAGGAATAGGCATGTGAATGTATGTGTGTGGTTGGTGTACTTGATGCGAGCGAGTATCAGGGGGAGTGTCATAGGCCGGGCCTCAGCACTCTAGCTCTATCTCTAACTCAAGTCTTGTGCATTAGCATCGTCGTATCGCCATTACTTTAGCAAAACTATTACGTCGTAGAGTATCAAGGGAGGTGGTCTCGGTCCTTGTAGTCTCTGACTCTACCGGGGGGCCTTAGCTCTATCTCTATGGGCATTCTAAGGGATGCTGGGGTGAGGCCTTGGATACACTATTTGGCATTAGGATTGGTTAGTTGCAAGCCCAATTTACAAGCCCTCGCCAACAGGGGCTTACGTGTTGGTATGGCACTGTACAGCAATAAAAGTTAACCTTTGTTGTACAATGTTCATGGTAGGGTGGATGGGGACGACAATGAACGTTAACCTTTGGGCGGGCTTCCACACCCTGTGTATAGAGGTGGGGTCAATAAATGTTAACCTTTGACCTACAACCCTTTCTATAGCACATTGCAAACTATAAACCATACCACAAATATGAATTGATCGCATGTATATGATTGTTGCATTGTTTTGTTTACTCACTTAGCTCAAGTTGGAAAGCTGACCCTCGCACGTACAATTCTTTTTAGTTTCTGATGTTGTAGGTACTATGATTGAAGATTATGTCTACATGGCAACATATGAACGGGTAGAGGCTATGAATGAGCAAGCTGTGGAGAACGAACATGGTTCGGTAAGAGAGCGTTTCAACTATGGATACGCTTAGCGTTTAATTTTCGTATTTGGATATTGTAATATGTATTAAGTTATGTTTTGGTTACTTGGAAATAAATGGAATATTAATTATTTATCATGATTAGACCTCAGTTCATTATCTGTAAGACTTCTGCTATTTACTTTATTACCTCTCATTAATGTGGAATGTGTTTTGGTTTATCATATGTGGGATAGCCTATTCGAGATCCTGGTTGAACCGTTGGTTTATTGATAGTTCATCACACAATTCTGGTTGGTACAGAATTGGGGTGTGACACATTGTGGTTTAGCTTGGTCACCAGACTTTAGCTCTATCTCTACTCAAGTCTTTCTCACTAACATCGTCGTATCGCCATTACCTTAGCACAACTATTACGTCGTAGGTCATTAGGGGAGGTGGTCTCAGACCATGAGGTCTCTGACTCTGTCGGGGGCCTTCGCTCTATCTCTAAGGACGTATTGAGGGATGCTGGTGTGATGCCTTGGATACATTGAATGGCATTAGGATTGGTTAGTTGCGAGCCCAATTTGTAAGCCCTCGTCAATAGGGGCTTACGTATTGGTATGGGTAGGGCATCAGGGGAAGTGTTGTAGGTGTGTGATCCGGACACTTTATCTCTATCTCTATACCATGGTAGGTGCATGTGGGACGATAATGGTGTTTCATCTATTAGGCGGATTCACACACTCGTGTATAGAGGTGTGGTGGCCACCAATCCTTTCTATAGCACATTGCAAACTTAAAACCAAACCAAAGATATGAATTGAATGCTTGCTTATGTTTGCGCATTGTTTTGTTTACTCACTAAGCTCAAGTTGGAGAGCTGACCCTCGCGTACGCTATTCTTTTAGTTGCTAATGATGCAGCTAATACCGTTAAAGACTACATGAATGTGCCAACGTACAGACACGTGGTGGCTATGGATGTGCAAGTTATGAAGGAAAAATATGACTCGTCAAGTGAGTATTTCAACGATGTTTACGCCTAGTGTTTAACTTTCATATTTTGGTAATTATAATACTTTGTTATATTTATATTTTGGTTACTTGGAGATAACTGGTTTATTATTTATTTATCATGTTAGACCTCAGTTCATTATTAATAAGACTTTCGCTATTTAATTATTTACTCTGATTATTATTATGGAATGTGTTTGGTTTAACCGGGTGGGCACGGCCTATACGAGATCCTGGTTTGAACCGTTGGTTCTCATGATGGTTCATCACACCACTGGTTAGTTTAGAATTGGGGTGTAACAAGTCATGTGGTCGATATCATACGGTCGCATTACATGCGAACATAGGTTCGACCATACGAACCCTAGCAACTTCCCAAAACCCTTTGGTCGATCATATGGTCAATCATGTGGTCAACTATTTTGGTTGAATTGTGCGACCGTATGATTCAAAATCAAGTTTTTAAACCTATTTCGAGACTTTCCCCTTTCATTCTCTCTTGTTTTCCATCGGTCTCAACTCAACTCACCACCACTGAGTTGCTACAGTATCAACCGCACGAATTTGGTGGTTCCTTCTTCGATTGACAACATCCGTTCTATTCTTCAAGGTTTGTTCTCTATTCCTTTCTTACTTTTAGGCTGTTATACCTAGGTATTCACTACTTGTAGAATTTTCTTTCAATTAAAATTCATTTGACCTTAAAATTTTGATTTTTATTGATGAGCCTTGCTATTGGCCACCCTATGGATGAAAGCCCTCAAGAAAATTCAAGTTTCAATGGTTGGTTTGGTCAAAAGTTTAAAATTTTCAAATTTTTGACCTAGAAATTGGGGTTTTTCTCAAGTTTCAAAATTTCTTCAAATTTAATCTAATTAGTTGAAATTTTTTATTAAATAAATCTTACAAGATAATTTGTGACCTATGCAAGTCCTCCTGCCCAGGTGTTTGGGTGAAAAGTGAGGCTTTTTCCCATTTTACGCCATTATGCTGCCCAAATTTTTAACTTTCTAACTTTTTCTTATTTCTTTTTCTTACAGTTATCATGGCTCGTACCAAGATGCCCAGACCTTACGATGCTTCTCGCTTTTGTTCGGCTGAAGCTGAGGCTCAGTTTCCTTGGTATCATCGAAAGAAAGTTGAGGTGGGTCGGTTCATCAACCTACTGAGCCTTGCCCTTTTTGATGTAGAGAGGGCGTTTGGGGATATGGGCTAGTTTCCGATGACCCAGTATGAGGATTGCACTAGACCAGAGTTAGTCAAGTATTTCTATTGCAACCTTCTGTTAGAAGGTGACCCAAAGGACATAGACAGTGGGAGAAAGCTTTGGATCACTAATTGGGTGAAAGGTATTCCTATTTTTTTCAACACCCAATAATTGGCAGATCTTTTGGGTATCTCAAGCACTGGTCCATTGGTATACTGCACTCCTAAAGAACCCAAGTTCTTAACAAATATGATGCACGCAGAGGTGTGCAGTCAGATTCTTCACGACGATTGCTAGGAGATGAAGGCAGTCAATTTACGTCTAAGCCACGGGTATACTATAAGATTATCCATCATAATCTTATTCTTCAGAGTGGACATTACGAGATGGTCTCACAGCTGACCCAATTCCTACTATACTGCATCTACACACAGCCTATCTATCTCCCTTACATTATCATCCGGACTATGCACAGAGCCACGATGCCTGGTTCGAGGGATAACCTGCCCTATGGATGGTTGATCACCACTATACTCTCACGCCTATAGGTGAACTTAAAGGATGAGAGCATCTACGAGGACACCTTTTTAGTTGACCTTGACTGGGATGCCATCTGCAGGATGGGGATGAGAGAGATACAGGTCAGTGATGATGAAAGGAATTCCATGAGATGTCCTCTCACTCGGGTGACGGAGACAGATGCAGAGGCAGCGGCGGTGGCGATAGATGAAAGTGATGATGAGGAGGATGATGAGCGGATGTACATGGATGTAGATGCCATACCTCTTTCCCTTCTTGGACTTCTCACTCGGCTGGTCCTTTACGCCCTCCACCGGATGGCATGATAGCATTACTGCGTGAGATTCGTGACTCTCAGCATGCTACAGATCAGCGGGTAGGAGAGATCCTAGATGCTCAGCGTGCGACTGATGGACGAGTAGCGAGTCTTGCCGAGAGTCTCCGAGCGACTCAAACTCAAGTTGCCTGGCTCACAAGGGTATATTCCAAGGACTATGATCGAGACCGAGAGGCACCTCCTCCACTTACATCTCCAGCTCCATGATTGCTCTTTTTATTTTTCTTTTGTTTATATTACACAGTAACTATCAGATTGTGGACCATACTCTAATTTGGATATACATTTTGTTTCCATTTTTTATTTCGCATATATATATATATATATATATATATATATATATATATATATATATATATATATATATATATATATATATATATATATATATTTGTTTCACCTTTACAGTATGTGCATTATTATCTTTCTTAGTTTATGTCTCAAATAACAAGATGCTTATGGTATGTTCTTATTATAGCTTTTAGTTTTCCTAACTCAGTTCATGACTCATATGGAAGTAGTTAGGTCAAATGGGTAGAGCCTGAGAGCTTTGATACCAAGTTGTCACACCCCAATTCTAGACTAACCAGTAGTGTGATGAACTGTTATAAAACCAATGGTTCAACTAAGATCTCGTATAGGCCGTACCCACCATATTAAACCAAACACATTCCACAATAATAATTAGAGATAATAAATAAATAAACGAAAGTCTTTATAATTAATGAACTGAGGTCTAACAATGATAAAATAAATATTTAATCCAGTTATCTTCAAATAACTCAAGACATAAAGTAAATAATCCATTACATGTTCAAGTACTCAAATAAAACTAAACTAATCAAAAACACATTGGTTGCACTCACATGACGGATCATGCACATCTTCCACAGCTTCTATGCCCATAGCAGCCATGTATCCATACGATGGTGTATTTACGTAGTCTTCTACAATAAGACCTGCATCATCAACTACAATATTTGACATCGAAAGGATGAGCACACATCATGGCTTAGTGCAAACAAAACAATGCGCAAACATATGCATGCATTCAATTCAATATCTTTGTCTGGTTTTAAGTTTGCAACTGTGCTATAGAAAAAATTAGAGGCCACCGCACCTCTATACACTAGCGTGTGAATCCATCCAATGGATCAAACACCATTGTCATCCTACATGCACCCACCATGGAATAGAGATAGAGCTAAAGTATTCGGATCACACACAGCTAACACTTTCCCTGATGCCCTACCCATACCAATACGTAAGCCCCTATTGGCAAGGGCTTTGTAAGCACCCCATTTTTGCCATCCTTAGCTGAACAAAGTCTTACTGGAATGTAGACAACAAAGTGGGAGAAATGAGAGAAAGTCTGGAAAGTACAGGGGAGGCGAGTGAAACTCTCTCAAAAATGATAATCGGTCAGTCCTGGCATGCTCTCTGTAGTGTTTTTGAGAAGAGATGAAATGGTCCCCAGTGTCAAGGAGCCTAAGTAAACACATACGACAAGTTAGTGAATCCCAATGCAAGGTTTGAATTTTGGCTGTGACTTGGACACGGTTTTTGATGGGCCCCACAGTAAGAAAATGGGTTACAACCTGCATGGATGCATAGGTCTTGGAAATACCTTTAGAATGAGACTAGAATCACTCAATTCCAGTGTCAAATGGAGAAGATATGGCGATTTTAGTCTGGAAATAAGAATAAGGGTATTTTCTGAAGATTAATAATATCCAGGGGCTTGCATGCAAATTATCATAAGTTTAATTATTTAAACTTCATCTTTTCATATCTCGCTCATCTGACGTCCAAATAAAGTGATTCCAGTGCCATTATTCCTCATTTTTGGTGCTCTACAAAGTGGATGTGGAAAATCTAGAGTAGAGGTCTCCGAAGGATCCCATATAGAGCTGCAATTTGATATGCCTGCTTAAACTTCAATTCCTCATAATTTTATTATCCGACATCCAAATCAGGTGATTCAGTCTCAATATGTTCCATTTTTAGTGCTCTACAAAGTGGATGAAAAGGATTTGAGACAGAGATCTCTGAAGCATCCCATGCAGAGTTGCTAGCTGAATTATAGTAAATTGGCCTGATTAAACTTCAGAAATTCATAAGTTGGCCATTTTATGTCCAAATGAGGTGATTTAAACTCTAGTATTTCTCATTTTTAGTGCTCTACAAAGTGGACGTGAATGATTTGAGATAGAGATCTCCGAGGCATCCCATGCAGAGTTGCTAGCTGAATTATCGTAAATTGACCTATTTAAACTTCAGAAATTCATAAGTTGGCTATTTTATGTCCAAATGAGGTGATTCAAGCTCCAGTATTTCTCATTTTTAGTGTTCTACAAAGTAAACATAAAAAATTTGGGGTAGAGGCTGTCGAAAAATTCCATGTAGAATGGCGGCAAAAATGGTCTTTGAAATGATAGAGAGAGAAAAATCAATTTTGGCCAAACCCAACACAACCCATATCAGTTTAACACAATCCAACCTAACTTAGTCCAACTCAGCCCAGCCTAGACCAGCCCAATTCGAAATGGTTCAGTCCATGTGTATTTAATTTATGTATATATTATATATACTGTCACACCCCAATTCTGTACCATTCAGAACGGTGTGATGAACCGCTAATAAACCAACGGTTTAATCAGGATCTCTAATAGGTTGTGTCCATTAAAAATAAAACCATACACATCCACAACCATAATTAGAATAAATACACAATAGCAGAAGTCTTATAGTAAATGAACTGAGAAATCTAACTGTGATAACCATAATAAAATATCAAGTTATTGTTGTATCAACTGAGACATAAATAAATAAAGTATCAATTACATTCCCTTAATAATTCAAACGAAAATCTAATCGAATACGCATGAGTTGTACTCGCATGAGGGATCACGCGTATCCACTAAGTCTTTGGCTTCCATTGCAGCAACACGCCCGTACACTGGAGCACTCATATAATCTTCGACAGTGGTACCTGCATCATCAACTAAAAATATTCGACGTCGAGAGGCTGAGCACACATCTTGGCTCAATGAGCAAACAAAACAATGCAACAATCATATGCATGCATTCAATTCATATCTGTGGTCTGGTAAATAAGTTTGCAATGCGCTATAGAAAGGTTCGGTGGCCGCCTTGCCTCTATGCACAGGGTGCGGAGGCCCGCCCAAAGGTTAACGTTTATTGTCGTCCCCATCCACCTTACCATGGAATAGAGATAGAGCTAAAGTGTTGAGGCCCGGCCTATGACACTTCCCCTGATACTCTACCCATACCAACACGTAAGCCCCTGTTGGCGAGGGCTTACAAACTGGGCTCACAACTAATCAATCCTAATGCCAAACAGTGTATCCAAGGCCTTACCCCAGCATCCCTCAATACGTCCATAGAGATAGCGCTAAGGCCCCCCGGCAGAGTCAGAGACTACACGGTCCGAGACCACCTCCCCTCATACACTACGATGTAATAGTTCTGCTAAAGTAATGGCGATACGACGATGTCAGTGGACAAGACTTGAGTTAGAAATAGAGCTAGAGTGCTGAGGCCCGGTCTATGACACCCCCTGATACTCGCTCGCATCAAGCACACCAACCACACACATACATTCATATGCCTATTCCTATCATCATCATCATCATCATGTTATAAACAATAAATTTAAATATGCATGAACAGTAATAATAAAAATATTGGATGACATGTTGAATGCACATGACAAGCATACACACATAGAATCAATCATGACATTGGACTCAAGAAATAAAAACAGTTTGTTATTAACCAATTAGTTTAGGTCTTGTTCCCTCACCTTTGCTTGATCGTTGATCCACTCTCAATCTTTAAGAATCAACTAAATATCACTATTATATCACTAGAAGACCTAATCAAGTCGATAAAATTTAATTAGAATTAATTCTTAAAAAGCTTACTGTTAACTGGGGGTCGATGCCAGGGTCGGAGGTTCCATCGACACTGGGTGCTACCACCCACATTCTGGACTTCCCGAACACTGGGGTCGATGTTAGGGTCTGGTAGGGTCGATTCTCCATCGACCCCCCATGCGACCCCCCGTGGGTTTAGTCAAAATTTTCATCCTACAGTCCATTCCTTCGTGTTTGGGTCCTATGGATTGCTTTTATAATCCATTCCATACATGTTCTATGGTTTAGAACCATATTTATTCACCTACATGGTTTTAATGATCTCCTCCATGGTTTTCCATTGAAACCTAACAATGGGTGGGTGATTTGGGTTTCTCCTAGATCATACCCTCTTCACTATCTATTCTAAGGTCTTTAGAATTACATGGAGATAGTATCCATACCTGAGAAGAACTAGGCTTGTTTCTCTGAAGCCTTCTCTTTGATCTTCTTTTCTACTTTCCTTCTCTTCTCTTTCTCTTCTCCTTCTCTTCTCTTTCTCTCAATCTAATTAGGGTTCTAAAAGGAGTGAAAGAGGCTTAGGGACGTCCTATTTATAAAGTAGAAACTCCCAAAATAAGTCCCATTGAGATTAGGAAAGAATCCCATTGAAATTTGGAAAGTTTCCAAATCACGGTTTCTGTCGGTAGACTGGGGGTCGATGAGGGGGTCAGAGATCCCATCGACCCCTAGTTCTAAATTGTCCGACCCCCGGTTAGAAACTCAGGGTCTGACTTTTATATTGGGGGGTCCGACCCTGCCTAGCTGGGTGTGCGACCCTCCCCCCTATTTTAGTGTTTTTGGGTCAGTATAATACCTAGGATCGTGATCTCCTTCACGCACTTGGTCCATTTGCCTCGACCATGATGGGTAGACCTGGTTCAAGGTGGTGTAAGCACCCCATTTTTGCCATCCTAGCTAAACAAAGTCCTGCTGGTGTGTGGACAACAAAAGGAAGAAAGGTGATTGAAAATTTAGATTTTTTACTATGAATTTGAAGAAATTTTCAGTAGGCCCCACAATAAGGTCACAGGCTGTAATCTGCATGGTTGCATAGGTCTTGAAATTATCTTCGAAATGATATCAGAATTGCCCAATTCTGATATCAAATGAAGAAGATATGGTCATTTTAGTCAGATGATACGTACAAGGGACGTTTATGAAATTATCATAAATAATCCTAAGGACTTTCATGCAAATTATCATAAGTTGGATTGTTTGAATTTCAAATCATCATATCTGGATCATCCGACATCTAAATCATATGGTTTAAGTACCATTATTCCTTATTTTTAGTCATCTTTAAAGTGGACGTAACTGATTTCCGATAGAAGTCACCAGTGGGCCCCATGCAAGCTTTCATGCAAAATTATCGTTAGAACTTCAAAGCTTCATATCTTTGTCGTTCTACATCAGATTCAGACGATTCCAAGGCCTCTATTCTTCATTCATGATGTTCTACAAAGTGGACGTAAAAAATCCTGGTTAGAAGTCACCAGTGGGTCCCATGCAAGATTACATATGGAAATGATCATTTAATATTCAAAAATTCATATTTTGATCATCCCATATCCAAATCAGGTGATTCCAGTCTCGTTATGTTCCATTTTTTGTGCTCTACAAAGTGGACGTAAAATATTTCCGATAGAAGCCTCCGAAGGATCTCATGCAGAATGGTCAGCCAAATTATCGATAATTGGCCTGCTTAAACTTCAGAAAGTCATAAGTTGGCCATTTTATTTCCAAATGACGTGATTCAAGTTTCAATATTCCTCATTTTTAGTGTTCTACGAAGTGAACGTAGAAAATTGAGAATAAAGGTCATCGGAAAATTTCGTACGGAATGACAACGGAAATGGCCTATGAAATAATAGAGAGAGAAAATCCAATTAATTCTAATCAATCCAGTCAACTCAGTTCAAGCCAGTTCTGGTCCAACCTAGCTCAACCCAAGCCAGTCTTGGCCCAATCCAATCAACCCAGTCAATCCGGACCAATTAATAGTGGCATGTATGCATGTATTTCTTTATATATTATTATATAATGTATAATATATTGTAATATATCATATAATATATACATATATCTTATATGTATATTATATTATATATATATTAATATATTGATATTATATAATTATATATATATATATATATATATATATATATATATATATATATATATATATATATATATATATATATATATATATATATATAAAGTTTTAGATATAGAAAACAAAGAATCCAAAGAGGAAGGGAAGAGACGTCCAAGAGGGGGAGAAAAGAAAAAAAATTCCTAGAAGGGAAGAATCCAAAAGATTTTGTTTGAGAAAAGGAAAGAAAAGAGGAAAAAAATATTTTGGATTCAAAAGATTTTGTTAGGGCATATAATCCAAAAGAAAAAAAAAGAAAAGAATCAAAAGTGAGGAAGGGACGTCCAAGAGGAGAGAAAAAAAAGAAATCCAAAAGATTTCCTTTGAGAAAAGGAAAGAAAAGAAAAAGGAAAGAAAAGAGAGAGTGAAAGAAAGGAGGATTTAGGGTTAGGAGGTATAATCCAAAAGAAAAAAGGAATCCAAGGAGAGGGAGGGACGTCCAAGAGGAGAGAAAAAAAAAAGAAAAAAAAAAGAAATTCAAAAGATTTCCTTTGAGAAAAGGAAAAAAAAGAAAAAGGAAAGAAAAGAGAGAGTGAAAGAAAGGAGGATTTAGGGTTAGGAGATATAATCCAAAAGAAAAAAGGAATCCAAGGAGAGGAAGGGACGTCCAAGAGGAGAGAAAAAAGAGAAAAAAAATCCAAGAAAGCAGAAGAAGAAGAGAGAGAGAGAGAGAGAGAGAGAGAGAGAGAGAGAGAGAGAGAGAAAAAAAAAAGGTGTTAAGAAGAGAAGATCTAGAGGAAAAAGAGAGAAGGATCAGAGAAGCAGCAAGGAGGATGATGAGAAGATGCAAAGGAGAAAAGTAGAGTGAAGAAGCCTGAGGTAGGAGATCCATCCTTTCTATCAGTTATTTTTTTCAAAGTCAAAGTATACTGCAAATACATGTCTGAGATTGGTGTCTAGCATTAGGAAGATGCCTCTGTTTGCATAAGGTTCCTTGAGACAAAATCTTGGCCTCTGAGTCCTATTTCTGACCATGTATTTGGATTTTATTTTCATAAGCTATATGATTTTATATTGATTTTATAGTACCACTGGCCAGAATTTGGAACAGACCTGACCAGTGTATTTGCCTGTACTTGGGGAATGTTTTCGACCTGCCTATGGTCTCTTTCAGGATTAGCTTCCTTGAGACAAAATGTTGGCCTCTAAGTTCTCTTTCTGACCATGTATTCAAATTTTATTTTCATCATCTATATGATTTTATATTGAGTTTATAGTACCACTGGCCAGAATCTGGAACAGACCTGACCAGTGTATTTGCATGTACTTGGGGAATGTTTTCGACCTGCCTATGATCTCTTTTAGGATTAGGTCCCTTGAGACAAAATGTTGGCCTCTGAGTCCTCTTTCTGACCATGTATTTTTATTTTATTTTCATGAGCTATATGATTTTATATTGATTTTATAGTACCACTGGCCAGAATCTGGAACAGACCTGACCAGTGTATTTGCCTGTACTTGGGGAATGTTTTTGACCTGCCTATGATCTCTTTTAGGATTAGGTTCCTTGAGACAAACTGTTGGCCTCTGAGTCCTCTTTCTTACCATTTACTTGGATTTTATTTTCATGAGCTATATGGTTTTATATTGATTTTATAGTACCACTGGCCAGAATCTGGAACAGACCTGACTAGTGTATTTGCCTGTACTTGGAAAATGTTTTTGACCTGCCTATGGTCTCTTTCAGGATTAGCTTCCTTGAGACAAAATGTTGGTCTCTGAGTTCTATTTCTGACCATGTACTAAGATTTTATTTTAATGAGCTATATGATTTTATATTGATTTTATAGTACCACTGGCCAGAATCTAGACCCCCTCCCCGCCCAATGTTTTTGCCTGCCAGGCCCTTTATTGCCCTTGAGACAAAATGTTGGCCTCTGGTTCTCTTTCCGAGGATATCTTATAAGATTTCTTGAGTAAGTACCGTGCCCTATGTGCCCATTTTGGTCCAGCCGACAAAGCTGCATCTTGCCTGTTCTGTTTGTGACCATGCTTTGGTTGTTTCTACCTGCCTATGGTCTCTTTTAGCTTTCGGATGCTCGTATGCATACACTCCTATTGGATGGTCACACCGCCATAATTGGATGTTGCCCGCCTCATTGGAGTCCTCTTTCCAGTTGATAATCACATTGCCTGATTGGAATGCTTTTCTGAGTTATTGCCATATTTGTGCCGCTACACTGTGCTCCATTCTATGGTGATTACGACCTGTTTGGACAACCTGTCATACTTGGGACTACTGCTATAGTTGGAATGTTTTCATTTGCCATATTTGTTTTGGAAAGAAAAAAATAGAAAAATAGCAACTAGGGCAAGATACACCCTAAAATGGAAATAATTGAACAATTAGGGTAAAAAAACCCTAAAAATGGAAAAATAGCAATTAGGGTAGAAAACCCTAAAAAATGAAAATCACAATGAAAAGGGATAGGAAACCCTAAAAACCTAAAAATAAAAACAATAAAAATAGTAGGAATTTAGGTCTCATCCCTAGATCCTATTGACAAAAATGGAAACAATAAAAATAGTAGGAATTTAGGTCTCATCCCTAGATCTTATTCACAAAAATGGAAAGAATTTGGTACACATCCCAAATAAAAATGGTAGGAATTTAGGTCTCATCCCTAGATCCTATTGACAAAAATGGAAATAATTTGGTACACCCAAATAAAAATGGTAGAATTTAGGTTCCCCCCCTTGGCCCAAATGGAAATAATTTGGTACACATCCCAAATAAAAATGATAGGAATTTGGGTCTCATCCCTAGATCCTATTGACAAAAAATGAAAGGATTTTGGTACACATTCCAAATCCAACTCTCACAAATTTTTGTACTACGTCGTACCTGATTTCTAGGGCACACCCTAGAATACGTAGGTAATTTGGGAATCCCAAATACGGTACAAAGCCACCCATCAACCATACATCCAGCATAAACTTCAACTTGAACAACAAAGAATCTAATTGAAGCAAATGCATAAATCACTTCCATAATCATTAATCACACAAACCATTTCGAACTACATTTTTGGACTTGATTTCTAGGATTGGAATACGTAGGCAGCTTGAGATGTCTTACACATCTCAATTCAGTCCAAGACCGAACCATCTTTGGTCTGGTTCACTGTATAATATTGTACATTACATTTGCTTGTTTATTTGTTTTAAAACATGATTGGCTGAACCCTAGGTTAGAATAACTTAGCAACTTGGTTTAGGACATCCTCCATTGAACCCTAGTTATCCAGTTGACCAAGCACAGTCAAAATTAGAATTTAAGGAAAGTTTAAGAGGCCGATATTGATCGGGCGGTTTGGGTGCCTAACACCTTCCCATAATCGTACCTTTGAATACTTACCCGGTCTCTTGCAGACCAAAGAACCGATACATTGGGTCACGAGTCAATAGAAGTCTTACCTTAGGGTGAGGCTACATTTTTAGAGGTCCTAGACCTTAATCTAGGTGGCCACTCCAACAGAACAAATCGATCTTCATTGATACAGGGTACATATTTATCCAGAGGATGATCACATCGATTTTCCATTGTCCTCACAGTGGCGACTCCACTGGGGATGAATATCCAGACTCCTAGGATACTTTCCTTATATTGATTTTCTTGACATTTGATGCTAGATCTAGGGTACTATATTTATTGTTTGTACATATTGTTTTGGGGGGAATGGGTTCAGTCACACATTTGTGCGAGTAGCCGAACCGGGTCCCATGTATATGGGGCAGCCCGCTAGGCGAAACACACAGCCTTGGCCTGTACTTTGTGAGACCACGACCGGCGAGCAGCCTCTAACGAGCGTTTCTTGGGTCCGCCTGGGAATGCGTTATGCTACTCCACGTCGCTTGGATCCTTACAACATAGTATATAAAAGGATTGGGGGCCCATTATTCATCGAGCATTCGGTGATAGGTTACCCCATCCTCGTCAAGGTGGCATTTTCTGTCCTAACCCAGTTTGAGCCATATGTATGTTATTTTGGTCCATTTTTGAACCAACATGGTAAAATCCATTCGATCATAATATTTACGTCCGAGACGTCAAAGTTCTGCCCGTTTTTATCCTTGACTTGTCAACATGTTTGAATCCACACTTGAGTATTTTTGTCTCTCACTTATTGGGAGCGTGAGGGTTATGTATACCCGCATACACATTAGTGGGCGGTCTGTACACGCCCTCCATCGTACAAAGCTCATTGTGTTGATCTGTTCAATATTGATACGTCAATCTCAAAAAACGATAAAAAAATCTTCGTCACGGTATAGATACTGTGATCAAGTAGAAATTTACCGGTTTTTTCAATCATGAACCGCTTTTGTCATCCATCATGAAAACTACAAATAAGCATATCCGTTTCAATTTCTTGAAATTTGATGAACCACATGGTCGAACCTTGGTGCTACAATGATCCATTCAGAATCTTGAGGCCCCAAGACCAATCATGGGGTTATTCAAATACAAATAAATTGTTACAGATGATGTCTAATAGTCGGTTTTCATGAAGGAGCTAACTTTGTTTGGTCGAGTCAGCTTGTATGTGTATGTGCATCCTTATCGTGTCCAGTCACTTCTGAGTCTTAACCTTCGTTCATTGTTTATATAAAAATAAAATTAAAAAAAAAACAAAACAAAAAAAAAAACAAAAAAAAAAAGAAAGAAAGGTTGAACTAGGGAGGATATAATTGTCTAGACTTAAGAGAACACCTGAGTGTGTAGACAAAGCATCCACTCTTATTACATCCTCTCATAAGAAGGTCTCATCATCACCGGTTCATGTCTTGGTTCATGTCTCGGTTCATGTTCATAAGGAGGACTTTTGTACCTCAAAGTGTTGGAATGGTTGGAAGACAATATATTGAGAGCCCAAATATTGCAGAGCGAAATTGAAATTCCAAGATCGGAGTTAAGGAATCCAAGAGATTAGAAAGCTGAATCATAGATTCTGAGAGATTACATGTTTCTTTCCCATGTTAGCATACCTGCCAATTTTAAATGAAAAAAACTAAGATTGGAAAGCATTTCGTTCACCCTTGGCAATTGAGCCACTTTGACTGAAAAAGTTGGTTTCTGACTCCAAAATTACTTTCATCATCCAAGGTGATCATGACTCAAAGGACTAGTCCTCGAACCTTCAAGAATGGCCCACCCACCTCCCAAAATCCAAGATGAAAAGGAAGACCATGTGGTCAATTGTATCCCAAAATTAAGGTAGCCTGAAAATGAACTTCATGTGCACCCTAAACTGGGGCAAAACCAAAATGTTAGTATACCCTAAATTGGGGCACAACAAAAATATCAGTGCACCCTAAACTGGGGCATAATTAAAACGTTAATGGATTCAAAGTGGGGCAAACCAAAAAGGTGATAGACCAACAATGGTATAGGTCATAGTTTCATGACATCCAAACTGGGGCATAAGATTGGAATACATTTAACCCAAATTGAGGCATTGGCCAAGTGAATGTCAAACCTGAACTGGGGCATAAATCAAAATGGTAATAGACCCAAGAGGGGTTTATCTCAAGATGGAAAGGGCCAAACACATGTCGATAGATAGGCATAATGAGCCTTACTAGTGAAAGTCTGAATGGAAATTCGGTCCTACAACCAATCATAAGTTGGCGTCAATGATGTCGTATCCAATTGGGGTAACTCGGTGAATTACTTGTCTAAACTGGCTACCATTGGTATCTGATAGGTCATCTATGTTTGGACTCGAGTCCGATATGTTTGTAGACAAATCCAGTCCAAAATGCTCTGAAAAAAATAAACAATAATCATCTCATTTGAGACATCAACAATAGTGCTTTACTACTTCCAATCCATTCCTTCCCAGTTTGATATTTCTTCCTCTTCCATGTCCGTTGCTATTCTGACTCTGATGACAATTGGGATGATGAGCCACAACCTGAACTTCTACTCCACCGACCTTTAGAGAAATGAAAGTTCAACACACATGTGAAAGTTACAAATGATTAAGTTAAAGTCATGGAAGCATTTTCAAAGATACAAGTTGGAACATCAAAATGTCCTCCCATTTGGTCGATTTATAGAAAGAATTTTTTGGGATATTCCTTGAAAGTAGAGAACATTTACAGACTCATACAAGTGGTTCATTTAGTTTTACAAGAATGGATCTACATACAAGGCATTATCAAATTTACATCAATCCAAGTGATCAAGTCTTCTACAAGTGCATGAAGTCTACAGACATAAAACATGCTACGGATCAACCTCAAAGTCAAAAATGAGCTTAAAAAAAAAAAAAAAGGAAGAAAAAAAAGAGAAAAAAAAGAGAAAAAAAAAAAAAAAAGAAAAAAGAGCTATACAAAATAATGAGGTTGGTTAGCATACTACATTGGAACAACGATGGTGGACAAGTTCAACTATGGTGCATAGACATGGGGCAACTACTTTGAAACACTAATGATGAATGAGTTCGATTGCAAGGCATATACATGGGACAACTCCTTTAGAGCCCTGCTGATGAATGAGTTCAGTTATAGAGCAATAAGGCAATTGGTTCTCCTACGATGACATATAAACACCATTTCTTAGAACCTGATTGGAGAGCTGATCGTTTGTTGTGATTCACGTTGTGTGTTGAGCAGAATTTTTTATATTGGTCACTACATCCCGCCCATACAGGGGTGGTCTCATCACTTTGTTGTCATCAGAGGTTTTTTCTTTTCGGCTAAAGACTCTCTCTCCCGTCCATCAATCTGACGGTCTTCCATAGAGTCTACATTACATGCCCTTATTTCAAATGTCACAAAATTTTATGGTATCATTTCTTGTGAACATGTCGTCTAGTTATGCATAAATATTGTTCAATAAATCTGACTGGAATATCAATCTGTCGTTCATCATTTCGACGGCGTCCAAGAATTCCATAGTCTTTTGTTGCTAGCCAATAAAATGGCATCGCCTAGTGGAGATCAAGCCATTCTACATAAACAACCAAACACTCTCCCAATGGCAGACCCATTGGACAGTTTCTTATCTGTCCATCCGGACCTTCATCGTCATACTTGTATACAGACTTAAAGGATTTGGGCCCAAACATGGTTACAACTGATTCAGCATCTGAGCATAGCTTGTTGAAACTTGTTTTCTATCTGAGTGATACCAAGAGGAGAAAACATTCTTTGACGTTTTTCTAAATATTAGTGTAGGGTTGCATCTCCTTAAGGTTATTTCTAGTGATGACTCAAAAATCGCCTGCTTATCAATGTGTGCAGACTTGAACTTAGATACTAGGGCAAAATCACCCATTTATCCAAACATCATGAGTCTAGTTAAGCCCCTTGTTTGAAACTCTAGCTGAGTTTATTTGAATGTAAGAGAAAGATGACTCATACAAATTTGAGTCATTGTCATCATTTGTCCCTCATTAAAAAGACCTAATTGCCTTTTGATCAAAGTGAAACCCATATAAATTTGGCAGGAATGAAGAACATATCAAGATTGTCTTTTAAAGAAAAGAAATATGTTTCTCTCAGTCTAGATTAAGTCAAGTCAAGGAAAGTCGATCAAATCATGATCTCTAGTTCCTCTTGGATTTCGAGCAATGTTAGTGGACAAAGTGCAGATGCTGAACCCCATTGTGGCTACCTCAATATTTATGGAAAGTTCAACCCATTTTGGGAGTGAAGAAAAGATGAAGAAAGGAATTGAAAAGAACAAGAAAAAGAAAAAGAGAAATAAAATAAAAAAAAAGAAAGAAAGGTGAAAGTACAGAGAAGAAAGAAGACTGAATGAAAGCAGAATAAGAATGGAAAAGAGAACAAGATGTAAGCAAAGAAAAAAAAAAGAAAGATCAAGAAAAGAAAGATGAATGCACAAAGAGAGTATGATGATCAAATAACCCAAAAGAGAAAGAATAAGAATGGAAAAGAGAACAATATACAAGGAAAGAAAGATGAAAGCACAAAGAGAAGGTGATGATCAAAGAACAAAGAGAAGGAAGAAGAATTAAAAAAAAAAAAAAAAAAAAGAACGCCCGAACTACGCGGAACCTGATTCTGGAGGGACAGAAATCCCAAAGGATACGTAGGCAATTTGGGACACCCCAAATTCGGCCCAAGGGCTACACATCCAAAGGCTACACAGCCAAAGGCTACACATCCAAAGGCTACACATCCAAAGGCTATACATTCAGAGGCTACACATTCAGAGCACAAAGCACAGTTACAGTTACATCATGAGCGATCTTGAGCCAAAGTCACAGACCTGATAGGGTAGCTACTCAAGAAGCTTGACGATTCTGATTACATCATGAGCGGTCTTGAGCCAAAGTCACGAGACTGATAGGGTCGCTACTCAAGAAGCTTGACGATTCTGATTACATCATGAGCGGTCTTGAGCCAAAGTCACAGACCTGATAAGGTCGCTACTCAAGAAGCTTGACAGTTACAGTTACTTCATGAGCGGTCTTGAGCCAAAGTCAAAGACCTAATGAGGTCGCTACTCAAGGAGCTTGACATCTACAGTTGTTTGTTGTACAGTATGAAAAAAAAATAAAAAAAAAAGGAGGAGAGTAGTTACAGCATCAGTTCAAGAGAGCAATGGTAGAATTCGGATCAAGTGCAGAATAATGCAAAAATGGGCTACTTTTGTCTTCGGCCTCAATTGCCCACAATCTCGGCCAAAGAGGGGCGGGCATCTGTAAGCACCCCATTTTTGCCATCCCAGCTAAACAAAGTCCTGCTGGTGTGTGGACAACAAAAGGAAGAAAGGTGATTGAAAGTTTAGATTTTTTACTGTGAATTTGAGGAAATTTTCAGTGGGCCCCACAATAAGGTCACAGGCTGTAATCTGCATGGTTGCATAGATCTTGAAATTATCTTCGAAATGATATCAGAATTGCCCAATTCTGATATCAAATGAAGAAGATATGGTCATTTTAGTCAGATGATACGTATAAGGGACGTTTAAGAAATTATCATAAATAATCCTAGGGGCTTTCATGCAAATTATCGTAAGTTGGATTGTTTGAATTTCAAATCATCATATCTGGATCATCCGACATCTAAATAATATGGTTTAAGTACCATTATTCCTTATTTTTAGTCATCTTTAAAGTGGACGTAAAGGATTTCCGATAGAAGTCACCAGTGGGCCCCATGCAAGCTTTCATGCAAAATTATCGTTAGATTTTCAAAGCTTCATATCTTTGTCGTTCTACATCGGATTCAGATGATTTCAAGGCCTCTATTCTTCATTCATGATGTTCTACAAAGTGGACGTAAAAAATCCTGGGTAGAAGTCACCAGTGGGTCCCATGCAAGATTACATATGGAAATGATCATTTAATATTCAAAAATTCATATTTTGATCATCCCATATCCAAATCAGGTGATTCCAGTCTCGTTATGTTCCATTTTTTGTGCTCTACAAAGTGGACGTAAAATATTTCCGATAGAAACCTCCGAAGGATCTCATGCAGAATGGTCAGCCAAATTATCGATAATTGGCCTTTAAACTTCAGAAAGTCATAAGTTGGCCATTTTATTTTCAAATGACGTGATTCAAGTTTCAATATTCCTCATTTTTAGTGTTCTACGAAGTGAACGTAGAAAATTGAGAATAGAGGTCATCGAAAAATACCGTACGGGATGACAACGAAAATGGCCCATGAAATAATAGAGTAAGAAAATCCAATTAATTCTAATCAATCCAGTCAACTCAGTTCAAGCCAGTTCTGGCCCAACCTAGCTCAACCCAAGCCAATCTTAGCCCAATCCAATCAATCCAGTCAATCCGGACCAATTAATAGTGGCATATATGCATGTATTTCTTTATATATTATTATATAATGTATAATATATTGTAATATATCATATAATATATACATATATCTTATATGTATATTATATTATATATATATATATATATTTATATTATATATATATATATATATATATATATATATATATATATATGTGTATGTGTGTGTGTGTGTGTGTGTGTGTGTGTGTGTGTGTTTTAGATATTGAAAACAAAGAATCCAAAGAGGAAGGGAAGACACGCCCAAGAGGGGGAGAAAAGAAAAAAAAATCCTAGAAAGGGAGAATCCAAAAGATTTTGTTTGAGAAAAGGAAAGAAAAGAGGAAAAAAATATTTTGGATTCAAAAGATTTTGTTAGGGCATATAATCCAAAAGAAAAAAAAAGAAAAGAATCAAAAGTGAGGAAGGGACTTCCAAGAGGAGAGAAAAAAAAAAAAAGAAATCCAAAAGATTTCCTTTGAGAAAAGGAAAGAAAAGAAAAAGGAAAGAAAAGAGAGAGTGAAAGAAAGGAGGATTTAGGGTTAGGAGGTATAATCCAAAAGAAAAAAGGAATCCAAGGAGAGGAAGGGACGTCCAAGAGGAGAGAAAAAAAATCCAAAAGATTTCCTTTTAGAAAAGGAAAAAAAAGAAAAAGGAAAGAAAAGAGAGAGTGAAAGAAAGGAGGATTTAGGGTTAGGAGATATAATCCAAAAGAAAAAAGGAATCCAAGGAGAGGAAGGGACGTCCAAGAGGAGAGAAAAAAGAGAAAAAAAATCCAAGAAAGGAGAAGAAAAAGAAAAGAGAGAGAGAGAGAGAGAGAGAGAGAGAGAAAGGTGTTAAGAAGAGAAGATCTAGAGTAAAAAGACAGAAGGATCAGAGAAGCAGTAAGGAGGATGATGAGAAGATCCAAAGGAGAAAAACAGAGTGAAGAAGCCTAAGGTAGGAGATCCATCCTTTCTGTCAGTTATTTTTTTCAAAGTCAAAGTATACCGCAAATACAAGTCTGAGATTGGTGTCTAGCATTAGGAAGATGCCTCTGTTTGCATTAGGTTCCTTGAGACAAAATGTTGGCGGCCTCTTTCTGACCAGACGGATTTATTTTCATGAGCTATATGATTTTATATTGATTTTATGTACCACTGGCTGAGCCAATGATGCCCCGCTTGAAACAAAATGTTGGCCTCTGAGTCTTCTTACTGACCATGTATTTTGATTTTATTTTCATGAGCTATATGATTTTATATTGATTTTATAGTACCACTGGCCAGAATCTGGAACAGACCTGACCAGTGTATTTGCATGTACTTGGGGAATGTTTTTGACCTGCCTATGATCTCTTTTAAGATTAGGTCCCTTGAGACAAAATGTTGGCCTCTGAGTCCTCTTTCTGACCATGTATTTGTATTTTATTTTCATGAGCTATATGATTTTATATTGATTTTATAGTACCACTGGCCAGAATCTGGAACAGACCTGACCAGTGTATTTGCCTGTACTTGGGGAATGTTTTCGACCTGCCTATGATCTCTTTTAGGATTAGGTTCCTTGAGACAAAATGTTGGCCTCTGAGTCCTCTTTCTGACAATCTACTTAGATTTTATTTTCATGAGCTATATGATTTTATATTGATTTTATAGTACCACTGGTCAGAATCTGGAACAGACCTGACTAGTGTATTTGCCTGTACTTGGGAAATGTTTTCGACCTGCCTATGGTCTCTTTCAGGATTAGCTTCCTTGAGACAAAATGTTGGCCTCTGAGTTCTCTTTCTGACCATCTACTCAGATTTTATTTTTATGAGCTATATGATTTTATATTGATTTTATAGTACCACTGGACAGAATCTAGAACAGACGTGACCACTGTATTTGCCTGTACTTGGGGAATATTTTCGACCTGCCTATGGTCTCTTTTAGGATTAGTTTCCTTGAGACAAAATGTTGGCCTCTGAGTCCTCTCTCCGAAGATATCTTTTAAGAATTTTTTGAGTAAGTACAGTGCCCTATGTGCCCATTTTGGTCCAGCCTGACAAAGCTGTCATCTTGCTGCATGTTCCATCATGTTTTGATTGATTCTCATATGCTTTGGTTGTTTCTCACATGCCATATTTGATGCTATATTTGTTCACATGCTATGTTCGGATGCTCATATGCATACACTACTATAATTAGAATGGTCACACTGCCATAATTGGAATGGTCACACTGCCATAATTGGAATGATCACACTGCCATAATTGGAATAATCACATTGCCATGATTGGAATGCTACACATGCTTATTGTCATATTTGTCGGCTACACTTGCTCACATGCTATATTGGATGATTGCTGTCATGTTTGGATGCACACTGCTATATTTGGAATACTACCACTGCTATAGTTGGAATATTTTCATTTGCCATATTTGTTTTGGAAAGAAAAAAATAGAATCATAGCAACTAGGGCAAGATACACCCTAAAATGGAAATAATTGAACAATTAGGGTAAAAAAACCCTAAAAATGGAAAAATAATAATTAGGGTAGAAAACCCTAAGAAATTAAAATCACAATGAAAAGGGATAGGAAACCCTAAAAACCTAAAAATGGAAACAATAAAAATAGTAGGAATTTAGGTCTCATCCCTAGATCCTATTGACAAAAATGGAAACAATAAAAATAGTAGGAATTTAGGTCTCATCCCTATATCTTATTCACAAAAATGGAAAGAATTTGGTACACATCCCAAATAAAAATGGTAGGAATTTAGGTCTCATCCTTAGATCCTATTGACAAAAATGGAAATAATTTGGTACACATCCCAAATAAAAATGATAGGAATTTAGGTCTCATCCCTAGATCCTATTGAAAAAAATGAAAATAATTTGGTACACATCCCAAATAAAAATGGTAGGAATTTAGGTCTCATCCCTAGATCCTATTGACAAAAAATGGAAGGATTTGGGTACACATTCCAAATCCGACTCTCATAAATTTTTGTACTACGTCGTACCTGATTTCTAGGGCACACCCTAGAATACGTAGGCAATTTGGGAATCCCAAATACGGTACAAAGCCACCCATCAACCATACATCCAGCATAAACTTCAACTTGAACAACAAAGAATCTATTTGAAGCAAATACATAAATCACTTCCATAATCATTAATCACAAAAATCATTTCGAACTATGTTTTTGGACTTGATTTCCAGGATTGGAATACGTAGGCAGTTTGAGATGTCTTACACATCTCAGATTCAGTCCAAGACCAAACCATCTTTGGTCCGGTTCACTCTATAATATTGTACATTACATTTGCTTGTTTATTTTTTTTAAAACATGATTGGCTGAACCCTAGGTTAGAATAACTTAGCAACTTGGTTTAGGACATCCTCCATTGAACCCTAGTCATCCAATTGACCAAGTACAATCAAAATTAGGATTTAAGGAAAGTTTAGGAGGCCGATATTGATCGGGCGGTTTGGGTGCCTAACATCTTCCCATAACCGTACCCTGAATACTTACCCGATCTCTTGCAGACCAAAGAATCGATACATTGGGTCACGAGTCAATAGAAGTCTTACCTTAGGGTGAGGCTACATTTTTAGAGATCCTAGACCTTAATCTAGGTGGCAACTCCAACAGAACAAATCGATCTTCATCGATATAGGATACACATTTATCCAGAGGATGATCACATCGATTTTCCATTGTCCTCATAGGTGGTAAGACCGGGTTAGTTTGATACGGGTCTTACAACTCCCCCTACTTATAAAAATTTTGTCCTCGAAATTGTTCATACCTTCCGAGTCGAATAGATGAGGGTATTGCTTTCGGATAGCATTCTCTTCTTCCCATGTGATTTCTTTCATATCTCTACTTCTCTAGGTGACCTTAACATAATAGATATCATGGTTGCGTAGTCGTTGAACCTTCCGACTGGTGATTTCAGTTGGTGTTACTTCAAATGTCAAATCATCAGTCAAATCAGGTAGATCTACTATCAGAACGTGCGTTGGATCCTTGACATACTTCTTCAATAAGGAAATATGAAATACATCATGCACACTTGACATAGATGGTGGTAATGCTAACTGGTAAGCTGCTTTTCCACGCTTAGCTAGAATCTCATATAGCCCAACATATCTTCGACTTAGTTTCCCTTTCTGTCCGAACCGTTTCAAACCTCGCATAGGCGATACTTTTAAGAATACTTTATCACCCATGATGAATTCAAGGTCTCGGCGTCGAGTATCTGCATATTGCTTCTGATGGTTCTGAGTTGTTCTCGCTCTTTCCTTGATAATGTCGACCACTCGACAAGTCTCTTCAACAAATTCCAGTCCAACAATACTATGTTCCCCAACTTCATTCCAAAACAAAGGAGTTCGACACTTCCTGCCATACAGTGCTTCATATGGTGACATCTGTATAGTAGCCTGATAGCTATTGTTATAAGTGAACTCAATCAGTGGCAACTTTTCATCCCATGATCCTTTAAAATCAATTACACATGCTCGAAGCATATCTTCTAGAATCTGAATTGTATGCTCTGACTGTCCATCTGTTTGTAGATGGAATGCAGTACTAAACTTTAATGTTGTACCCATAGCCTTTTGCAATCCTTCCCAAAACTTTGAAGTAAATCATGGATCTCTATCAGACACAATGCTTTCAGGTACACCGTATAATTGCACAATGTTATCCACATACAGCTTAGCTAACCACTCCAGTGTATACTGAGGTCGTATAGGTATAAAGCGAGATGTTTTAGTCAGGCGGTCTACAATCACCCAGACTGTGTCAATTTCTTGAGGAGTAAATGGTAATCTTGTGATGAAGTCCATAGTGATGCAGTCCTATTTCCATGCTGGTTCGGGTAACGGTTGTAACAGTTCTGTCGGTCATTGTCGTTCAGCCTTTACTTTTTAACAATTTAGGCATTGAGACACGAACTTAGCTACATCTGCTTTCATTCCTGTCCACCAATATAATTTCTTTAGATCATGATACATTTTTGTACTTCCAGGATGTATCGAATAGATGGTGGTGTGGGCTTCATTCATCAATCGGTGTCTAATGTCCAAGCTTTCTGTTTCAGGTACACATATTCTTCCTTTGTACTTCAGTACCTTTTCTTCATCTAAGGTGAACTCAGGGATAGTCCTACCTTTTTCAATGTCCTCTTGTACCGTTCTTAGGTAAGGATCTGATTTAATAGCTGTCTTTACTTCATCAATTATATCTGGTATAAAACCGATGAATAAACCCTTGGTTGGCTGATCCATCCGGTGCATCTATCATAAATTGCTCATTATTGTGATTGAATACCTTCCCGATAGTACACATTGCAGAGTTGTGATAACCTCTCCCTGAGATTTTATCATTACCTTTCTACTCAACGCATCGGCTACTACATTAGCTTTCCCCGGATGATACTGGATATCACAGTCATAGTCTTTCAATAATTCCAGCCATCTTCTTTGTCTCATATTCAACTCCTTCTGATTAAATAGATAAGTAAGACTTTTATGGTCTGATTTAATCTGAAACTTCTCCCCGTACAGGTAATGTCTCCATATTTTGACAGCATGTACTACTGCCGCTAGTTCTAAATCATGAGTGGGATAGTTCTTCTCATGTGTCTTCAACTATCTTGAGGCATAAGCAATTACTTGTTCTCCTTGCATAAGTACACATCCTAATCCCAGTCCTGACGCATCAGTGTACAAAATAAACGGCTGTCCTGGAATCGAAATGGTCAAGATTAAAGCTTATATCAATCTAGCCTTCAAGGTTTTGAAACTCTTCTCGCATTTATCAGTCCAAGCAAACTTTTCGCCCTTCTTAGTCAAACTGGTAAGAGGTATGGTGATTCGGGAATAGTCTTCCACAAATCATCGATAATACCCAGCTAGACCCAAGAAACTTCTAATTTCTCCAACGCTCTTTGGTGCTTCCCACTTCACGATAGCTTCGATCTTGCTGGGATCCACTTTAATTCCTTCAGCGGATACTACATGGCCTAGAAAAGCGACTTCCTTTAGCCAAAACTCACACTTTGTAAATTTGGCTTAGAGCTTCTCCTTCCGTAATCGCTACAGAGCAGCGTTTAGATTCTTAATATGAGTTTCCTCGTCTTTAGAGTAGACCAATATATCATCGATGAATACAATAACCGACGTATCCAACATATCGTGGAATACCCGATTCATAAGTTCCATAAAGGTTGCTGGTGCATTCGTCAATCTGAAAGACATGACCAAAAATTCATAATGTCCATATCTGGTCCTGAATGCTGTCTTGGGAATATCACCGTCCTTAATCTTCAGCTGATGGTAGCCTGACCGAAGATCAATCTTGGAGAACACTTTGGCACCTTGCAACTGATCGAATAGGTCATCGATCCGAGTTAATGGATATCGATTCTTGATTGTCAGTTTATTCAGTTCTCAGTAGTCTATACACAAGCGAATACTACCGTCCTTCTTCTTCACGAATAATACTGGCCCTCCCCATGGTGATATGCTAGGGTGAATGTAACCCTTGTCCAGCAGTTCTTGTAGTTGTACTTTCAATTCCTTCAGTTCAGTAGGAGCCATTTGATAAGGTGCTTTCGATACTGGTGCGGCTCCAGGTATAAGATCTATTACAAACTCTGTAGCTCAGTCGGTGGTAATCCTGGTAGTTCTTTAAGAAATATGTCTGGAAAGTCACGCATGACATCAATATCTTCCATTCGTGGTGCTTCCTTGGTAAGGTCGACCACAGATACTAAATACCCGACTGCTCCTTTCTCAAGGCACTTCTTAGCCTTTAGCGCAGAGAGTATGAGCTTTCGTTTACGGGGAAGTTTGGTTCCCAAAAAACTGAACTCTGCTCCTTATTTGTCTTTAAATGTCAGCTTCTTTTCGGCACACAATAGGTTTGCAGAATGCCGAACTAACCAGTCCATTCCCAAGATGACGTCAAAGTTTTCCATCTCAAGTTGGATCAAGGTTGCATCCAAGGTCTTTTCATCAATAAGAACTAGACATGGTCCATAACCTTTTTCTAACTCCACTTCTAATCCCATAGGTGATTGTACAAGTAGTTTGCAGTCTAAGGATTTAAGGGGTAGATTTAACTTCTTTCCAAATGTCACAGATATAGAGGAATGAGTACCTCCTGAATCAAAGAGTACTCTGGCGGGAATGCCATTAATAGGTACGATACCTGTGATTTGTTTTGGTTTAGTCTACATGCTCATACAATGTAATACAACTAACTAAAAATTTAAGTCATACCTGTGACCATATCAGGCGATGCGGCAGCATCCTCAGATGTAACCGCGTAAACTCGTCCTTGATGTAGCTGCTTCCTGGGCTTAGGACATTCCCTTACCATATGTCCCACTTGGTTGCAATTAAAACATTTTATCCCTTCAGTAATTGGCTTTTGTTGCTGTTGAGCTACGGGAGTAGTCTTGGTTGCAGCGGTAAAGCCTTGAGTACGGAAGGGTTTGAATGTCTTGTTATTCCCTCCATTATAAGAATTTCCAGCTGGCCTTTTTATACCTCTGTTTCGCATGAAATAACTCTCCTTTTGGCTCGATTCTATAACTCGAGCAATTTGTGCCGCTTCATTATAGATTTTCTTTTCATGTCACAGAACATGCTCGCGGATGCTTCCCCTAAGTCCCATGACGAACCTTCGGGTCTTGGTGTTTTCCTCTTGCATACTGGTGGGTACAAAGAAGAACAGCTCCTCATAACGCTGTTGATACGCATCCTTGGTCATCTGCCCCTGATATAAACTCAGGAACTCTCTTTCCATAGAATCTCTGAAACTTCTCGGAAAGTACTTCTTAAGAAACACCTCCTTATAAATATCCCAAGTCAGTTAGGCGTGCTTTGTTAATAAATATGTCCTGGTAGACCTCCACCAATGGTGTGCATCTCCTTTCAGCATAAAGGTGGCACACAACACTTTTTCTTCTTCATTTAATGTCATCATCATAAAATTTCTTTCCATTTCATCAACCCAGTGTGCCGGCCATAAAGGATCTGCTGCCTTGCCATTGAATTCTTTGGGCTTCAGTTTCAGAAAACGCTCCACCAGTCTGGAGTGGTCTAGTTGTTGCGGGACATACTCCCCATACATAGGTGGTTGGTATTGATATCCACCTTGAGCTATCTCAGGATTTTGTACATGAGCCTGCATGATGGGAGTCTGAGGTGCGTGGGGTACTGTGTTACTTCCCCCTGGTGTTGTGCTTGCCTGTCTTGCTAGCATTGGAGGTGTCTGTGCAGCTGGAAGAGTTATGCCTATGGCAGCTTGTATAGTAGCTTGTGCATGTTGCATTTGTTGCAGCTGTTGGGCCAAGTTCATTACAACTGTGGCCAAGTCTATAGGTGGAGCTGACAGATTTGTAGAATTTGTCTGCCCATTTATGATAGACGGTGCCGTGTTCGTATTCCCCTATGTTTTTGGGTGTGTCTGGCTATCTTCCCCCACAGGTGGTGGTGGTGGGATAGAGTTACGCTTTGTCTGATTACTCTGCGTCCAGCCATTATCTAATCTGGTAGTGGGATTGCCTGAAAATCATTGAACACGTGAGACAATCATTATATACTTCATTCTCATATTTTAAAACCACTAACAAATGCAAATTTCAAAATTTTCAGATCATTCTGTCGAAAATACTGTATTTTCACTGCAGGGTCGATGGTGGGGGTCGATGGATGTCCGTCCCTCAGTATGCGACCCTGAGAAATCACCAATTCTTCCTGAGAGCCAGGGGTCAATGGGGGGGTCGAAGGATGTCTGACCCAAGGTGCGACCCCTGGTTCTCTGTCAGATTACCAAGAGCCGAGGGTCGATGCGGGGGTCAATGGGTGGGTCGATGGTTTAGTCGAATTTTCCGACCCCCGGACTAAAAATCAGATTTTTAAGTTCCGATTCTGAGTCCATTTCCCATTCTTTCTCCTCCGCTTCGACTTGTCTCGTCCCTCTGAGTTGCTACAGTGACAACTCCGATCCGTTGGTGGTTTGTGCTTCTTGTTTCGACGTCTACACCTCCTCTACAGATATATCTTCTATGTTTTCATGTTTTTAGGTTTCCTTACCTAGGTTTTTGCTCGTATATCTCGTTTTCTTCAAATTAAATTTTTTCCAACCGTAAAAATTCAATTTTTATTGGGGGATTTTGTTGTTGGTGACTCAAGGAACGAAAGCCCTCAAAAATATTTGAGTTTCATCGATTGGTTATCGAGAAACTCGAAATTTACCCTTTTTGCTCTAATTTTGTCGAGATTTCGAATTTCTTGAAATTTCTTCCAATTTAATCTCATTAGCTAAAATTTTTTACTGTATGAGTCTTACATGATAGTTTAGGATCTATGTAAGTCCTCCTGCCCACGTGTATGGGTGAAAAGTGAGGCTTTTGACCAATTTACGTCGTTCAAATGTCTAAATTTTGGGTTTTTCATCTCTACTAAGTCATTATTTGTTTTTCTTTCTTATTTGTAGATACTATGGCTCGTACCCAGGTACCTAGTGTTCGCGACCGTCTTCGCTTCCATTCCACTGAAGCCGAGACGCAGTATGCCCACTACGCTCGTTAGAAAGTAGAGGGAGGCCGCAAGGTGGGCTTAGCTAGCTTGGCCTTGTTCGACGTAGAGAGGGCTTTTGGAGATATGGGATGGCTCCCTGTCATCACCTATGACGCCTGTACCTGTCCTGACTTGGTACGCCAGTTTTATTATAATCTCTAAGTGGTGGGGGGATTACAACGACGTTGAGAGGGGTAGTGAGCTCAGGATCACTAGCTATGTCAAGGGAATTGAGATTTTCTTTTACTATCGGCAGCTAATGGATTTGCTGGGTATCTCATATGACGGCTCCTTTGTATTCTGTGCCCCTGGAGAGTTCCAGTTCTTCTCATTACAGATGAGGGCTGAGATAGATCGTCAGCTCATCAGAGAGGATCGTTGGGAGATGAAAGCGAGTTACCTACATTCAGATCCACGACTATACTGCAAGATTATTCAGCACAACCTGATACCACAAAGTGGACATTACGAGAGGGTCTCCTAGTTGACCCAGTATCTGCTGCCCGTCTGCCTTCCTTACATCATCATGTGAACGATGATCAGTGCTACGTTGTCCAGTCATACTGGCAACCTGCCTTATGGACGCATGATCACCACGCTGCTTACCCCCCTAGGTGTTGACTTGTTGGATGAGAAGATTCAGGAGAAATCCTTCTCATCTCCTCTGGATTGAGAGGCCATCTGTAAGATGGGCATGTGGGATTCCTAGGTCAGCGATGAGGAGAGGAACGCGATGGTGCGCCCTCACACTCGAGTGGAGATGGCTGACGCTGAGGCAGCGAAGCAGCGGCCCGGAGCGAGGGGTTCATGGGGATGATGATGATCGTCTGTACATGGATGTGGATGCCATACCTCCCCCATCACCTACTCATGCTACTGGAGCTGGTCCTTCTTCTTCAGCTGGTCCTTCACATGCAGCTAGTCCTTCGTATGCACCTTCTGATGACATGATGGGGATATTGCATGAGATACGAGAGGCTCAGCGCATGTCTGATTTGAGGATGGGAGAGCTTCTAGAGGCTCAGCGCTTGTCCATTTAGCAGGTGGGAGAGCTTACAGTGTGTGGCTGCCCTCACAGCTAGTCTCCAAACAACCCAGACTTAGATAGCTTGGTTGACTAAAGTCTACGCTGAGGACTATGATAGAGACCATGTGGCACCGCATCCCCCATCACCTCTAGCTTCTTGATGTATTTCTTTTATCTTTCTTTTTGTACTTCAGAGTAACTGTCCGGGTTGTGGACTGTTCTCTGCTTTAATCATATATATATATAAATGTTTGTTCTTCCTTTGGTTGTATATAAAAATTTGTTTCTTATCTAACAAATGCATTATTCTCTTTCAGTTTTGTCTCAAACAACACAGATGCTTATGGTGTGTTATTATTACATCTTTTTAAATTTTTATCCTATCTCAGTTCACGACCTTTTGTGGAAGTATACGGGTTTCACAGACAGGACCTGAGAGGCTTTGATACCAAGTTGTCACACCCCAATTCTGCACCATTCAGAACGGTATGATGAACCACTAATAAACCAACGGTTCAACCAGGATCACTAATAGGTTGTGTCCATTAAAAATAAAACCATACACATCCACAACCATAATCAGAATAAATACACAATAGCGGAAGTTTTATAGTAAATGAACTGAGAAATCTAACTGTGATAACCATAATAAAATATCAAGTTATTGTTGTATCAACTGATACATAAATAAATAAAGTATCAATTACATTCCCTTAATAATTCAAACAAAAATCGAATCGAATATGCATGAGTTGCACTCGCATGAGGGATCATGTGTATCCACTAAGTCTTCGGCTTCCATTGCAACAACACGCCCATACAGTGGAGCACTCATATAATCTTCGACAGTGGTACCTGCATCATCAACTAAAAATATTCGACGTCGATAGGGTGAGCACACATCTTGGCTTAGTGAGCAAACAAAACAATACAACAATCATATGCATGCATTCAATTCATATCTGTGGTCTGGTAAATAAGTTTGCAATGCGCTATAGAAAGGTTCGGTGGCCGCCTCGCCTCTATGCACAGGGTGTGGAGGCCTGCCCAAAGGTTAACGTTTATTGTCGTCCCCATCCACCCTACCATGGAATAGAGATAGAGCTAAAGTGCTGAGGCCCGGCCTATGACACTTCCCCTGATACTCTACCCATACCAACACGTAAGCCCCTGCTGACGAGGGCTTGCAAACTGGGCTCGCAACTAACCAATCCTAATGCCAAACAGTGTATCCAAGGCCTCACCCCAGCGTCCCTCAATATGTCCATAGAGATAGGGCTAAGGCCCCCTGACATAGTCAGAGACTACACGGTCCGAGACCACCTCCCCTCATACACTACGACGTAATAGTTCTGCTAAGGTAATGGCGATACGACGATGTCAGTGGACAAGACTTGAGTTAGAGATAGAGCTAGCGTGCTAAGGCCCGGTCTATGACACCCCCCTGATACTCGTTCGCATCAAGCACACCAACCACACACATACATTCACATGCCTATTCCTATCATCATTATCATCATCATGTTATAAACAATAAATTTAAAGATGCATGAACAGTAATAATAAAAATATTGGATGACATGTTGAATGCACATGACAAGCATACACGCATAGAATCAATCATGGCATTGGACTCAAGAAATAAAAATAGTTTGTTATTAACTAATTAGTTTAGGTCTTGTTCCCTCACCTTTGCTTGATCGTAGATCATCTCTCAAGCTTTAAGAATCAACTAAATATCACTATTATATCACTAGAAGACCTAATCAAATTAATTCTAATTTTAAAAAGCTTACTGTTAACTGGGGGTCGATGCCAGGGTCGGAGGTTCCATCGACCCTGGGTGCTACCACCCACATTCTGGACTTCCCAAACACTGGGGGTCGATGTTAGGGTCTGGTAGGGTCGATTCTCCATCGACCCCCTGTGCGATCCCCATGGGTTTAGTCAAAATTTTTATCCTACAGTCCATTCCTTCATGTTTGGGTCCTATGGCTTGCTTCTATAATCCATTCCATACATATTCTATGGTTTAGAACCATAGTTTATTCACCTACATGATTTTAATGATCTCCTCCATGGTTTTCCATTGAAACCTAACCATGGGTGGATGATTTGGGTTTCTCCTAGATCATACCCTCTTCAATATCTATTCTAAGGTCTTTAGAATTACATGGAGATAGTATCCATACCTGAGAAGAACTAGGCTTGTTTCTCTGAAGCGTTCTCTTTGATCTTCTTCTCTACTTTCCTTCTCTTTTCTTTCTCTTCTCCTTCTCTTCTCTTTCTCTCAATCTAATTACGGTCCTAAAAGGAGTGAAAGAGGCTTAGGGACATCCTATTTTTAGAGTAGAAACTCCCAAAATAAGTTCCATTGAGATTAGGAAAGAATCCCATTGAAATTTGGAAAGTTTTCAAATCACGGTTTCTATCAGCAGACTGGGGGTCGATGAGGGGGTCGGAGATCCCGTCGACCCCTGGTTCTAAATTGTTCGACCCCCGGTTAGAAACTCAAGGTCTGACTTTTATATTGGGGGGGTCCGACCTTGCCTAGCTGGGTGTGTGACCCTCCCCCCTATTTTAGTGTTTTTGGGTCAGTTTAATACCTAGGATCATGATCTCCTTCATGCACTTGGTCCATTTGGCTCGACCATGATGGGTAGACCTGGTTCAAGGTGGTAAGACCGGATTAGTTCGATACGGGTCTTACATATACCATATATATTATGTATAGGATTGTATATATATTTTATTATATGTATATTATATATATATATATATATATATATATATATATATATATATATATATATATATATGTGTGTGTGTGTGTGTGTGTGTGTGTGTGTGTGTGTGTGTGTGTGTATACATTAAAGGAGTGAAAAAAAGAAAAAAAAAAAGAAAGAGAAAAGACGTGAGAGTGAGATCCGAATAAAAGAAGAAGAAAAAATGGAAAAAAGAAAAAAGACAAAGGAAAAATAATTAAAAAAAAAGGACAGAGGGGAGAACGTGAGTGGATAAAATAAGAAATAAAAAGGAAAGAGAAAAAAGACAAAAGGAAAAAAAAAAAAAGAAAGAGAAAAAAGACAAAAAGAAAATAAAAAAAAAAGGGGAAACTTAAGTGGAGAAAAGAAAAAAAAATAAAGGAAAACTCAAAAAAAAGGGAGAGCACGGGTAGACTTCAAAAGGGAAGAAAAAAAAAGGAAAAGAAAAAAAAAGGAAAGAGAAAGTGGGAGAGAGAGTCTAAGAGAAGAAGAATGGAAGAAATAGAGAAGAAGAGAGGAAGAAATAGAGAGAAAAAAAAAGAAGAGGAGAGACCGAAATTGAGAGAGAAGAGGAAGAAGAAGGGAGAGAGAAGAAGAGAAGGAAGAAGGAGAAGCTAAGAGAGAGGGAACTCTCTACAAAGCGGTAACTCCATTCTCCATTGTTATTTTCTAGTACATACTTGCAATTCATGACCCCTCACCCGATGTTGTAACCAAAACTTTGATTTTGATATGATTCCATGATGCTAACATGTCGAAAATTACTTGAATATGCCTATTTTTGATAAATCATTATCAGAGATGTTATATTGCATACATGTTGATGTTGTAATGCCCATGTTTGATATTTTTTATGCATTAGAATATGTTTAAAGTACTCAATGGAGAAAACTTGAATGTCATATAATGATTTTTGGGTATTTTAATGTTTTTCACAAGGTGGATTTCAGATCTGGAAATTCCAGATCTAGAATCCGATTTTGGGACATGAATCTCATATAGATTCTTGTTGAATTTCGAGCCCAAAATTTTATAAGATACTCATACATATGTTAGAAAGTTCTCCTACAAATTTGACTTATTTGGAGTTGAGAAGTCAAGATAAAAAAGCCCCAATGATGCTACTATCCTTCTCAGGTACAGTGCAAACCATCATCGGAAAAGCTCTAAAAATAGAATTTATGGCAATAATTTGACAATCCTTCCTTTAGATAAAATGATAGATATGAAGTCATGAAAAATTTGGCACTGGATTCGGATTTGTCTGATTTTTTATGGATTTCATATGACTTTTGAAGTGCACCATGGTCTGTTTTAGGGTCAGTTAAAACACACTAAATTGCATGACTGAGATGTGATGTTTGAGCCTTAAAGATATTTCTATTTGCATAATTATTTTAATGAAATGTTATATTTAATGAATTCTATTTTCAATGAGTGGTTGATTTTATATAGAATTTATGGGGCAGCTGGTCAGAATCTGGAATAAACTTGACCAGTGAACATGCCTGCACTTGTGGTGCATTTTCGACCCATTTTAGTTCCCTGTTAGGATTTCCATTCTTGAGACAAAATCTATTTCTCTGAATCCTCTTTCAGTGGATGTATTTCGAGCTTAATTTGAATATGTATTAGCCCCATATGCATGTTTTGGCAAAGGTCCACCGAATCTATTGATTGCAGTAAAAATTATGAAAATCCATGCCTAAGTGTCCTGTAGAAATTTTTCTAGACATTACTTACTTGAAGAAAAAGGTAGCCACATGAGTCTAGAAGACAACCAAGTTAATAGATAATTTTTTACATGATTAAAGAATATCATTATGATTATTTTACCATTACTGGTTCGAATATGAAAATCAGTCTGACCAGTTTTCATAGTCTGACCTTGTAGACATAATTTAAACCGTTAGATTTCCATCATATTGTGCCTTAAAAAAATTTGAGACCATTAGATCTTGATCATGAGCATCTTATTTGAATCTGAACCATTGGATTGATCATGAGTGATATAAATGAATCTGGACCATTGGATTGTCTTGATGATTGATTTGAATGGATAGATTATCTTTATTATGAGTGATTTAATTGAATCTGAACCATTGGATTGACCTCATGGATGTTTTAATTGAATCTGAACCATCGATGAAATATGATCTTGATCACATTGATCATGATCGATTACATTCTGAGCAGTCGATCAAATATGATCTTGGTCACATTGTTGATGATCAATGCTTGATCAATGCTCTCATATGCTTGTTGCTATATTGATTCACATGCTTTATTGCTATATTTGAGATGATATTGTTGTTACTTGCCATATTTGAATGATATTTATTATTGGTAATAATTTAATTTCTGCAATACCCTAGTCGAATTGCCATATCTGTACACCTAGAAGACATATTAGGTATGGGGACGTGCATGTAGGCACCCATATTCACGGGAAGGAAAAAAATGAAAATGATAAATTTTAATCAAGAATTAGAAAGCCTAGCCCAACAAATGCCAAATTAGGATTTTAGGTCAAGGGTAGTTTAGGATGATCCCTACCCCTTAGCTCATTTTCCCCTAGGATACAGAAAACTAGATAGATGTGATATGAATCGAACCATAGAGCATTTAGGTTCCACACCCTGATATTAAAAGAAGAACATGAATAACTGAATCCGCATTATGAACTACGTGGATCCTGATTCTTATGGTAGCACCCTAAGATACGTAGGTAGTTTGGAGAGATTTCCAAACACAGTTCCATAACCTCTATTCTAAGTCGTACTTGTGGTTCATTCAAACTGTACATCTTTTAGGTTCTCTCGAATCTGTATCTATGGCTCACTAGAACTGTACATCTTTAGGTTCACTTAAATATGTACCTGTGGTTCACTCAAACTGTACATCTTTAGATTCACTTGAATCTGTATTTGTGGTTCACTAGAACTGTATATCCTTAGGTTCTCTCAAATATGTACCTGTGGTTCACTCGAACTATACATCCTTTAGGTTCACTCGAATCTGTACTTGTGGTTCACTCGAACTATACATCCTTTAGGTTCACTCGAATCTGTACTTGTGGTTTACTCGAACTGTACATCCTTTGGGTTCACTCGAATCTATACCTGTGGTTCACTCGAACTGTACATCTTTTAGGTTCACTGGAATTTGTTCATGTGGTTCACTCGAACTGTACATCCTTTAGGTTCACTTGAATCTGTACCTGTGGTTCACTCGAATTGTACACCCTTTAGGTTCACTCAAATCTGTACTTATAGTTTACTTAGATTGTACACCCTTAGATTCTTATCCAGTACCTATGGTTCACTCAGACTGTACACACTTAGGTCCCAAACTGTACCTTGATCCACTTGGGTTGTACGCACTTTAGCCTTCTTTAGTCTTCTTTAGGATATCCATATCAATCCATATCCACAACCCATCACAACGAACTACGTTGTACCTGATTTTTAGGACCTCTAAAATAAGTGGGCAACTTGGAGGACCTCTCCAAGTACGGTACCACATCTTAGTATTCTTAGGTCCTCCACATCCATATCCATATCCATATTCACTTCAACCCACCTTAGGTTATCTCTAGATTCAACCTCAATCTTCATCAAGCATAAATCTCAACTTGAACAATTGAATCTAATGAAGCTTAAGCATAAACCACATCCATAAACCTTAATCACATTCTGTTTGAACTACGTTATGGACTTGACTTTCAGGATTGGAATACGTAGCCAATTTGAGATGTCTAGGACGTCTCAGATTCAGTCCATCACCGAATCATCTTTGGTTTGGTGCATTGTACATTATTTGATTTGTTTTGAGAACATGTTTGGCTGAACCTAGGTAAGAAGAACTTAGCAACTTGGCATAAGATCCCCATGAGCCCTAAGTATCATCTATTGACCATGAATAATTAGAACAATAGAGTCTAAGGAAAGTAGAATCACATAGGAGGCCAATTTTCAGATTGGATAGTTTTGTGTGCCTAACACCTTCCCAAACTGTACCTTGAACGCTTACCCTTTCTCTAATAGATCAAAGCCAATATATTTGGTCCACTGAGTCAATAGAAGTCTTTTTTTATGATATGGAGACTACATTTTTAGGTCCTAGACCTTAATCTAGGTGGCGACTCCAAATCATTACCATTCATCAGGGATGGGTGGATAATATTGTCCTCACAGGCTTGTAAACAGGGCTCGCAACTAATCAATCGTAATGCCATCCAAATGTATCCAAGGCCTCACACCAGCATCCCTCAATACGTCTATAGAAATAAAACTAAGGCCTCCTGGCAGAGTCAAAGACCACACAGTCTGAGACCACCTCCCCTGATGTTCTACGATGTAATAGTTTCACTAAGGT